>CM036547.1:15816747-15919247 GCA_020745685.1 Tautogolabrus adspersus | reverse complement strand
CAAGACTGAACTCTGACTGGCTTGTTAACCTCTAGTTTATTTCTTGATTAATGCATTGTTTGATGGACAAAATATCAGAAAAAAGTGGAAAAATACCATCACAGCGGCCTAAAGACAACTTAAAATTACTTGTTGGTGTCCAGCCAACAGTACCATAAGATTTGTATTAACTTTTTCAACAATTATCCAGGTAAACTTAACTGTTAATCAATCATCAATTAATATTTTCATATAATAAACTGATTGAATCATTAACATCAATTCCTCTTTGGTAAAAACTATCCAGCTCTATTCTATAGAAATGACAAGCAGTTCTTGTTCTCAGTAGACGCACTGGCAAAGAGTAACACATTTAAGACCTTTGGATAAGCTGATAATTTATTCTACTCTTGTGTACTTTTGTGCAGGTTCCCTGGGCACGGCTGGGCGGGTATGCAATAGGACGTCGCGGGGGACAGATGGCTGTGAGGTCATGTGCTGTGGGCGGGGCTACGACACCACCAGAGTCAAGCAAATCACCAAGTGCGAGTGCAAGTTTAAATGGTGCTGTGCTGTGGAGTGTAAGGACTGTGAGGAAGCTGTGGACATACACACATGCAAAGCGCCAAAACGAGCCGAATGGTTGGACCAGACCTGAGGACATGACCCTTCTCTTCCACCCCTTTCCCCTTTACAGGACGTCCTGTGGAACAAGGCATTCTGGGAAAAAGTCTGTCCAAAAGTGCTCTGCGTCTTTGCCCTCCCCTGCCCCCACCTTGGTTCGCGATTGCATGGCTTTTCTACCTGTCTCTGTGAAAGCACTCCCATTCAGTACCCATCAATATGAATAATTTCTATTAGCCCCTTTTTGTGAATGACCCTCTGACTGAGCTGCTGGGATCAGACATTGAAAGATGAACACTTTGGGGTTGGATTGGGCTTTTTAAAAAGATTCAGTCCAGATGGCCTTTTTCAAGCATACGGTACTGGGTCAACAATAGTTTGCTGCTTTCATGATGCTATAAAGACACATTTTTACATAAACCAAGCCTTCAAACGTATCCAGTATTATTACAACAACGTCATATATACACTTTTTTCTATCTTTTTTTGGGGGGGGAATACATTTTAATCTACAAAAAATAAATGCTTGGTTGGACTAGCTTCACAAGTGCACTTTGAGAAGTGGACATGTAAGCATAAAGTTTGGCTCTGTATGGCCAAAAAAGATTCCAGCAAAAGGAGAAGGACAGGACAAGGAGATGGACACCAGATGAAAAAATGGACGGATGCATCATTGGAACTTTGAATGCAACGTGTAAAAAGTAAAAAAAAGTTGTTCTAAGTGATTTATTTAAATTTTAAATGTTTTCGATTCTCAACTGCACTACATTGGCTGACATGAGGAGAGAGAAGAGCACTCCAATTTATACTATCAGTAGTGTACTCCAGTTTTCAGTGTGTAAGACAACAAACTGCTGCTTAGAAGAAGATTTAAAGGAAGAATGCCTGGATGGTCATTCAGGCACACATAACCACAGCATCAGACAGGTTTTAATGTCTCTGCTCTCCAGCTTGCTTGTATAACATTTTGTATATTGCCTTATCTAAACAGATGTTCATATGAAATATATGGAGCATTAGTACGACACCGTGGTCTTTGTTTTTTGTTCAGAAAGACAGAACCTTGAGCTGAAAGCCAAAAAATAGACCAGATAGTGCCGACAGAGCAGAACTAATCAGTGTGACCGAGCAGGATAGTGAGTAACTTTCCTTTGCACTGCTGTCATAAGCTGCCGTATTATTCCCATCACACACACTCACTAAAACAGACACACACACACACACCCACACACGCACGCACGCACGCACGCTAGCACGCACGCACGCACACGCACACGCACACACACACACACACACACACACACACACACACACACACACACACACACACACAGATACACTAATGCTGCTTCCATCAGTCTGAGCTGAGAGACAGTGGGGCAGTAATAATACAATCTATGTTGGTAACAAAGGCTGCTTATGTGAGTTGGGGTGGGGTGAGTTATATCAGTCTAGGGGAGGGAAGTGTTTGATTAAAGGCCCAAACTAAACCCCAACCCCTGCTGGCCTCATCCCACCCCTTGCTATGTGGAATTCCAGGTGGGTCCCAGGCTAATGACTAGATGGCTGTAATTACCCAGGGCTGTTGATAGCTGGTGATTGGACATGGTCGTGCCACAGAGGACCTAGTGTAGGCTTCTGCTGGGACCACATTTAATCAAAGGCTTCTTGGCCGGCTTATCAAAGGGAATACTTTCCAGCAATCTTCTCTGCCTCGGCCCCCTTTGCTCCCCAGACTCTCCTGTCCAGTTCTAGTCTGTTATATTAAAGCCCAGAGACTTCCAATGATGTGAAATAAAATCTTCAAGAAGGTATCCCATAAGCAAAATTATAAATATGCATTTTTTTTTTTAAACCAAATGATGCAGCATAACTTTGTTATTTTTTTACTCAGCAAAACAATGGCTGACAAGGGCAAGGCAAGGCAAGGCAAGGCAAGTTTATTTGTATAGCGCTTTTCATACACAAGGCAGACTCAAAGTGCTTCACATCATAACAGGTCATACAATAAAGTGAAATAAATTGCAAGAATTAAAAGACAATTAAAAAACAGAGAATAAAAACAAATTAACAATAGAAATTTTGGAAATTTTGGAGGACATTCCTTGGCATTTTTACTACTTTCAGACCCCGTACTTGTGTTTGAAAGCAAATGCAAATGCATTGCAACAGCCAGAAAGAATTTCAATGGTAAGTGTGCTCGCCTACAAATGTTTAAACTATGCCAATGCAAAAACATACAAAAAGGACATGTGTCCATTCATGATGCTTATCAGTGCCCATTTTCAATATAAAACCAATGTAGTCCAGCGTTTTCACAGCTCAGCATCCTGAGCGCTGAAAACACTGAATGTGTTGTTATATGCTCTCATTTGAAAACAGTTCAACTTTTATTTGCATATGTTGCACTGCACTCGTCAATGTCAATTCTTCCACACCAACCAATCAAATTCAAGAAGGTGCATGACTTCCGAAATCAGCTTTGTCAACAACAATGGAGAAAGAGAAACGAATCTGACTCATTTTTTCAGGGGTATACAATTTCTAAGTGTAGATCTGCTGCTGATGCCAGGACAGGATTCATTTACATTGTTGTTTACAAGTTTTCTTGGTGATATTTCCATGAATAAAGAAAAATATTAAGCACACAGAGCTATTAAAATGGACCTACCAGTCACTACCGAGGGAATCATACATTTAATTATGTAACCTAGAAACAACGACTGGGAAAGGGCTCTGAAACTGAGGATGTGGGTGCTTCCACCGCAAAAAGCGCTGTCAACGGACACAGGCCCTTAACCAAAAGAAACATACAAAAAAGTGCTGCAGAAAGAACAGGACGCTCTGTTTGTTGTCGTCAGAGCTGCAGCTGAAATAGTTATTATCAGTTCTAAGGTAAACTAACGATGGGTAGAAAATATAATAAGCCTTTGTTTGCACATTAATACTCGCCGATTTTTCTTTTTTTCTGCCAGTTGTCCTCCCTGCATTTGTTGCTGCAGCTGTGTAACTTTAGTCTTTGGGAGCCTATTTGTCTTAAACTTCTTCATGTAATTAATAGTTTTTTCAGAGCTTGTTTGATATGATGATCTGCTGACAGACTCAGTGACGATTGTGATTATATGAAGCTAACTCCGCCCCTTTTATGTGAACGTGCTCTTGCAAACTCTGGGTTTACTTATCAGGTTGATAACCAGCTTCGTGTGACTGTTAAGCACGATCTCTTATGTCAGGGTTAGCGAAGCCAGATAACCCAAAGATACCCTCGTATGTCGAACTCGCTTTTTAGTATAGGTCTGATAGCACACAGGGATGCCATGACACAGGAAATACAAGGCATATGCCTTGAGATACCTTTTTTGAGGAAGCAGACCAAAAACTCAGACACATCTCAGCTGAGATACTGTACAATACAACCTTTTTCGTGTGCTTCACAATCAAAGTGTTTAATGGGCTAAGATTAGGTGACTCAAGATTCCCTAGCCTCATCTGCCCCCAAAAGAGCTCTCAATATCCTCAAAGCGGTCTTTGAATAACCACAGGGGACCCATATTGTCAGATAAGATAAACTTTATTGCACCCTGGTTGTAATATTATCTAGCCATTCATGGAGACTATTCAAGTGCCAGCTTCCTGTTGCAGAATCTGTCTCTATCCTGGATGCCAGGCTTAGAGCGTCCCAGTTGAGTATCACAGGCAAACCATTGGTCTTTTTGCCGCTGGTAGGAACATTTTTACTTTATGAGCTTTCAAGAATGGTATCAAGCAGAATCTGATCAAATTGCAAATTATCACAAATTTGATATTTTTCAATAGATTTGGCTGCAAGCTTTATTGGTTATAAAAGAGTTGTACTAACTTTAGTCCAACACTGAAATCTGGAAATGATTGAGGGCATTACTAAAAAGAAGTCAGATAAACAAACAATCAGTCAGATAGTCATACAGGTTTTAAACAAAAGCCAATGTGGGACATGGTTATTCAGAAGAGAGGTCATATTTAATCTGCAATAATTTCACTTTTTTTAATAAGGTATTAGTATTTAATCAAGAACATTCATTACACTTACTTGGTCAACCATCTAATGAAAATATTTAGATAATCTGTGTGCTGTGATAAACCTGTGCGGACATCTTGTTCGCTCCCAAAATTCTTCCCCTGTTGCCATGTTTTCTGATGAATAAGCTTTGAAGGTAAAATCCTATAAATCTGCAATGAGGCTTGATTAATCCAACTGGTACCTCAGATAGTTTAAATTGTACGCGCACTCAGTTCACATCGTAAAAGAACGTGTAAGTATTTCATCTTTATTTTCTGTATTTCTTGTTGTAATGTAAAGGTTACCCAGTTAACACCAGCTCTGTACAAACTGGTACACTGACACACACACATAGCTGCAGTGCACATGTCCGCAATCATTTATTCCACATCATCACAGTTGTTCTCAACTGCGTCACTCTTTTTTTTAACACTTGATCTATATTCTCTCTCTCTCTCTCTCTCTCTCTCTCTCTCTCTCTCTCTCTCTCTCTCTCTCTCTCTCTCTCTCTCTCTCTCTCTCAGAGTACTGACAGTTATGTAGATTTATCAACCTTTTGCTCAGGCTGTAATTCATGTCAGTCTCAGCTCTGGTTGCCAAATGACAACAACCCTCAGAATAGAGGATGAACGTTCACTATGACAGGACCGGGCAGCACACTCAGACTGTGTGCTTACTAAATTTTAAGGCTGAAACTAACGATAATTTCAGTAATCAAGTAACCGTGTCATTTTTCGATTCATCCATAAATAGAGCCGTTTTCACATATACACTCCTGAAAATATCTCGATAATTTCAGGAGGACTGCTCTGGATATTCTCCTGACCTGGCTGTTCACATTTGCACCTCAGATCAGGAGACTATCCCTGTCAGACGGGAGGGGGAGCGGCGGGTCTCCCGAGGTAAGACATGTAACAAAATAGACGCAGAAGTAGCGGACGGAGCAACAGAGTATGCTATACGATGCTAAAATGAGAATATTTGCCTTTATATCAATGCTACTTGTGGCTCGGCGGAATCACAATGTCAACTAAAGAGCGGACATCAACATACTGACGAACAGAAAACGTAACGCAGCCATTTAATTATATGCACGGAAATCGTAGCGGTTGCGTGTACACACTCTATGCACCTCGCAGCAGTCACAGTATATAAACATCACTTCCTCTCCTATTGGCTCGAGGTGAATTCCCCGGAGAATATCCTGCTACATTCTTCTCACATCTGCCGACTCCGGGTGAAATCTGAGCGAAAAATTCGGCTGTTTGTGTTCACACATACAGCTCCTCTTGGAAATATCAGCAGTTTTCTGCAAGTGTTAAAGCCCTCTTAGAGAGTTAGCAGGCATGTTTATAAGCAGACCTTAATCTGAGCAGGAAGAATCACGTAATCTGAAATTCATCATCATTTCTCATCCGACCAGCCACATACCTATTGCTTCCTACTCCTGGTACAGGTCTCTGTCTGTGGGAAACAAGCTGGGGACCCCACCAACAACATTGACCAAGGGGTGGTCTGGATGTCAGCAATGCGATCTGTTTGGCCAACATATTCACATGTACATACCTGCAGGCCAGGAAAAGACCCCCCCCAGTTCCCCCTGAGCTCACCTATCACCTGTCTGGCAAAACCCAAAGTGTGTTAGAAAGCCTTTCTAATCTGTCACTCACTGCTTGTGGCCAGAAGGTGCATGCAAACATACTGGTGTGTGTGTTTGTGTGTGGTGGGATGAGTTACCCCTCAGGGCCGATAGAACCTGGGCCATTTTTGTCCTCTGGTCAGAAAGAGTGACGGGAGGTCAGGGGTCCTTAAGTTTAGTTGTATCAGCAGAGAACTTTCTGTGCTATGAGCTACCACCACTAATCCGTCGCCTGTTGACACCTCCTAAACATTAACAGCCTGCTCATGTAGCTAAGATCCTCTCTGGCTGACCAGCAAAGAGCTGAACTTATTCAGAAGAACACCTGCTCTGCTGGATTAAAATCTTGCTAAAGGCATAGCTGCCTACAGTGTCAACTCCTCCATTCATCTTTCACCCTTTTGCTCTGTGTCTATCTGATGGATGTGGCTGCGAGCCATTAGGTATTAGGTGGGGCAGCTTTGTGGAGAACAGGTTGGGGTCTGGAGCAGCAGGGGGTGCAGATTTATTAGGGAGCTCAAACTAATATTTACGTGACCTGCCAGGACCTGAGGGGGTGTAAAGAGGGAGAGAAAGTATGGCTATGAAGTGCAAGGTCTGCATTGGATGAAAATGGGGATTACGACACAAAACACTTATCTGCTGAGACCTACAGCAAAAAGTGTCCACCCGTCATCCCCCAATCAATTCCCCTCCAGCTCTCCAACATTCACTAAGCATCCCCTTCGCACTGTCAAAGTGTTAGGCAAACTCTTTTAAAATGTAGTGAGGTAAGTTACTACTTGCTCGAATGCTCGCTGTGAAATTAAAAGTTCAGCTATTGAAAAGCTATTTGTTTTAGAAAAAAGCACTGCTGCAACCTCACTAATAAGAAATGTTGCTAATGCAGGTACCTGAATTTACTGCTCAGCACTGCCAGTAAAGGTTAACAAAAAATGTTCATAGTATACCTATGATTAGGGGTGGGAATTGGAGGGTTAAGGCAATTGCACAGAGTCCATTTTTTTTGTCCGAAACCGACGCACGTTAAAAAAATAAATACAATCTCATGTTGTGTCAATCATGTTTGCACACTGACTCCGAAACTTTCGTCCATCAGAACAGGTTCGATTTTCTGCGTTTTTCGCATCTATCCCTGTTGTGTGTGCTTAGGTATCTGTAGTGTCCCTACTTCAAGTTTCAGCCAGCCAGCCACTGTTCAGGATCAATTGCTTTGCGGATATGGTGGAGTTCTTTTTAATGTGTGGTTCCAGTAAAGAGAGCAGCGTATCACACTGCTCCACTGACATCCTGAAATAAACCTGTAAGCAATCCTTTATTGACAGGTGAAAATTTCTTCGCTCTGTCTTGTTTTCATGTGGACGGACCCTGTTGTTTTTTTTAAGGAGTGAGAGAACCACAAAATTAACTTCACTGCTTGATCACTCCACGTGATGAGTACAAAACATTTTGTCTAATAGAACAATAAACACGAGCGGACTCAGTGTGCAAGGTGTCTGTGCGTAACTTTTTCAGATAAAGAATCCAAAAAGTGCATCCGAAAAAAACAGACTCAGTGTGCAAAGGCCTTTCCTCGTGAAACTATGTGAGACAAAATACGTGGCACATGATAACAATGATATCAAGATAATGATAAGTGCTACATGCAGTGTTTCATACTGTAGCAGTACATCACGGTATCTCATTAAGTGAGGAATAAATACAATCTCCTTAAAAGGAAAAGAGCAGGCTAAATGTATAAAGTCACTGCAATTTGGCGTTTGTTTCACGTCTTACGCATTATCTCTGAACTTCTTTTTACTGCTGTCCAAAATTATCCCGCTGTCAACCTCTTATATCCCACTGTCGCTTTCTTCTTTTGCCAGTTAACCTTTATTCACGTAACTCTAAATTGTGACAAAAGAGCCACTGTGAGGTGTCATGAAGAAGTGGCGCGGTAAGTCAAATTTATAAATTGCTATATCGATATTTTGTCCCACCTCTACACTATCAAATAACGACTACAGTTCTTTTTTTACCAATAACTCAAAGAATTGGTCCAAAACTTCAACTGGTTGCTGAATCAATTCTTTTTTTCCTGCAAGTAAAGGAATAGTTTATTTCTGAACAATCCCTTTATTAGCAGAGCAGTATTTCAGCATGCACTCACCTTGATGTAAAACATTTACAGCGCTTCAGTAATTGCTTCCACAACGGACACATACAACCACAAGCAGGTAAACCTCTATTCATTTTCTGAGTAAAAGCCTTGTCTGACCCAACATGGTACCGATTTGTCAATCCTAATTTATCTTTGTTATAACTCAGTGCCTGAATTTTGGTTTGTGATTGTGAGAATCACATAAAAAATATTCAATTCCCGCAGGTCTGGCTCGTATAATGCATAGAACCCTGCATAAATGTAAAAAGATGTTTACAAAGCTCCAGTATTACACAGCAGAAGTTTACACGGCTGAATGCAGGTTTAGCTGCTTACAGACAGCCACTTAAGAGTGACGGTTCAGAACCTGAGTCAACCATTTAAGACAGTTAGCCGCAGAGAATCCTGTTCCGTACAAGGTGTGGGCTGCCATGTGACGAGGTTTGTATATGCATGTGACAGTGTGAGTGTGTTTATCTGCCTCCCTGTGTGGGAATACACAGACACACCTCGCGAGGTACAAACAACAGTGACCTGGCAAAATAGTCCAAATTCCACTTACATACCAGGGAACCTGGGGGTTTGGGCTGACAACATACACACAGACAACGAGAGACAGAGGTGTGGGAAACGGGAGAGATACAGGGTCAGGGTCAAATTGTGTAGGCCTCACATACATAGATACCAGTGAGTGATACCAGCTGACACACACTGATGCTGACACAAACAGTGTGATACCATGGCTACCTGAGTGACATTGATAGATAGTGCTGAGCCATCCCAGCACACACAATCAAACTAAAACTCAGCTCATCCATCTGACCTTCAATCTGCACATACTGCACCAAACTTTCACTCCTCTCCTCAAACCTCTGCAATCAAGGAAAAACACAGAACTAAAATAGCATCAAGCTGCAGCATCTTTTACAGAGTGTCTACCTGTACTCAAACATTTTCACAACTGTGTGTTTATTGTTGCTTACAGTGGAGCAGACCTGTTTACCCCATCACTGGAGACAACATCACACTTTCAGTCTCCTAAACTCCTCACCTTTGAAAACACAAACAACTAAGTGTACACACAAACTGACGCATACAGCGACTCCCAGACTCACACTATACAAACAAACACTCGGTAGAATGCAGGAGACTCTTGTTTCTGTTTTGAGGTGCAACTTCTTCCAATTTTCATTCTCCTGCTCATTTTCTGGGAAAAGATTGTATTTTTACATTATAATGGCCTAGTCATAGAAAGCTGGGATTAACGTTATCTTTATGTGTGTGTTTTTCCACAATCTTAAGATGCTTGCGGCCTAACAAGCATCAACACCACCGTTCAAGTGTGCTTCACTTTCCTCCAGCAGTAAGAGGGCTGATGGAGAGGAAGGACACATTACAGTAGCCTCAGTCGCTCGGTAAACAGAAGTAAACAGAGCCAGCCCTCAGCGTTAAATGGAGGAATACTGCGTGCAAAACATTTACACAAAGCTGCCACAGGAACAGTATCATTTCAGTTTACAATAAAGTGCTGGTGTAACAAAAACAACAGAGGGAAAGTCGTCTGTCCCTCTTTTCTTTCAGAGTTTATGCTTCAGTCTCCATCCTATTAGGAGATAATAAAATTTAGTTTAATAATGCATTTATATTGTCTTAATCTAGCTTTAATATTAATCGAAACTAAGGCACCCCAATCTGGAGCTTGGACCCTGTATTATGAAACTGTGTTTCATTTAATTTTACTTTTACAATGTTCTCAAGTTTTGACTTTTTATTTTAAAATCTGAGGTAAATTTGGATTAGCTTCTTCAAAGTATAGAAATGCACCATATTTGTTATGTGACACATTTTTAAGAAGAAACCTGGAATGAGTGAAACAGGTCATAAAGACACCAAACAAATACATCTGTCAACAAAAGAATGGAAAAAAACCTTTATACAGCTTATAAGATAAATCAAAAATGTATTTTGTCATAAGTAAGACCATAACACTTCCGACAGAAACATATACGTCACGTCACATTGGTGTCCTAATGCTTTGAATTGGGGGAACCTAATTATATTAGGGATGGGGAAACTGTGATTTCTTTTCATGGTCAAACATGAAATAAATTGTCTGCAGAGTGAGGGTCTCTCACACCGTCTTGAAGAAAGTTCAGCAACTTGCAGTTGTAAGACAGGTTCCAGTGACACTGCAAAAGTAGGGGCTGCTAGCAAAAAAATAACAAAGCAATGAAACATGTGAATCTGCTATCAGCTACATTTTTTTATTTAAACATTGATATCTGCCCTGATTTGAAACTTCAGTTTCTTAAACCAGCGATTGTCTGTGTTTTAGCTGGAAGACTGCTTCTCTCGTGCAGAGAGTGCAGGGGCTGGCAGCAGGTCTTATTTCACTGTCCAGGTATATACAGTATCTAACACATGCACAGATATACAGACATGTGGACTGTACATGCAATCACCGATTTACACCAGGTACAGACATACACATGAGACGGGGAAGCATAAATCACTCTTATTTACTGCATGATCTTATGAAACTACTTGTGCAGAAAATAACTTATATTAATATACTGATTTGCCAACTCCACTTCAGTGTATAAACTGAACTTAATCACTAAAACTATCGAATGAAAAGCTGCTTAAGGACTCTTCATAATAAGGTACTGTATAAAAAAATAAAACATAAAGATTGATATCAAGTTATAGAATGAGAATGATTTTGAAAAAGATACACCGTGAAATTGCTCGTATTCTTGTTCCTCATTAATAAATATAAAATGTGTTAATCAGTTTAAGTAATTTTATGCATGCACACATATGTGTTCACAAACATAGGCAGCACATTTGTGTTCCAAGTAACTTCGCTCACATCTCCATCATTGGCTTTGAGCTCCGTTTCTATCAAGTACTTGAACCGGGAGAGTTTAAGGGAGAGTAAACAGCGGTCTTATGTGTTTATCAAACACTAAAGCGCACACCAACAGTTGTTTACTGCTCAGTGAGCCAAGCCGCATACAACAACAACAACACCAGCAACAGAAACATGAAATCTCACGAAGTAACACACTGTAAAAGGAAAGTGATGTTGAAGAAGGTTTGTGTACGGAGAATATGACAATATGGGCATTCCGCATGTGAATGAATCAGCTGATGTGATGCACCTCCTCACCCTATAGTTTAAAGGCAAATGAAGGCGAGAGAACAAATGCTGTGTAATAAAGCCTCCTACTTCTGGAGGAATCAATAAACATGACTCTCCTTCACAACAACACACAATGCCAGATTAAACTAGATTCGGTTATACATGCAGATGGTCCTGAAGAAACATAAAGGATGAAAAATAGAACTGAAATAGCCTTCCCTCGAGGTCTTGTAACAAACATAAATACATGAAAACTGCATTTTGCCTATTTGACCCCTAACAGAAACAGTCAGGAACATAACCAAACAGGTTCTGACGCACTTATAGGCTGCACAGGAACGCTCAAGCTTTTATTATTTAGGTTTGCACCTCTTTACTACTGACATTATTTGTGTTTCTTGGCTAAATGTTCTGAATATGTGAATCAAAATACTCTTACTAAAAGCCCCTCCTGCTCTCAAAGTCCTAACCTGGGAATCCACTCATAAACTGTCTTAACCATAGTTAGATTCGAATTAAATTCCTTGGGAACTTTTTTTTCATTTGGGACACATAGAAACTGAAAAGGCCTTACAACTCAAGAGGAAGGCAGGACATCTGTCCAACACAGTAAAAAAATTCAAAATGACATCTGACTTGAGTATCATGTACCTATAGCATTAAAATGGATATCTGTCATTTATCCTAGCATCTGTTTACCGGGCATGGAGTGAGGCCCAATGCCAAGAGAGAGAAAAGAAACGTGAAAATAAAGGATAGACTAAAAGGATTTGGTATGTTGCTCTTGTCATAACCAATTTCAGCTATTCTCACCCAAATATGATTTTATTTCATTTAATTGAAATGTTTTAATACCCTTAATAGTCTGTTGTGACTTTGTTGTATTACAGCATTAACCCGATTGACCTAAACAGCTAGATTAGGAGCAAATATTCAACTGATAAGCATCGCACACAATTATGGTGTTGACACTTAACAAAGCCTCAATCCCACATACATTCACCATGTGCACTGGCCCAAAAAGTTAATCTTGCAGTTACACACAAACAATCCTCATATTTAAATTTCAGATTTTTAAATTACAGAATATAAATGTATCATCGTTTGACTGAGGTGATCAACACCCTGCCCTTTTAAACTTCCTAATTTCCTTGAATCTTTCCAACCTGCTATCTAATTAAGCTATATGGCATTAGTATGAAAAAATAAAAAGTCTGGAGGGGCTTGTTAAATGCTTCCATTATGGTTACAAAAGCAGCAAACATGGATATATGCCCCTCTTCTCTCAGTAACCCTAGCAGCAGCATTTCTGTCACCATCATCAACATCGCCACTAACTGTCCAGTCCCAACACACATGATCATTACCTTGAGCATACTGTAAGGAGGATGTGTGGATGAGGGGGTCTGAGTGTGGGGCTGAGCCCTGAAGAGAGAGGCCTCTCTGATGTGAGGACGGCAAGATGAGTGTGGCGCTCAGTCCTGTCTAGATCCAGGGAAGAGTGAGATGCTGGGAGGGATGGTAGAAGATAAGTCCACTTCTTCAGACTCAAGGGGACACTTCAGTACAGGCACAGGTCTCACTAACAGTGAGCACTGTCTGTCTGCCTGTCAAGACCATAGACTGTAGGTCAAGACACAGAGAAGGACTTTGAAAAATGCAACACGGAAACAATTTTTAACTTGATACAACAAAGTCCCCTTTAAAAAACTACACACTTGAGTCAATCACCAGATTTATTTTTCGATCTGGCAAGCATCAAATACACAATTATGTGACACTGGTGCCATATCAACACTGTGTGTGTGTGTGTGTGTGTGTGTGTGTGTGTGTGTGTGTGTGTGTGTGTGTGTGTGTGTGTGAGTGTGTGTGTGTGTGTGTGTGTGTGTGTGTGTGTGTGTGTGTGCGTGTGCGTGCGTGTGCGTGTGTGTGCGTGTGCGTGTGTGTGTGTGTGTTCATGGTGTGCATGGTGTGTGTGTGCAGGCTGAAGGAACAGTGACAGAGACAGATTGGGTGTCTGAGAGGGACAGATAGCCTTAGAGCACAACTCCACTAACTCTTTGACTGAGATAAAATGAGATAAAGAGGAAGGTTCACACACAAAATACTCCTACACTGACATTTAACCAGTAGAGAAATATTTCAGCTCTTAACGTGGACAAATAGGCAAGGACAAGGAAAGCATTGGGTGCACTGAAAATTTGAGATACATCACACATTTTAAACAAACCTATTAGAAGAACACTGTTGTGGCATCAAACTGACTTATAGGATTTGTCCGTGTAAACACTGTGAGGTGTTATGGAGGGCTTGCAAGTACAGGGCTGTGTGAGGGTGCTAAACCAGTTTGAAGAGCTCTTATAGCCCCTCTACTCTTTCTGTGTCTCTTCCACTCCTTGTTGTTCAAAAATGTTTGATTCATAAAACAGCTTGGATAAAAGGTATACTGTATATATACCTTTTATCCAAGCTGTTTTATGAATGTTGTAGAACATAACTAAAAAAACAGGGCATTATGGGTTTGTGGGGTTTGTGGTTGTGCCAATGTGTATGCGTGTGAAAAGAGGGGGTGGGGGGTCTGTCCTGTGTTTCCGGGTGACCTCAGTGGCCAAGACTGTCTGTCTATTAGAGCAGGGGCTATTAGACCATCAGAAAGTGGGAGCATCCCCTCTCGCCATTGTGATAAGATCAAGGCATTCCGACGGCCAGAGCAGTCATTAGCCTGCTCTCCAGCCCATAATGTCCTTTCATTAAAACACCCTGTTGCTATGGAAATGCAGCTGTGGCCATTTAAGTCAATTCTCAGCCATGCTGTCTCATTGGGTCACTGACACACATGCACATAAACATAAATGGAACGACAAATTGTCTGATAAACAGCAAAACACACGCACACTGAAATCAGGGGAACTAGTGTCTCTATTAAAGACACATTTACAGACACATTCACACACACACACACACACACACACACACACACACACACACACACACACACACACACACACACACACACACACACACACACACACAAGATCTTCCGTTTGGGTGTGATCTTGCTCATGTGGGGTCATAGCCGCCAGGACAGCGGATGATCCCTGAGTCACTGCCGGCACAGCAGCATGACTTGTGATTGTGGAGTAAGACAATGTGGACGGCTGAGTCATCCTGCACTCTGGCTTCAAATACAAACATGGACAAGCAGACGGATCCAAGGCTGACAGAAACACACACACAAACAGTGATCAACATAAACAAACACCTCTGCTTGTTCTGAAGATTTGGCTTCAAACAAAGCCAAACCTCCGTTCCTTTATCCTTCATCAGGCTGCATCCAAAACATTTTTCAGAGTCATCCGTAGACACTTCATACACTCCGATACACACATACAAAACCCTCAAATCAAGGCAAACATAAAGACTTATCAAACCTATTACCTACAGTAAAATGTTTAATTTGACCTCATTTAGTCCTGTGTTGGTTTTCTAAAAAGATTTTATTTGTTTGCTTATACTTAAATCTTATTAAAGACTGCAACTTTGTAAAGTAACACCAAAGAAAAATGTAACAATTTTAAGCTTAACCAATTTAAAGAAAAAATTATCACCACAACAATCATGATAATTATATTAGCCTTTAGATCAACCCTCTACTTAGTGATTGGTGATTTATGTGCTACATTTACACATGTTTGCTGACACTTTGAAAAGAGGCCCTGCAGATTAAATGCTCTTAAAGCACTTAAAAAATGGTTACTAATATTAACAGTCACTGAAGCCTTAAAGACACATTGTACGTCCTAAAAGAGTCACTTCTGTTTGAGGGATATAAAGACATCAATAGAATTAAATGAAACTTAAATAATAAAGAATCTTCAAGACTTGAATCAATACCATAATGCACCATAATGCACACCTTGCTAAGTGTGTTTTCCTAACTTTGCTTAGGCCTAAATATAAATATTTGTCAGCCATAGTCTCTGCTTTCACAGAATGATCAAAAATGAGTCTTTGTCGCCCCCCTGAGGCCAAAGTAAGAACACGGCAGGACAAACTTTCCTTCTCATTTCTTTGCTCCCCCTTATATACTGTGAGCCTTCATCCCCCTCTTCTTTTAGGGGCAGGACTTGAAGACATTGCCTCCAGCTGAAACTAAAAACGTGAAATAAACTTTGTACAGTACACAAACAACACTCCCAGTAATCACGCTCAAAAGTTAGTGCCAGCAACCTTGTTATTGGGTCATAAGGGGAAGCTGAGTGCTTGACCAAGCAATCCAATTGGACAAGAGGTGGGGATCACTGGACTTTTCACAATATGTATCACTCCCCCTAAGCCAGGAGTTATTTTATCAACAGTGTTGATGACTGACTGTTTTTCTTTATTCATCAATCTCACCTCAGAATCACACAACTTACTAATTTCCCTGGTTTCATGATAACATTTATTTATTTCAACAAACAAGTAAAGGTTGATGCTACAAAGTAGTTGCTCTGTGGTAACCATGGACACATAGGAAGAGTGCAGTAGAATAACTATATAACTAAATATTTAGAAATCTTAAAAGTCTAATGAAATAATGTTGAATACTGCAGCTAGCCTTCCTAGGTAGAGTAACGCATTAAGTTAGCTTATCGCTAGGAGTTCCAGAGACAATTGTTTATTAAAGCAAGGTTAATTCAGCATTGGTTTGGTGGGGGTCCGTGTACGAAGTATAATTCATTTGCAATAGTTCATGATGTATAATGAAACATGCCAGTTTAAGGGGTATTGCCTAATTTTAATGTCCGACTTGGCAATTGCAAATACACGTTTTCGCACGTTTACTCATTCTCCCACTGCCGACTCAGACTAACGTTGTTAACGCTTTGACTGTATTATTGTTTCATTGAGCGAGGACGTGCAAAGATATTCAGCGCAGCTTGTTGCATTATCCAACTTGTACAATGAAAATTGAACCAAGGAAGTCGACAGCCGGAAACAGACACATCTCGCCTTCAAAATAAAAGCTGTGCGTTTTGAATTTATTATTTACAGTCTATGGTTTTGAATCGTGTTAGTTGCGTATGTTTTCATTGAGGACAAACTTTTTTTATGTAAAGTTACTGTTTATTCTCGGTTTTGTTAATTTGGTAGAGATTGTGCAGGTGAGGTTAGGTATTAGTGGTTTAAAGAAGGTTTAAACTTTTTAATAAAGGGCGAAAGTTTTAACGTTGTTCAAGCCGTTCGGCGAAAATATTCACGGAAATGAGCAGTTTAAACAGCATTGAAAGACTGCGCTGCAATGCATTATTGAATCACGTTTTAATCTAAACTTCGTCTACTAAGTGGAAGTGTGCACTGCAGACGCCAGCATTTTTGATGATCTCCTGTCCAGTCCTTTCCTAATATATAGCCTACAGTTAAAAGTAGGTAGGCTAATATGCTACACTTTCTAGCAGTCACACTCTCTTAATCAAATAAGTAGACGAATACATTGACATAAATCAAATAACTAGGCTAATAAAAGTGTTCTCCCCGACTGGCGAATGAATTCATGACCAACAGATGGAAATTATCACGGCAACCAACGAAGCCCAACTTTTAAGGCGAGCTATGTCTGTTTCCGGTTGTTGACTTCCTTGGTTCAATTTTCATTGTACAAGTTGGATAATGCAACAAGCTGCGCTGAATAGCTTTGCACGTCCTCGCTCAATGAAACAATAATACAGTCAAAGCGTTAACAACGTTAGTCTGAGTCGGCTGTGGGAGAATGAGTAAACCTGCGAAAACGTGTATTTGCATTCGCCAAGTCGGACATTAAAATTAGGCAATACCCCTTAAACTGGCATGTTTAATTATAAAACATGAACTATTGCAAATGAATTATACTGGGATAAACACGAATTAACTAGATGAGAGGGAGTGATACTGGATATCAGCACTGCTGTGATTCAGTTGTAGAAGAAGATTATCAATGCACTGTTGATATCCAGTACAACATCTCGACCTTGAGTGTGACATTACACAACAGTTATACAAGCAGGAAATAGAGGTAAATAGTTATGGGGCTCCGATTGTAAAGTTGCGCACACTACAAATAACAAAAACATTTCTCCACATTTAGCCCTAAAACATCACTTTTTATTCACATTTAGAGAAATATCTGTGAACTTATTGGCAAATATAAATGTTAAATATTATATCTAAATGTTGAATGTTTTATCTTTATGTTAAATGTTATATATAAATGTTAAAAATACATGTCCTGATTCTAAATATTTAGCTACGTTTCTAAATATTTAGCTGAAACTCTAAATATTTAGCAACGATTTCTAAATATTTAGTTAAGATTTCTAAATCTTTAGTTAAGATTTCTAAATATTTAGTTAAGATTTCTAAATCTTTAGTTAAATGGCCCTTAAACATTGCATTTTCACTTACAATATTAAATTCATTGAATTTATTCTTTGAATATATGTTTTTAGTCTGTATTTGTTAGTACACTAATTTGTATTAAATTAACAAAATCATTCAGGCTGAATCTAAACAACCAATCAGGGTTGGTTTGCATGTAACAAGCCAATCACAGCGCGTCTGAGAGGAGAATGTTTGGGTTGCAGAACGGCAGCAGTGACAGCGATTGGCTGCATGCCATTGGAATAATTATGTTTCATACTGCCACTTTAATTTCAAAAACACACATTTCAAAACATCTCTTGGAAATCAACAAGCTGCATCACTCGCGGTTACCAGGATAGATTCAGACTGGAGAGCTGTTTGTCTTCAAACTAAAACTTCACTTCACTTTGTAAAGCTAGTTTTTTTTCAAGCTGCTTCTAGCAACCTGTCGTCCGTCCTAAAAGTAAGTCGTTGTGTATAGTAGCTTTTTGACTGATGTTTTCAGGTTAAAATGTTTGAAAAACAGTTTGTTACTCTGCACTTGACAATTATTCTTACTCCAACATAGCATATGTTGTTCAGGCAGTTAGGTAGCAAACCCAAAATGTCATTTTAAGACCAACTGTTGGCTGCCACTCCACCAAAGGTAGCTTTGGTTTTTAACTTCAATGCCAACCTGCAGAAATATGTCGCTACTGCTAGCAGCTACTTTTCATTTATTGTTGATGGTTGTTTTGTCAGCCCTGTCTTATTTGAAATTGATTTAAATAGACTTCATGTAATGCCTAAAAGGTTTCTGTGATACCTGCAATAAATCCATATTATTTACAGTTCATTGTATGTTGTATTATAACTCAAAATGAATGTAGGCTTTAGCTTTTTAATACTAGTTCGGCAGGGTTGTATTACTCTCATAATGTTAGTGTTTGAATAACAGAAAGACTGCATCGAACAGTAATGCATTAATGAGGCCTTTCTTTTTGAGCTCTTCCTGGTAAGAAGTTTGAGGAGTTTTGATGGAAGTTATGTTATGGCATTTAATACAATATAAAAAGATAACCCAGTAACCTATAGTGGAATGACATGGTGGTTATTTTTCATTCTAGGAACATCAGGACAAAATGAGCTCTCTTCCCCAGCAGCAGCAGCAGCAGCAGCAACAGCAGCAGCCCTGGATATTACCTGCATCATGGTCTGTCCAGGCTAAAGGACCAGGACAAACCGGTTCCCTAAGAGCACCACAAAATGTTGAAGCACAGATTGCTCAGCGGGCCAGGCAAAGGATTGAAGCCCGTCTTGATATCGCCAGACTATTTCAGCAATACAAGTAAGAAAGCCTAAAGAGATTTTTAATCAGTAAGATTCAAAGTTGTGATTAATTAACTTAACCATGTATGACATTCTAAATGTAAGTGTTATCTGTATGAATGTAAATTTTACTGCTTCCAACCCAAACTGTAACACATCCTGCAAAGCCCTCTGACCTCAAAAACCAACCAACCTTCCTTTGATGCGGTTCAAGCAGAGGCGATACAGTAGATGGCGTGTTAAGTGTTTGCTCTCTCCATCTCTGTGTGTATGACATGTTTGCACTTTGGCAAACTGTGTTTTACCTGCCCGCTGTGTTTTTTAAGCATGTTGTTGTATTGCACAGGAGGGATAGTGTTAGTGGAAGCGCACTCTAAATTCTAAAATGTTATCAAAGCTTCGGACCACAAGTCCTGTGCATGTTCAGAAGTTCACTTTATGAATGATATCACTTCTAACAGCATTGTTTTAATGATTTTCAACCCCAACAACACAGGGCTCAACTAAATTCCAATAAATATGATGTCACCATTACCTCAAAGCCTGCATCAGAGGATGAGAAGATCTTCTTCACTTTATATAAAAAAAAGGTGAAACGCATATGGTGTAGATTTATTAGATTTCTGTCAATACATGTGTCGTATCTTTTGTGGCTTTTGTTTGTGTGTGCATATTTTTCTTTTATGGCTGTGTTGATAAAACAATTTGTATATTACATTATTCCTACCAAACAGAAAATGGTACCAATTACAGTGAAGAATTCTGGGACCAAAGCTGTTGATTTAAGTTTTAGGGCTTCTAACTTCGTAAGGAACATTTTCACTGTCAGAGACTGTCATGGAAACATTATCAGGACCATCAAGCAACACACTCTTGGACCAGGTATGAGGTATAATATTCCCCATCTGCATAGCGGTAGTTAAAGTTTTCATGAGCCTTTTAGTGAATACAGTGACAAATGAGTAATTTCCCTACATTGTCTATTTCATATTAGGTTTCATTATTTCATTACAGTAAGTATTGTAGTAAGTGAGCTGTTTCCATAAGAATCAAAGACTGAATAAAGTAATAAATGGGTTTTGTATTCCTTCAGTTTTCTTTAAATGAATGACAACTTGAAGTATCCTCCCCTCCTTTTAATGTTTCGTGTTGTAACATGACTGTTACTCATTTACATTAGATAAATAAATGTTATTTTAACACATTTTTCCTCCCATTCTGTCTCTAGGAGAGTCATATACAGTTACGGTCAATTTCAAATCCAGCTATGCAGGTTTCTACGACCATTTGCTGGTTTTTAAGTTTGAAACACATGAGCCATCTTCAGAAAAATTTGAGATTATGCGCCTCTTGGAAGTCCGACGTATGACATCCTCTAGTGTTGAGCCCGCAACAACAACGGCCAAGAAATCATCGTGTGAACACAAGTTTAAAAAGTGGATGCCTGGAAGGTACTTTGAGTTCATCTTAAGTCATATGTATGAATGCTAAATGCTAGCTTTATTTACATCATCATACATTTTTGTGATTTATTGCATTTTTGAGAATTTCTCTTTTTCTTACTAAAGTTAAATTCACAGATTTTACAATGAAAGGTTGTAAAGGAGTTCATAAAGGACATTGTATCAGTTATATCAACTTCAGATCCTTCCCTAAATGTCATACTTTGCTCACTTAGAAACCTGTGTCACTCATCCTATTACACTGCTGTTTTTCTTCTCCAGTGAAGTTTTGGGATTTCTTAAAATTGTGCATTATTTGAAGACTTATGCGATGCCCAGAAGTATAAAAGACTATAAAAAATCAGAGAGGTATGTATTTCTCAAAGATGAACTTAATATGTCCTGACAAAGCATCAAAGTGACATATTAGGTGGAATATTGTGAATATTGAGTTTCAGCCATTGCTTCACTATATGAGAAGTTTAATCATACACATCTAACTTCTTTGTGACAAATCTGCTATGCCTCTAGAAGTGTTTGATATTTTCATGCCATTTGGGTCTCTGAAGGGCCCTGCAGACACGTCTGAATTGGGAGAACTATGCGCGTAGGTTCCACTTGCTTCTGCATCTTGAGGAGAATGAGCAGCAGTCTGAAGCTGACAAATTCTTCCTGGAGTCGGTGCCCATGTTCAGAAGCAACAGAGACCTTTTCGTTGTGCAGGTGATGCATCCAACAAACTGTAAATGCTGTAGCCTGGGCTGAGAATGACACCTGTACAAGTCAGGATGAAACTGATAAATACAGTGAAAAACCTTTTGTGTTGTCAGACCCCTAGAGTCTCCAAGAAGGCAACCTTCAAGCTGCCTGGATGCCAAGTGCTGGTCACCGTTTTACACCAGCCAGGATTTTTTTATGAGAGTTCTTACAAAGGTTGGGTCCGTCATGTAGATGCAGAGAAGGTCTTCATAAAACTCAGAGCAGAGTAAGAGATTATTGTTTATCAGCATGAATAGTTCAGATGCAAAAAGATGATGAATCCAGTCAAACTTGCGACATGTAATGTGGCCATCTTGAGTCTTTTTCTTTCATTTCAGTGAAATCTGAATGCAACCCCATCTTTGTATTACTGCAGAATTTAATCCTTTTTATTGATATTGGTCTGAGTCGTAACAAGTTATCTTTGGATACTTAACAAAAATGAGAGTCAAGACTTTTATATTTCCACATTAAACAGAAAGATGAGTCAACAGAATGAAAGAGATAGATCTGTACTAAAACTCTGAATCCTACAAAATGACTTAATGTTGATATATTTATAATTATACGTTTCAGATAGGCAGTTGTTTCTGTTACAGGTTTTGCTCAATTGGTCAATAATTATCCAGTGATACTTAAAAAAGTACTTTAATGTATTGTGTAGACAAAGCACTTCAATTCTTAGATTTTGTTCTATTTTAAATTGGCTCTTTTTTTTTCTTAAACAATGCTCAATGTCTCAATGTGTTTCGTTTTTCTGTCCAATAGTAAAACACATGACTTTTGAATTTGACCACAGGTTGGAACATTTCAAGGATGGCATGAACGTCCGCATGAAGTTCATCATCAACCGTATAACCCTGCGCATCGAGCATAGAGCAGCAGAATTTGTGTACCGGCACAAACTGAGGGAGGTGCTGTTCCCTACCGGCCAACTCTCTTCCCACCATTCACTTCTGCACAGGTCAGACCAGCTCAAGGTCAAGATTTCTGTGAAAACATACAACACATTCATGGTCATACGCCACTACTGCTTTACTCAATGAATGTGTATTTTTTTACAGCACCTGTTACTTTAAGTTCAGTTTATGCATGTTAGTATACCTGCTTGTTAACTTTACACTGACTCTGCTTTAGTATCAAACCCTTGCACCCCTGTCTCTCTGTCATTAGACTAGAAGAGAAGGGCAACAACCCCGAGCAGTGCACAGCAGTTCAACACATTGTAGCAAATACTGCCAAACCAGCTCCTTACCTCGTATTCGGTCCACCTGGTACAGGTAAGGCTCTCTTATGCATTAGAATTCACTGAATTTACATCAAGTATCAACTATTCTTACATGTCTTGGCAGGCAAAACAGTGACACTGGTGAAAGCCATCATGCAGATCGTGAAAACCAAAGCCTCGTGCAACATCCTGGTGTGCGCCCCTTCCAACAGTGCAACTGATCATCTCTGTGAGAAAATACTGGAAGTAACGGCAGAGGGGTGCAAAGTGTATCGACTCTACGCCCTCAGCTGTGCTGTTAGAACTCTCTCTCGAGAAAGAAGGGTCTGGATTCTTTTTTTCTTTTTGTTAATAGCACACATACCACAATTTTAAACAAAGGTTGTTTTTAAAGAGAAACAAAGATGTTGACCTCTTTATTTTAGCAGTAAATTAATCAAATACAAAAACTAAGATTCTGTACTGAGAATGATTAGCTGTTTTGTTCACCTCACTGCTTTCAGACTTCATTGGTGTTGATCTCTGTATAATGTACAATTGAGTGAAGAATGTATAATGTGTATTAATATCATTGTGTACATCTGTGCTTTGTGGTTTTCTATAGTTTTCCTGCAACCTGGATCCCCAAAGAAACCAAGTAATAATTCCCAGTAAAAAAGAGCTGATGCGGCATAAGATAATGGTAACCACCCTGAACACTGCGGGAAGGTACTGTAGCTTCGACAATAATTCACTTTTTGGGTTTGCATATCTAGCTTTGTAATAATGAGCTCCAAACTGTCTCCCATGCAGGAAAGATATTGAACTTACATGTCTAGAATAGTTGTTATTACAAGTACAGATGTTGGATTGTAATATTCAGATTAGTTATGTACCTCTCTCTCTCTCTCTCTCTCTCTCTCTCTCTCTCTCTCTCGCGCTCTCTCTCTCCAGGTTAGTGACAGGAGGGATCCCTCCAGGCCATTACTCCTATATCTTTGTGGATGAGGCAGGCCAAGCTAAAGAACCAGAGTGTATCATCCCTATAGCAGGTGGCAAAGCTAGGAGGTTAACAAAAAGTGTTTTTATTCATACAGAAGGTGTGTACTAAATGTTGCTGTGTTTCTCCACAGGTTTAATGAAACTGAAGACGTGCCAGGTAGTGCTGGCTGGAGACCCTAAACAGTTAGGTGCTGTCATCACATCCACAATGGCTTTGAAATATGGCTTGGGTGAGCTATATGCATGTCTAAAAACACAGCAACAGTTTCTAAATGTTGAACTAAAAACGGAGCTGCATTGCTTGTGTCACGTGCTGTTAGGACAGGCTGTGAAATTATTGTATTTTCAAATTCAATTTTAAAATTGAATGTGAGAATGGAATCTGTACTTAAGCAAGGTTTTCAACCTTTACTCTGTGCAGGTTTGTCCCTATTGGAGCGTCTGATGAGTGACATCAACCTTTACAAGCAACATGAGACAAACGGGTTCAACAAACGCTTTGTCACCAAATTACTGAGGAACTACAGGTGATGATATGTTGCTGTACCTTCTCACAATCTGATTTTAAAATGCTCTTGTATATCTTGGTCAGACAGCCCATGCTATTTCTAAACATACATTTTTTTTAACTCTTCTTTTCTTCCTCACTCTCTCTCAGATCCCATCCTGCGATTCTGAAAATTCCCAATGAGCTGTTTTATAAAGGAGAACTTCAGGCTTTTGCTTCAAAAGAGATGTGCAGTTTATACTGTAAATGGGAACTCCTTCCCAAAAAAGTAATGTAGCTTCCACACACACACACACACTCATGCATGCATGCACGCACTCTGGCACACACAGACACACACATACACATACACGCAATGTTCAGTTTATCTGCCTCTAATTTCTTTTTCTGTGTCTCAGGGTTTCCCTCTGATCTTCCATGGAGTGGCAGGAACTGATGAACGTGAAGACAACAGTCCCTCTATTTACAACACGGCAGAAGTGGAGGTGTTAAAAGAATACTTAAAAGCCCTTATTAAACATCTTCACAAAAAGGGTGTCACCAACATTGGACCCAACGAAATTGGAATCATTGCCCCATACAGAAAACAGGTGCGTATGTAACAACAGAAACTGATGGATAGGTTATAGTCTTGTGTGTCACTGCGATGAGATATGCTTCCATTTATGCCAAATTAAAACGACATCTGTAAAAACAGGATAAGTCAAATGGCAAACACGGTCACTCATCTTTTTATATCATAAAACATTTATGTGGAATATTTAACACACTTCGAAAGTCTTTAAAAAGGTGTTCTTATCTGCATAATATCACCTCATTTTCAAGTCAGTGCAGCCCATGGAAGAAGGCAAACATGTACTGGGGAGACACTTTGCTCTCATGTATGAGCGGTATTCATTCATACTGTTGTAAGAGTCTCTTCTGAGAGGCCGGTTTTCAGTCTCTGGAAATAAATATACTTGCAATCTAAAGGTAAAGGTAACTCTGTAAACGTCATATTTTTTTCTGCCGACAGGTGGAGAAAATCCAGAATGCACTGCAGACTGACCAAGATCTCTGCAAGGAAAACTTAGAAAACATATCGGTATTGAGATAAAATGTTTACAGTCAAATCTTATGGAGAGAAAAAAAGGGCCGACGTTAAAGAGATTTAAAAAATGTGCATTGCTGTTTTTAATAGGTTGGTACAGTGGAGAAGTTTCAGGGTAAAGAGTCCAAAGTGATTCTTGTGTCTGCAGTGCGCAGCAGTCCTAAACTGACTGATCCAAAGCAGAGATTCTCTTTAGGATTTGTTGACAACGAGAAGGTGAGAACCGTTACATAAACTCACAACAACTCAAGTGAAATGTATAAGATTTGTGCAAATTCCCACAATAGCACTAGGCTGTCAACACTTCTGTCAAAATGAGGAAAAGCTTGATTTATATGGAATACAGACACTCATTAATACGTGCACACTAACTGAAAATACCTCCTCAGAGATTCAACGTGGCCATGACTCGAGCACAAGCCTTATTGATTGTAGTCGGAGACCCGAGAGTTTTGAAAACCGACGCAACATGGAACAAGTAAGGCTCCACATCCTCATCAGGCTAATTCTGTAACTGCGAAAGAGAACGGTTTACACATAGCCAAAATCCTTAATCCCTTATATGCTTAAAAATCATTTTAGATTCATCCATTACTGCTACAAAGAAGGGGGCTACCGAGGCATCCCACTGTCTGATGAAGAAGAGGAAGAAGAAGAAGATACACTGACTGATGAAAACTCACCAAGCCTCCGGTAATTTGACAGACACACACACACACACACACACACACACACACACACACACTTCTTATTGTTTGTTCTATGACCAGAAGCCATCTTAAAGATGAAGGAGTGATCTGTTTTTTGATGATTTTCACCCCACAGTGAAGAGTGATCAGCAACAGAGCACCCTGACAGAGCCATCACACCTTCCACGCTCACCTTTGGCTCATGTATTAAACATACAAAAGTGATTATAATAAAGAACTCGAAGAAACGTATCCGTTTTTTATCCTATAAATATTTCAACGGCAAAGTTAAATGACAGTGATAGGTGATGTTAAGGCTTTCAATTAAGGTATTTTATTCTGTTGGGACTGACCCTTTTTTTCACATGAATGCAGGCTTTTTCGTTTGAAGGCTTCAAAGTTTTGCACCACATCCATAGCCTGGTTCATGATCTCTGAATTTGTTTTTTTATAGGAAGGATTATGAAATCTCTTGAGACTCTTTCACACAGTGGAGCTATGTTTCAGTTTCAGTTTACCTGCTGATACCTGACAAACAGGAACACATTTTCGCTGAAACGGAACCAGAAATAAGAGGGGATGTTTCCTAGTCAAATCTAGTGCAGTGATATGAGATGACCTTAGAACTGTAGTAGAGTCAGTAAATGAATAATAATTCTGAGCCCAATAACAGACAGGAGTGCCACTGTTGCTGCTGAAGTTAATCCTCAAACAGTAGTCCTCCATGGAGCTCCATTGACATGGAGCAATTCCTTACTGAGTGAACAAGCTCGTGAGCTAACATCAGATCATTTCATTATTTCCTCAATGAGGATGTCTAACTTTCTACATTCTTCTGCAAAAAAAAGGCTGAGTAGTGTGTGGTTTATTAAAAAAGTATTTTTTTATTTTTATTTATTTAACCAGGAAAGAAACTTGTTGAGATTAAAAACCTCTTTTTCAAGAGTGTCCTGGCCTAGACAGGCAGCAGCACAATTAACAGAGTTTCACACAAACAACGAGCAGCCAAACATACAAATACATTATAATACATTAAAAGACACAACAAACATATCTAAACAGCACATTCTGTCATTATCATCCACAAACATATCAGGGAGAACGTCTACTGCCAGATGTGTCTGCAACAAGTCAACAGCTCTTTAAGTTTCAGCTCTTTTTGTAACTCAAACTGTAGTGTTTATATTTACACAAAGTTTTGCACACTAGAAATTCATTTACAAATGAGAAATAACAAGGGACACCAATTTCAGCTTTTTCAAGGATGCATTTATCTTTTTGAGGGAGTAAAACTGTTAATCTTTGATTCCTGTGTCAGCCATCTGTTCCATTTCCCAAGGCCGGGAGAAAGAGGAACCAAAACAATTACAAGACATAACACAACAGACAGAAACCTTGAAAGTGAACAACTTCAGCCCGTCTGAGCGGAGTTTAAACTCAAGGGACCAGACAATTGTTCTCAGAGATTGATAGATTGATTCTCAAATTCTTCACATGCCATCTACATCATATTATGACTCAATTCCTTCTTCTCCCTAAATCATGGGTCAACAAAATACTCTCCATGCCTCAGTCTCTCTGACCAGATAACAGATCTGGACAGTAAATCCTTTTGAAGAACAGGGATTACTTTGTGTGAAGTCCCAACTACATATCTGAGCTGTTACAGGCCTGAGCCTGTCCATTTAAGAAGGTGGCTTATGGGTAATTTAGGTGATGAGAAGTGGGATTGAGTCTTCCATTACGGTACGAGTGTGTGTAAAGGTCCAAGGTGTCTGTGAATAAAAAAGTGACCCGGTTTGGAAAATGAACTCCGTCTCTCCTCCTACTCTGTAGGCCGAATTAACCTGTGCTTGTTACCAGCCTAAACGAGTCAAGGTTAGGGACGAAGTAGCTGACAAGAAGGTAACAGAGCACACAAAAACAATTATGCATTCTGTGGCCTCTTCAGTTTAATAGTCAGATGACACCACTTGCTCAGATTACAGAAACATAATATCTGACCATTATTATACAGAATACAAACGGATGTATAAAACAGCATCAGCAGATGACATTGTAACATAGAATATGTGGACTGGTTAGATGATTTATGGATTGTTATTGTTTCTGGAGCTTATTAATTAAACTAATTAAATGCTCAGCTTCAGTTGCTAAGGTTATGGACCAGAAACAAGGGGAGTAGCCTAGTTATGGACCCATATTCGTTTTATGTCAACAGCAAAGTGAACCTGTCATCTTATGAGGACTTATGTCTCAGTGGCATTTAGAAAAGTTGTCCATTCATTTGAGTAGTGCAGATTAATGTTAAATTCCTTAATGTCAAGACAGCTAATTAAGTAAGTTGATGCTAAAGTCGTCATTGAACAAGGAGAGTGGATCACAACACCTCTCATATTATTCAACTTATTCTAACCAAAACAAAAGATACCTT
The DNA here is from genome assembly GCA_020745685.1 of Tautogolabrus adspersus. Taxonomy (NCBI): domain Eukaryota; kingdom Metazoa; phylum Chordata; class Actinopteri; order Labriformes; family Labridae; genus Tautogolabrus; species Tautogolabrus adspersus. The sequence continues at coordinate 15,890,861 of CM036547.1, read as the reverse complement.
TAATGGTTTACGCACTAAACTACTTCCTATTCCTATTCCTTAATATGCAAACCAAAAAACAGTTTTTGAGGGAGTTGGCTCTCTAGTTCATTTGGTAATCTCCGACTAAATGGAAAACAACTTTGAAAAATGTAGCTCTGACACAAAGTTTTTTAATGACACTCGAATTTGTTACCTGTGTGACGTCAAAGCTACGGTGAGTCATTGGACTGTGCAAAGGGCGAGGCACGCCTTGACGACCCTTTGCTCAGATAATAGTGGCTTGCAGCTTGACTTCCCTATAGAAGGACTGATGTGCATAGACAGCAGCGTTAGGATGTCCCTGCCTTTAGGCCAACAATACCCCTCTGTTCTTTTAGGCTACACATTATAAGAGCCGGTTTGCAATCGACATTTTGATTTAGACTGGTTTTTAAATGGACCAACAACATAATTGCATTTTTGGGAAAAGCTCATTAGATATTTTATTATTAGGCTACTGATTGCTGTGATCGTTTTTAACTCTTTCTTCACCTAGCAGTGAAACAAAGTTAGGACTTAATAGTGTTTCCTTCTTTTCGTATTCAACTAAACCCCCTTTAAAAATGCACTATAACGATAGGCAGCAATAATGTGACGTTGCCACATAACAGAGGACGTGACAAAACCAGTCACGGGAAAAAAAAAAGACTGACTCATTCCTATCAAATCTTTTAATAGCGTTGTTTTTGTCTGACTTGTTTGCCGTTTCGTTTTACTCCTTGGCCTCAAAGCCTCGATTTCGTTAAGTTTCGTTTCTCTGGACTGTGTGGACGGGATAGTGCGCTTGCTTTGAACACCCGGGCTTGACCATCATAGTGCTGTAGCGACATGTCACTTTTAATTTTTGCATCACCTATAGCTGTCCTGAAAAGGGACTCCTGCAACAATAACTAGAAGCTGGAAAAAAAGCTCGTTTTTCTATATTTGGGTCTAAAGGGTTAAATACACAGAGACACCGCCCGCGCGGACTGCCCAGGAGTCAAGAGCGAACCACCTCATTGGGATTTCCTCTGAAACGCAAACTCGCCTCGTCTGCTGATGAGCTAGGCTATATATTTGCGATTAGGCGAGTAACCGAGAAGTTTTCTTTGTGTCATTATCGCAGACAAATCCGTCCTGCACCATGGGGGTGCATAAAAGGTTCAATGTAGCTTCACTCTGCCAGATTGGACTCGACTTCTTTGAGTTTTTGGAAGAATCTAATCGATCATCCATCACAGACAGAATTGAACTGAGAGACATTTACAACACTGAGTTCAGATGCAGGTGAGTTTTCTACATGATGGAAGAAAAAAAGGGTCAGTCTATGTAAGAGTTTTATGTTTTTTTCAAAATGAAATGTTTTTGTGTTTATTTTAGGACTCCAGGGACAAAAGATCCAAACTTCGGTTCAGTCCTCCATGCCCTGAAGGTGTCTCACAAAATTACAAGACGAAAAGACCAGATCCGCTTTAACTCTACGGTATGCACATCCATTTGTAAGACACCTCAATTCCAATTTGAAACAGTGCAGCTTCCTGTTTACAGCTTATGAATATCGTTGATTCAGAGTTTAGTGTTCAGTCTCACTTTGTTTAAAGATTCTACAAAACATGGTCTGACCTTATTTTGGGACACACAGTCAACCAGGTTGAATTGCAGAAGTAGATTTACCCTTTTCTGAAGCTTAATCCTCAGAGAGGGTACAATTATGTGCACATTGTTGATATCATTAAGAATCTATTTATTTTAAAGAATCTGATCAGTACTAATGATTGTTATGATTTGGATTTGAACTTGGGGTCTAATTTCTCTTTGTGAAGGAACTACATCTCTTTAACCTTTGATACATAATAAGGTGTGGTCAAGGAGCCTTTTACATCTGTGATCACATGCAACACGGATGTCACTGAGCATCTGTCACTAGGCAAACATATATTGTTCTTTATTTAGTTATAAATAAATATATTCAGGTGTATAACACAATAACTTCTGATACATGTGTGCTGTTAAAGTTACAAGTGATATATTTGACAGTTAAAAGAAAGCTTTGGAAACTGAATTATTACAATCACACTTACTTTTTAATATTACATTTTAAATGTATTTTGTACTTTTCAACTAAATCTTGTTTGCGCATCTCTAAGGTCATCTTGTCTTTGAGCTTGACTTTGATAGGAGGATATCTTGGATTCATTGACTTACTCAGGATACATATTGCCTAGTTTAATTAGACAATCTTTGAAGTCATAGCTCTTTTGTTTAATGTTTTACTGATGTATTTTTTGCCTTAAAGTAAATATGTTATCAGTACTCCACTTTAGTGTAATAAAGGGGTTTACAATTTCAGTGGTGTCCTTCAGGAAAAGCACAAATCAAAGGTTATCCTGCAGTACACACATTTACCAAACATCTAACATTTGTCAGTTTGATGCTATTCCAACATGGACATGAGACCATCATATAATAAATATGATGGTGATCCACAAATCAAATTTGATAAAGGTATAAAAACAAAACAACAGAAAAAAAGATGAAGGTCATTATTACCAGTTGTCTCAGAGAAGGTTTGAATCCCCTAGAAAGCCAAGGTCAGGGTCCAGCTGCAGGAACTGGCTGAATTATAGAGAGTCTAATTGGCTCCTTGTACGGGCTGCGATGCAAACCAACTCAGACAGTCCAGGTATTCATGATTTCTGTGATGTTCTCTTATTCCCTATATTGAATGATCTATTGACCCTATTGAACTATTGATCTATTGATCCTATGACATACATAAAGGTAGAACTTTGTACGTTGCAGGACTGGGCAACATATCAAGTTATAAAGATATATATCGATATATTTTAAAACCTTGAATTGCCCCCCGGGGATAAATAAAGTTTTTTTAATTGAATTGAAAACGAGATATAGGGTGAGACAATATGGTTTATATTGATATATTGCCAATGTTGCCTTAAAATAATAAATAACGTTAAACATTTCTTCAGTGGAGCCGCCAGGTCGCCTTTTTCTGCTCTATCTGTGAGTCCCTCTTCCCCCTGCCTCACACACACACACACACACACACACACAAACAAACACACACACACACACACACACACACACACACACACACACACACACACACACACACACACAGCTGTATGTATCGTGTTATGCAGGACAGGGAAATTTTTTTCAAATTGTTTAAATTTATCAAGGAGCATTTTTATTTATTATTATATTTTATATCACAAACAGGTCGTTTTTTGGGGGGTCAATTTTCATGTATATGTTGACATTTGACTTCTTGCCCATGTGGATTTGACTTAGAACGGACTTTGTTTTTTGTTATTTGTTAAATCGAGATATATGTCATGTATCCCCATTCAGCTGTTGACATGATTTTTGGTTCATATCTCCCAGCCCTAGTTGTGACTCAAGTTAGTATTTTACATTTGTAATTTAAATTGATGTCCATATAATACTGTATGTATTATGTATCGGCGTATGTATTTGGTTGTGTCTTCATATCTGTCTTGTTATGTTACTGAGTGCTGTATATTTTATTAAACTGTTCATAAAGGCTCAACAAGGGAAAAGAGCTGAAAATGATCAAGAGCTATTAACTCTGTGCATCACCATCAGTGTCATGCTCTGTTGGATCTATGTCCAACTGTGTCATCCTGATGAAAAAAACTTAATTCAGACTATTTTGAACATGTTGATGATATATCTAGTAAAGCTGCTGAAGATGTTGAAATATCTGCTCCCACAATAAATCAATCATTGAGGACATTTCGCTTTTTGATATTAAATTAATTAATGATCTAAAGAGAAACTTAACAGGAAGTCATCCTGTGCACAGGTCAAAACATTTTACGTGGATCAATGGCATTCGCGCAGTGGTCCTAGACCAGAGCCTGTCCAGTGTGGAGCAGCCAGTCCACAGAATGTACAGAATGCCGTCTCTGGAGATGAAGCAGAGACTGGAGTTCGAGCCCGCAGGAAACTGGCCGGTCTTCTGATAAGCAGCCTGAAAACAAACAGGTAAAAGAACCAACTTAGTAGAGGTAGACTTAATTGCATGCCATAACATTGAGCCATTTTGTGGGTGTGTTAATCTTAATCACGGCTTGTTCATGATTGTTGCTAAACCAGTTTGTCTCAACTGCTTAGAGACAATGAGCTAAATGAATACACTAGTCAAAATTAAAAAGGTTCCTCCCTTTATTCTTATTTACCTCTGTCTTCTTTGTATTCTCTATGGCTAAAGAAATCAAGAATTTACAAGAAAGAATATGGCCCTCAGATTTAATGGTGATCACACTGCACTTTGATACTTTGTTCATGAAATGTTCTCTTTGCACCCACAGAGTTCAGTTTATCTCTGACAAACGGGGGGTCTGCATCAAGTCTGATCATCCGTTTGACAACGGGACCATTAGCGTGCGAGTGGATGAAACCTATGAGGTATTTATGTCACTAAAACCTGCAACTTGACGATCATACTAAGAGATCAGATATAGCAATTGTTGGCTCCTGCCTTGGTTCAAATGCGAGGCTGCATACAACTATTTTTTTCTTTGTTTTCTAAACAGTGCAAGGTTAATCTGTATGTGGAAAACACTGGAACAGAAACGGTGTATTTCACCTACTACACCCCACTACACTGGCTCAGGTACTTCACTCTGAGAGATGACAAACACGTGACCAAAGTCAATCCTCTGTGTCTTAAACCAGGTAATGCAAAACAAAAAGTATTGTCTGGATTTGTGATTTCATATTGTATTTCCCCTGAGAGAAAAATACCATGAATACAATAAAAAAACAAGATCATCTATGTTATTCTCTTCTCAGGTCAAAGTTATGAAATCCAGGTTAGCTTCCACTGCAGTTTTGTTGGTTACTATCCAGCTACACTCGCCTTTGAATTCAAACAAGACCTGGAGCCCTCCTCTACTGCGTTCCACATTGTGCGCTACATTGAGGCTCAGTGCATAACAGCCTTAGGACTGGAGCTGGCACCTGTAGCCCCCTACAAACCTCGCTCACTCCCTGCATGGACTCCTGAAGTCAACTATACGGTTGTGGATGGACAGCGGCCTGAAGGGTATCATGGTTCTCTTAACATACAGTGGAAGATATATCAGATCTAGAAATGTAAATGCTGCTTAAACCAGTCTGGAGCTATCCCAGGCTCAACCCTAGTACATACACTCACACTTCATCAACATGTACTGTATGTAGTGGTCTGAAGCTGTTACGCAGGTGGAAGATGAGTGTTTTTAATTCTGACTAGCTGCTTTCTGCTCCAGAGAGAAAGTTTTATTATAAATAGTGAAATCAAATTTGCTGAGGCTCAACTCCACGATCAACGTGTATAAAGAGTACCCCTTCCAGCTCATCTACAGTATTTGTACACAGAATTGAGTTCTGTGCAGCTTGAGAGTTGAGGTGCTGACAGATCATCTCAACAAGCCGATGCAAAGCAAGACCAAAGTGGAACGAGCTACAAATCATTATGGTCGTGTTGCTCTTAAAAAAATCATTTGCATTATACTTTGTGAATTGGACCTTGAAACAGAGCAGATAGCTGGCGCAAATGATGCTGCGATTAGGCTGGATGTATTCTTCTTGAGTTTTTCCTCTGTTTGACATTTCTTACCATTTGCATTTGTTCTCCTTTCTCTAGGCTGTCTGTGATGCAGCTACAAAACGTGGTTGAGCTGAAACAGTATCGAATCCCAGCGTACATGAACCAGCTCATCAAGTCACTGAAGCAGACTACATTCTTTTCTGATAAAAGGTAAGTTCAGTTCAGTCCTTTGGCCAAATGCTAGCTGGAGCATTTTATCTTTAAGGCCAAACGTCAGTTCATTTCTTCTTTGGTGTGTTTAGAAGGGACGTGTTGGAGAGTCCCTTGAGCTGGGAGAACTACTGTGAGAAGTTTCAGATGCTGCTGTTTCTTGAAGAGCAACAGATGGAGGTGGACATCAAGAGATACAACATCCCCAATGATGACGGAAAACTCGCCACCATGGAGAAAGATCATGTCAACAAGAGACTCCTGGTTCTGGAGGTTAATATGTCGTCACTCTTTCACTGATAAAATCACTCATTCCTGTACTTATTCATTCCTTCTGGAGATTTTCTTTAAAGAAATTGCTTCAGCTAGCTTCCTAGTAACGGGAAAGGAGGAAGAACAGAAATGTGAATCATTAATAACTTATCAAACAAGCAATGGAATATGTTTGTTCACTTATGTATTTATTTGGTTATTTTTTATATTATTTAATAACACATCTTATTAAATTATTTCATATCATATTGTAAATATTGCTACATATTCACCTGGCAGGTACCGGGTGTCTCAGAGAACCGCCCGTCTGTGCTGCGAGGGGATGTACTGCTGGTGTATCCTGCAGGGGAAACAAAGGTGAAGTACCGCGGCTACGTCCACAGTGTACAGCTGGACAGCGTTAAACTCGGCTTCGGTTCAGAGTAAGATAAAAACTTTATAATAACATAATATATTTATAAGAGAAAATTATTTTGTGCCTACTTTAATTAAATGTAATCTTTGGATCCCCATTGTCCCCGGTTTTTTTTTGCAGATTGCTGACTAGTTTTGTAGATAACATGAAGTTCCATGTTGAGTTCACTGTCAACCGCCTGACTGTGCGTGTTCAGCACAGAGCGGCAGAGCTGGCGGCTTCATCCGGCCTGAGAGAGGTGTTGTTCCCCTCTGCATACGCCCTCTCCTCTGAACTTGAACTTCCCCGACTCAAGTAAGACATACTAATGTTTTTTTGTATGTATATGTACTCTGTATGAAGTGTGTTAGCTGGCGCTGATTTCCACAAGATCCCTATTTCTACATACTGTATGCATTATTAATGAAAAAGATTTACCTGCACATATGATTGTTATTGAAATGGAATTTTCTTTTTCTAGATACATGTTAATGTTTCTGCAGAACTACTGTATGCAGTGAAGTGATTGGCTGATCCAACTTGTTGTTGGAGGTTGATTTTAAAATGTGAAAGACAAATGTTAAAGATAAATCTTGTGATTATACTTGTAGCTTTGTCTAAAAACTAGGTTCTTGTGTCACCCGATGAAAGTATTTAATTTGCTGTGCATGTGAACAGAATGGCTTATTCTACCTGTGACGAAGCCCCGTCATCACATTTCTCTTCCTGATAGGCTGTTTGACGCAAAGCTGGAGAGAAACCCAGAGCAGTACAAAGCTATACAACACATTGTAGCTGGCTCCTGCAAACCGGCTCCTTACCTGGTGTTTGGCCCACCTGGAACAGGTACAGCAAGTACCAGCATATAACTTTGTGTTTATATGAGCGTCACTGTTAAAGCTATTTAGGTCTGATCTGTTATCCTACCAACTGCTCAAAACACCCAGATAGTCAGTCCACTGCATTCTGACAGTTCTTGGTCTGTTCAGGGAAAACTGTGACACTGGTGGAGGCTATCAAGCAGATAGAGAAGAGGGAGGCCTCCTGCCACATCCTGGCCTGCGCTCCCTCTAACAGTGCTGCTGATCTGCTCTGCAAGAAGATTCTGGATCATGTGGACAGGCATAAAGTGTACCGCATGTACGCAAGCAGCAGGGACCCCAAATATATTCCAGAAGAAATAAAGGTCAGTACCATTGCATTTGATGCATGAGGTTCACTTTCAAAACAAGGATTGTTATTACACCCCCTAGTGGACTTGAACAATCATCACAGTAATTCAAAAATTAGTCAGGACCAAGCAGCAACCTCCGGTGCTGAAAATTAAAGCCAGTGAAGAAGTGCGAAAAGCCAAAGGATCGCCGTTACCTTCCATATTTCAATGACCATTTTTACGGCAGAATTAAACACTTTATGTCCTGGTACAAAAAAGGATTCATGTGAATAGCTAATTTCTTTAATGGTAAAAACAAAGGGAGGTGAATTATTTGAAGTGTTAGAGCAGTGTTTCCCCTAGATTTACAGCTTGGGGGGGGGGTTAATGACTTCAGTTGTGATCTGGCGCTATATAGAAAATTAAATTAACTTGGGGCGCAGTGGTTAGTGTGTGCACCATGTATGAAGGCTGTAGTCCTCCAAGCGGGCAGCCTGGGTTCGAATCTGACCTGTGGCTCCTTTCCTGCACTCCATTCCCACATCTCTTTCCCTGATTTCCGACTCTATCATTGTCTTTATCACTGTCTCTATCAATAAAGGCACAAAAAACCCACAAAAAGACCCAAAATAAATATATATATATATTTGACCCCCAAGGGGGGGCGGGCCGCCCCCTAATATAATGGTTGGGGAAACACTGTAGAGTTACGACTACATTCGCCTGATTCACCAGGACGATTCTTTGTCGTTCTTAAATAAATGGCCACAGGCACAACGTCCATGTTTTATACAGTCTATGGTCAGGACCAGTTACTTGCTTTCCCTCTGCATTGCTGTTGCTCTATGTGTTGAACATTTTTGTATGCTTAGGTGTCTTTCTAACCTCACTGAGTTTGAGTGCATGGACATGGTTCTTCTTTCACAGGATTGCACTAACCTGGTTGGAGAGTGTTTCCTTTTTCCTGCCAAAGAGAAGCTGATGGAGTATAAGATCATGGTTACCACCCTGTTAACAGCTGGAAGGTAGTGAAAAGATTGACAGTTCAGTTTGCTCACCTGCATGACCCTCTAATCGTGTATTCAATGTAAACTTCATTATTCACAGCCTGTTTGTAGACTTTATCTAAAGGACTAACAGTGTATGCTACAGATGAACTCCTGAGGGAATATTTGATTGTACTCTCTGATGTGTGCAGGATGGTCTCAGGAAACATCCCCGAAGGTCATTTCACTCACGTGTTTGTGGACGAGGCAGGACATGCCATCGAGACTGAATGCATAGTCCCACTGGCAGGTAAAGGGGGAAAGATGGTGATTTTTTTGGTAACCATATGGGAACTTGTACTATGTGTTGGCTCATTTTTGTAATCATTTGGACAAAGGGCTACTCCATGCGAAGTCTGGTCAGGTTGTTCTTGCTGGAGATCCCAAGCAGCTTGGGCCCATTCTCAGATCCCCTTTTGCGCAGAAATATGGCATGGGTAAGTAAAAACACATCAACACACTGTCCTGTTAGGAAATCATATTTGAGCTGTAATGGTGTGTTTTTCTCTGTTTGCTGCAGGAGTGTCCCTCCTCGAGCGCTTGATGAATGACTTCTCTGTGTATCAGAAGGACGAGGGAGAGTTCAACAACAGCTTTGTCACCAAACTGCTGAACAACTACAGGTGTGATGGCAGAGATGGTTTCTAGGTCATTTCCTGACAGAAATAACCGATTTCTTAGCCTCTTGTTGGTCTTTTTTTAATTTGTATGTTTACCCTTCTTTAGGTCTCATCCTGCCATTCTGGAAGTTCCCAATGAGCTGTTCTATGAAAAAGAGCTGCAGGCTAGCGCCGATGAAATGTTACGCAACTCCTACTGCAGATGGCCACATCTCCCAAAAAGGGTATTGATCCCCCCAGCATGAAGTGAAATAATTTTTTGAACATGCTCTCTTTTAAAATATACGGCCAAAGGGTGTCCTTTCCCATTTCTAATTAAACATAAATCTCAAATATCTTACAGGACTTCCCGTTGATCTTCCATGGTGTGACAGGTGTTGATGCACGTGAAGCCAGCAGTCCTTCATTCTTCAACGTAGCAGAGGTGGAGGTGCTCATGAGCTACGTGAGGAAACTGCTGGAGACGCAAGGCAAGAGTCAGGGTACCCTTGCACCCAGAGACATTGGCATCATTGCCCCCTACAGGAAACAGGTCAGAATGTATTCAAGTCAAACACAAAACATGAATGTAGTTTATTTGTTATTTATCTGTAAATGAATGCTGGAGCTGTTTCCTCTGGCTGTCACACAGGTGCAAAAAATCCGAAAGGCCCTGGAAAAAGTTGGGAAAGACTTTAAATTTAAGGACATGAATGGCCTCAAGGTAACAGAATAAAACCCATTTATTTGTGTGAAACAAACAGCAGAAGCATTTTTTGAAGTGTGAAAATACATTTGTGTGTCAGGTTGGTTCTGTGGAGGAGTTCCAAGGTCAGGAGAGGAAAGTGATCATGGTGTCTACAGTTCGCAGCAGCCCCGATTACCTAGAAATAGACCAAAAGTTCAACCTCGGCTTTGTCAAGAATGAGAAGGTATACAGCACAACACATGCATGCACACTCAGTTGTAACAATAAAAAATATTGTTCTGATTCACTTATTTTTCCTTCCAGAGATTCAACGTGGCTGTGACTCGAGCTAAAGCCCTGCTGATTGTGGTGGGAAACCCCAGAGTGCTTAACACAGATCCTACCTGGGCACGGTACTTGTCACATGACTATCTCTTGTCTCTTTCTGTGACCATCAGTGTTGAAGTATTCAAGTCCAGGACTCAGACTCAAGCATTTACTGCATTTAGATTCGGTAGGTTGAGAGGACTGTGACTTAATTACTGATAAAGACCACATAAAATAATATTAATCTCCAAACGATCGTTCACAATCTTATATTAACACATGAAATGTGTACACATCCAAAGGTCCCACACCTTTGGATCAGTGCAGTGAAATAGTTAAAGTAAAAAACTTACTATGAAAGGAAAAATGATTTGGAGAAGAAGGAGGAAGGGTGGAGATATGATGAAGAAGACTGACTGTCAATGAGACGGCAGGCGGCCAATCATCGCAGAGAATACATCAGAGCGTGGCTGTCATTGGAGGAGAAGCGGAGAGGAGGCAGCAGACATGAGACGAGGTTTTACTCCATCACAGTACAAACACTGTAAATAGAAAAAGTAATTCTTTACCCTGTCCACTAATAACAGTTTAAAACAGGTTTTTGTTCTGCTGCTTAAATGTCCCGTGGTTTTGGCTGCAGTGACATCCCTGCACACATGACATGCACGTTTTAACAATTTCACCCCCTCTAAGATGGAGGCAGAGTATAAACATGAAGACTGACCGATAGCAGAGAGTTAAAGCTCAGCCTAAGACCATGAAAAAACCTGATGTCCATCTTGGAACTACTCAACTTGAGGATTCAGACTCTAGTAGTGGGGACTCAGCTTGGACTCGATTCTGATTTTGCTTTGGAAACTAGGGCTGGACTCGGGTAGTGGGTTATCAACTTGGAGTCCCACTCAGGTAATGGGGACTTGACTCAAATTTTTCTTTGGTGACTCAGACTCAAATAGAACTTGATAGGCACTGGGGACTCGAGGCTTGACTCAGACTTTAGGTTTGGTGACTCAACTACAACACCAGAGGCATTCATATTCACATCCCATTCAAAATTCAAGAAAGCGGTCTCTTTAAACTCTGTTGTTGTTTTCTCCCTCTGCAATCATCTGCAGGTTCATCCAGTACTGCCAAGACGAGGAAGGCTACACTGGTTTTGTCCATGCGGAGGAAGAGGAGGATGTAGTGAGACGAATGGCTGCTCTCTACTTAGAGATTGAGGGTAACAGACACATCCTTTTTTCATCATTTCCCTCTACATGAACTCTTTGAACTGATGTTGAACTCTGCCTTTCTTACTCTGTGAATCTTTTCTTGCCAGTGGAGACTGCTGAGAGTGTCATCCAGCAGCAAATGGACCCAGAGTGGAGGAATGACCTGTGAGGGGAAAGAAGGACCCGAACCTTCATGCTGAACTTTGAATCGATGAATTGTTTTTATGTGGGGTATATTTCTATCTTAGAGGTTTGAAACAAAAAGCAGAAAATAAGGTTTCTGCAATTCTCACTCAAATTCTCAGAAAAGGGCTAAATTGAGCTTGTCACAAAATAGAATTTATTCTTTATTTTTATATTTAAAAGAAACTTCTAATATATTCACAATCAGGGTTATCTTTAAAATGTCCACTTTATGAACTCAACCAAAGATCACCAATGACATAGAGGTGAATGTTGTTCAGCACCGACACTATTTCTTCGGATACTTCAGGGAATTTTGCACTAACACTTTGATTTGACACAGCAGCTACTCTCCTTTCATTCATTTAAAGTCACAGTGAAATATTTGGAGACTGTGAATCTTTATACTGAAAAGGATTTTAACAATAAAAAGTGCAAGTCTCAGGTTTATTGTGTAGCAATTCTTGACTCTGCTCAATCAACAGTAATCTCATTTCCACTCTACAGGTGTTTCATCATCTGTTCTTTCAGAGAATCCACTGTACAACACGGCTCCCTCCATGTGTGACATGTCTAAATTATTTAATGCAACTTTTATTGAAATTAACCAAGTTAAAAATGTTTATCTTTTTAACTCTTTGGTATTTTCTTGAATTTGAAAAATCTCAGCTTTTGTACAATATGAAAGTGAAGTGTAGTAAATGTCTAAACTGTTTCCATGTCATTGAAACCTCACCAGGAAATAGTCAGGACCATTAGATGGGTTAGATTGATGTCCGTCTTTATGTTTTGCTGTTATTTGCTGTAGTTAGTTCCATATTGAAATCAGTGTGGAGACGTTCCAGCCTGAAACACTAACAGAGGCACATTTAAGATGACTTTAGAGTAAACTTTGACTGTGGGAAAACTTAACCCACGTAAGAATATGATTCTGATGAATTTTTCAAACAAATTGACAGCATCTGCAAGGTGGGTTACATTATGAGGAAAAGTCACTGTTAGCTTACTATCGGGTAGTATTTGAAAAATACTTTATTAACATGTTGTCTCATTCAGACATTCAACACACACCCCTCTCCTGTTTGTAAAGCGCCACCACAGTTCATATTTTCATTCTACCACATTTCAACATTACAAAGAGGCACTGTCCAGGAATTAGCCCAAGCCAGGAACGTTCAGATCTCAATGTATCTGAATGAACCGGATAAAAGAAAGATCACCACATATGTAGCTTACGATGGTGGTAAGATCAATGTTGGGACCATTCAATGCACTCCAATACTGTAGGACAGACGGTTTTGTTTTATGACATGCACACAGAAGCACACGCTGACTCAATCAGGGGGCTGTCTGGAAGAAGATAAACTTGTTCCATGATTCTGTCACTTATTGATGAGAGCACAAGTGGAGTAAATCAAATTGTGGTTTTGGTCACTAAGACAACTGGCTCTCCTGTTGGAATTTTCTTGTTCAAGTTCCCTGTTAATATAAACATTTTGGGCATTGGTGTAAATTTAGTGTTACACTGCAGATGTTTCAGGTAAAAAACATCCTCTGGGTATGTGTTGGAAAATGTAATTTATCTTGGAGGAGCACCTTTTGGGCAAACCTTTGACCGGCCACTAGAAACTGCAGGTTTTCATAAAGTGTCCCTTTAGTGTTAAATGAAGGCTTATTCTCCACTGATAAAGCCCTGATTTCAAGCTTACGACCTTGTAATGACAACTGAGCAGTCAACAGTATGTCAGTTGGACTTGAGGCTTATTTTGCCTGAAAATGAACATGGCTGTGCGCACAGCATCCGATGTGTTACAATGTACACACAGAAAATCAAGTATAGCGATGCATTATGGCTGCATACTGGATCTGAACGAGCGTGCAGAGTACAGACAGGAGCCTTGTTTGAGGGAAGGCAATGGTGACGTCTTTTTAGAGGCAAGTCTGTCAGTATAAGCGTGACAATAGACCACTGTCTCCAGTGCCAGTTCAAGCTATCACCATGAGGGAGATGGAGCAAGGTGCATCCCAAACCTCTCAACAGAAGCTGTCAATGCTGAATCAGTGCAAGTAGGTTTCAGGGGATTAATACAGAGTGAACTGGGTCAAAATGTAGTCCTTTAAGTCAAAAAAAAAAAACAAAAAATGGGGAAAAAGCTCTTCTGACTCAGCACTTGGTGAACTAAAACTTTTAAGGGTTGAACTACATTTAATAGTGGTGCAAAGAGTAGAGGGATCATGACTGAAGGAGACTGAGTAGTAAAAGTGTAAAAAAAAAGAAAGAAAATGTTCCAAACTATCAGAGCAAAACTAGAAAAAAACGTTTCAACTTGAGTGAGCTGAGAGCAAGACGTGCGCTACAAAACCTTTTCTCTGTAAACAATCATAACAAAGAAGCAGAAGCATGATATATTTGTAAAGTATGTGCACATATATATATACAAACATACATTCATATAGAAGGAAGGGATAGGTCCTTCACACATAAAGGCTGGTGTGCAGGACAGGGAAACACCTAACAGAAACTAAACAGAGTGAGTAGCAGAAGGAATAAGAGTTTTTTTATTTTTAAAAAAGAAGAAAGAAAGAAGCCGTTTTGCTTTTAAACAGGTGTGTCAGTCTGTCATATTCTCCTGTGGCATATCTGCATCGGTGAAGTAAGTAAAGTCCTCGGAAGCCATTGATTCACTAAGTTTGCTCTGTGTTTATATGGGGAGTCCTCCCTTGGTTGCTAATTGGCCGACAAACTCCGCCCCCCTCACAGTAGCTGGCAACCACCCCTCTTCTTGCGTTTGCGGACCTGCAGCGCTGCTCTGGTGGCCATCTCGAACACCTCCCGCACGCCGTCCTTGGTCTTGGCCGAGCATTCCAGGTAGCCAAAGGCACTTATGCGGTTGGCCATGTCTCTGCCCTCCTCGGACTTAACCGGCTCCTGAAAGGTAACGGGACAGACAGTGGGTCAAAATGACAATATAGATATTAAAAGACTGCTTGGAAAAGAGAGATGACTGGTGATAAATTAAAACTTCATCAGAAATCTTCACTGCTTGTATTTGATTATCAGGGCCAAGAAGTGAACAAACACGAGTGTGTCCTCGATCATACACTAGCAACAGCTAATGACAGATAATCACATGAACCAGGAATGTACTACAAAAAAAGAACAACGTAAAGAACAAAAGAACATGAATTGTGAAAAAGGCTCCATATCTAGTTTTATATAAAGAGACTGATTGATTTTGGGGAACTTTGTAACAAGTAACACAAACCTGTTTCATCTTGGCGAGCTCTCTGCGTGTGTGTTCATCATTTCTAAGGTCCTTCTTGTTACCCACGAGAATGATGGGGACGTTGGGGCAAAAGTGTTTCACTTCTGGTGTCCATTTCTCAGGAATGTTCTCTACAAAATTGAAAATAAAAAATAAAAGTAAGTCTCTGCTCAGTAAATCACTGACTTTTCTTCCTACAAGTAGGGAGAGGCCTCCATCATTCCCTTGTGACTGTATAGACAAACATTGTGGGGTTCCTGACACGTCCCTGAAACATGACCTGCTAGCCAAAAACGGTGCTGTGGAGAGGGACATGCCATGCTGTGGTAGAGAAGGAAGGCCATCTGTGGCACCGCCGAGTTGAAAACAGTGTGGTAGAGAGCATCGAGGAGCAAGTCTTGCTAAATAAGATATTTTCTTCAAAAACAGCATCAAACATATTCTGTGTTTGCTGCCTGCATGCAGAAATGCAGACATTTTCTGCGCCCCACATTGCAACATGAGTAAAGTTAAAATCAGCTTTATTCTTCATCTTGTTCCCATTAAATCTTGAAACAATTGATTAAAACAAATTAGAGGCTCGAGTAAGGATGCAGTGACTTTAAATGATACACAGAAAGAAACCTAACTTCTTGATTATTCCTTCATGTTTCCTTAGCTGAGTAGCAGCCACGTGTGCTGTTTCTTTAATTACCGACTTTAAAGGCAGGGTTGGTAATTATCAAAAACAAGCATGATTTTGAAAGTAGCATTCCCTCAGTGCTCCGTCTACAGCCATCACCTCCCCTCTGTGCTCAACGACAAACTCACAGTATAAACTCCGTCATTGGTGACGCGCTTTGAGTGTGGGCTACTGGACGCAAGGGGTAGAGAACGAGCAGAGAGACATGATTGGTTCTTACAATGTGTGTGTGTTTTTACAGGCTTACAACTGCTACAGATGACGGGCTTTCTTGTTTCGCTTTTCAAAGCATATGAATTTTTAATTTCTGTCAGGACCTAAAGACAACTTCAACCAAAATCTTAAAAAGTGTATCTGGAGAAAATTACCAACCCTGGCTTTAACCAAGAGAAGGAAATCATAATGATTGCTTTTTGAAAATCATGTTGGGGGTGGAAAATGTTGACATTTTAGTTGAGATCTTTGGGAAATGCCCTCCTCCATCAGAACAAAAAACAAAACATTATCTTATATATCTTATGTATGAAGTAGTTGTGTACGATCACTGGAAACTTGCTACCAGGTATTGTCCTGTCGTCCCTATCAGTGTAACATACAAGGTCTTTGTGTTCTTCTTTGTGACTCTAACCACACATTTGTCCTGTTCACTAAGGTTTTTCTAATAGCTTAGAAACAACAAAACCTTTCTAAACTGAAGAAAGATAAGCAGTTGCACTGACCCACTAGCGCCACAATAAGGTCAAAAAGTGTATTATCAAAATGAATTCACCTGGACTCAACAATATTTTTTGGAGGTAGTTTCAGTTAAGTAGGAAAGCAGTGCGAGACCAGCCTTACCTAAACTGTCGGGGCTGTCTATGGAGAAACACATGAGGATGACGTCTGTGTCAGGGTACGAGAGAGGCCTTAGTCTGTCATAATCTTCTTGACCTGCTGTATCCCACAACGCTAACTCCACCTGAGAGAGAAGGAGAAAAATAGACAAAGAAACATTTTGAAAATACGGTAATAAGTGTACATCAGACAAATATGTGGAACAAAGAATAGTGGCAAAAAGAGGAAATATAGGATCTAGACAATGTTTTCCTTAAATATCAAGCCTACAAAGTAACTCCTGAGAGGGTGTCATAGTCTCCCTCGAGCATCTCTTAGGGTGTTCATCAAACTGGGGGCAATGCCATAATGAACTGGCCTGCTCCACGTGAAAATAAATGCCCAGCAAATAACTTTGAACCTGAACTGAGCGATAGTTGGTGCTAAACAACACACCTCCAAAGCACAGTTCAGGACTTTCTTATATGCAATAGCCAAGCAGTCTCATTGCATGAATACAGTATGCAGCTTTGAGAAATACAAACTCTTACATTTGGTGTTGGCTTCTCTTTGCTGATTTAACTGTACAGTAGCCTTAAACACATTACAATAATAACTAGAACACTGCGCCCCAAACAGACCAGACTCAGTAGAAGCTGTTAGAAATGTCCCCCAGTTCAGTAAACGAGCAATTAATCGGCACATTTCTGAAATCTCCCTTCACTCGCATGCTGCCAGGTGCTGCTTGTTGGCTGACAAACTGCTTACCTTGGCCAAGCAGGGCATTTTCACGAGTACACAAACAGACAGTGCACTATACCTCATATTCTATCTGGGAACAGACAGCAACACAACATAATGACAACTGGTATCCAGCTCTTCTGCTTTTACCACTAGGTGTCTCTCAGGAGTCAGCCTGAACTCATCCGTTCAGCCTTCTTGTTCAGTGTTTGAAACCAAAACTAAATACTACAAAAAGTAAGAGGGGGGCCGGGGGGGGGCAGCTGAGTTTTTCACAACGACAATGACCCCATCAGTAATATTTCACTACATTTAACATTTGGAGCACATTTAAGAGGCCTACAGTACAGTTGACTTTGCATTACACCGCACAGGAAATAGGAAAAGGAAATGTGACATTAGTCATGATGCATTTAGAGGGAAGTGGGATCGGGGTGGGGGGAGAGTCAAAATGGCCAGGAAGGTGGCACTGACCCATTTCCTGTTGTTGTCTGGAGCTCTGCTGCTTAATTACAATGAAAAGACCCAATGATTGGGTCACAACGGCCACTCATCCCCATCAACACATGATTCTCAACCACCAGGGCCAACAGGGTCATATTTTAATCACCATGGAAACAGTTTAATGTCTCAAATAAACCTGTCTGATCTGAGAACGTTTATTAGCGACCTACATTCAAAATCCTAACTTAAGGACCCATTTGTGGGATTAAAGATCTATCAGACTGAGGATGCTTTACAAAAGTAGAAACTGAAAGAAAATTGCTGTTTTTTGTTGAACAATCCTTTTTATCTAGAGATCACAACCATATCCACAAGCTCTGTTCATTCTGGACTACTGAAGAAACTTGACAAACACTGGCTTCATGCGGACCTGTTCACCTTGTCTCATTTCACCAGCAGTGGAATTGTTCTGTTAAAAGCGAGTAATGAGAGCTAGCTTAGCTAATTTAAAGATGGCTACCGATTTAACAGTTTCTATGGACGCAGCTCTAACTGTAGATTCCAACTAAATATTTGTTTAGCTGAAAACATGTATCATTTTAAATCAATAAAATATTTGAAAATCTAATATTTTTTTTCATCTTATTGAGTTGCCGTGTGATCCACAGGGATGGAATGTATGGAAGCTGGGTGCTCACCCTGGGGTGAGGGGTTCCACTCACTATATATGATCCCTTACATCTCAGCCTGCTCCGATCTTCTCACGACGTGTTGCCTGTGGCGTTGCATGCTCTGCATTCTGCACTAGAAGTTTGTGGAGTACATTAAGTAGTGTTGTCTAATGAGAAAAAGTCCTGCTGTTTTTTCAACGTCAGATAATTCCCCACTGTGAGTCATTTCCATGGAAACTGTAAACAAAGGCACTTCCAGCCTGTGTGATGTAAAAGCCTTTGTCAAACACTGACCCGGCTGCAGCGGTGACTAGCATTACTATAAATACACAGAATTGAAAAGTATTCCTCCTACTGGTCTTGTTTGCTTTTGTACGTCATATGGAGGCATCAGTAGTAGTGTGTTTTATAACCAGTTTAACCAGTAAAAAAACTCACACGGTATGTTTCAGCTTACAAATAAAATCAGCCCCATAGTTTAAAAAAAAACCCTATGTAAGGAATTTAAAGGGGACTTCCCCCCAATTTGAAAAATGAAATTCAGGCCCCAAACCAAAAATAAATAAAAGTACCTGTTTGCCGTCAACTTCAATGTCGGCGATGTAGTTCTCAAACACAGTGGGGACGTAGACCTCTGGGAACTGGTCCTTACTGAAGACGATGAGCAGACATGTCTTCCCACAGGCACCATCCCCAACTATCACCAACTTCTTTCTGATGGCAGCCATCTACAGAATAAAAAAAACCTTTGTTAGTCTTTTAATTAAGGGTTAAGATGCATGAGAATGAACAGTCAGTCAACAAGTCGCTTCAGAACAAGGAGGGAGTAGAAACAATGAAACCAGAAATAGTCAGAGTGGGAACGAAGGGAAAAATGAGATGATGGAAGTGTGTTTTAGAGCCGCACCCTCTTCCCTTTCCTGAACTGTGTCCTGTGTGTGAGGTGAAAAACAGAGTCGAGTTAAGGGTTCAGTGCTGGTGGGGGGGGGGAATAGGAGAGCTACAGTCTGCTGCAGCCTCCACACAATCACATTTAAAAACAGGCCTCAATGCGTCACTTCTACATCACTGTGGCAACGTTGACTACAGCTCCTTCTGTTTTTGTTGACACCCCTCCGCTCCTATTTCTCTGTGCTGCTGTATATCTGAGAGGTGAGAGTGTTAGTGACTGAATCATGCATTCTCATAGAAAATATACCGCCATACACACAAATACACAGGGATCAATAGCCATCTCCCACAAGCTGACAATAATGGAGAGAAGGCGGTATGTGATGAGACAACATACTGGCAGCCCACCAGCAGCTCAGATTTCACACATCTAAGACTACCTGCACCAAAACAAAGATCTACACCTCTGCTTTGACACAGAGTGCTGACAAATGGTGGAAAAACACAGCATCCTTAAATAAAGCACCTCTTATCAATAGTTGATCAAGAGTTGCTCATATGACTGCGTGTACATTTCTCTGGTGCATCATAGTGTCTTTGAGCTCACTGTTTTGGTCTTATGTTCTTTGACTGTTTTCACCGAAAACACACTGAACTGAACGTGACCTGCTCAGTAGGACAGATACACTTAGCAGCATGCTGTTGGACACACTGGAGCACTCAGGAGTTTGAGAGTATATTTTTCACCATTACTAAGCGGTGACCAAAACCAGAGCTTAACCCATTTAGACCTGATGAGACACTGCAGTGTTTCTACCTTTAAGACCTGATGAGACGTCTGCGTCGCCTTCTTGTTTTGTTTTTTGATGATTTTATTTTAAAGGTAATGACCTAATGTGCAAAGGCAATTTCAATTTAGAGTTAAAGCCAAGAGTTTAAGCGTCTAAATGTTTTTATTTGATGTCTCTATCTAATACAGAGGCTGAGACATAAATGAAATCCTCAGGATAGGGCAAGTTGATTTCAAACGTTACTTAGGTTTTAGAGGGTGCTTTTTCAGACGACCTTAGGTCTAAATGGGTTAAGATAGACGTCTGTGAGGTGGCTATAAACATGAGTCTAAAAGAATGACAATGTTGCTCTGAAACTGCTCAATGTGTAAACAAGGTACCTGCTTGCCAACAAGTTTACCACATCAGCTTAAAAGGTGATGTTGTGTGTTCACAGCTTGTTACAGCAGCTTTAAGTTGACTACAAACCAAAAAAAGCAAAACATCTGGGCACTTCAAAAGATGTTTGTTTTCTTCATGGGGAGGAAAGATCAACACATTATTCAAATCCTCACAGAAATAAAATGAACTGGATTATTTTGACAGGAACCTTGTGCAGTGAGATGGTTAACAGAGTTTAGAAGCACTTGGTCTGGTAAATACAAATTGATAGGAATGACTACAGCCGTTTAATATATTGCAGACAACATGGTGGCTCCTCTGTGCAGAGTGACCAAAAACTATGTATTCAATCGTTGAAGAAAAGCCCTGCTGGATACAAAATATATTTTTCAGCTTTTTGGGTAAACTATAAAGAGCCCCTAAATAAAAACAAGATGAGGTTTGTGTATGTTCATAAATGAAAGGTGTCATTTTAAATAATTCCTTCACCAACTGTTACAACAGCTACCATTTTCATCACAAGAATAAAACGACAATTGTTCAAATTGCTTTTCTCTCCCACACATTAAATCAGGCCAGGGTTTGTCTCTGGAGAGAGCCACCTGTTCTCTGTGATAGCAGGCTGCTGCTACTCCATACATCATACTGTCACTGCCGGAGGGGAAGACACACACACACACACACACACACACACACACACACACACACACACACACAAACAAGCTGCTGGCAAACCCAGAAAGCTTGACAAAATCGGTCTAGTCCTGCAGATCTTGCGCTGAGAAAGAATAATGCCGCTTATTGATGACGATGGCTCTCACAACGTGCCGTCTGTGGCAGTAGCAGCACATGGCAGTTAGTGGGGATAATGGTTTCTTGCCTTTGCATTAATGTGTGTGCACACTGTGCCAATACAAGGGCAGGAACAGAGTCTTTGAGTAATACATTCCCAAATGAGAGCTGTAACCATTCAATGTGATGAAGTTACGACCAAACACTCTAAAGTCAGCCAACACCGTAATGTATCCATTAAACATGGATGTGATATCCAAAAAAAAAAAGAGTGCCATAAAGTTATCACGATCCATCAATACCATCTATTTACACATTCAACAACACAATTGTGAGAAATAGAACATTTCTATTACAGTCTCTATCTTTTCTCTACATCTTAACACAAAGTGTGTCCCTTCATGCTGACGGATATCAGAGCTCAATTCCCACTTCCTTACTTCCTTCAATGCTTCCTGGTGACACAAAAACAAGTGAAGGAGAAAACAAAGAAAAACAAGAAAGACAACTGGTTGACTTTCTTCCCTCAGGTGACTTTAAATATGCATTATTAGCACAAGGAGGAACCCAAAACAAAACGTGTTTCCCTTCTAGACGGCTCTAACAAACTATGGTGAGATGATGCAGTCACATTGCAATAAATAAATCAAGCACTATTCACTGTACTTTTCACAACAGCTATACTTGAACCTAAGCTTTTGTGGAAACTTCCAGATGACTACTGTTACTGAACAACTCTTGGAAGGCAAAAGGCCCTCAGCATACTGTGTCACACGCATATATTTTAAACTTAAAGCCAACTTTCCTAAAGAGGGAGGTCTAAGCGTCTAAAACTCCAGACAGGTCTAACAGACACTCAGACAACAGACATGGTGAAAGTCGTTCTTTTTGGAAAACTGAAACTCTTCATTGACCAACTTGTGACTTTTGGGGGGAAGCAACAATGGGAGACAGGGTTTTGGAGACAGAACACCCACACAAAGGGGGGGGGGGGGTGACTGTGTGGCCTTCAACTGAGGCTACATTAACCACATTGAAGCTAATTAAATGCCGACAGCTATTCATTGTTTTGCCATTTGGTGTTAAAGCACTCTGCTGTGTCATAATAACTAATCAATAATTAAGGGTGCCCTAGATTTTTTTTTCTTCTGATAAGTAGGCCTCAGTCAGAGTAAGGGGAAAGTTACTCTAAAAGAATAATAACTTTCTCAATGTGCTTTTAAATAATAGAAATAAGGATAAGGATCTGCGTGGCGTAGCACTGAACAGAAAGAGCTGTAAGACAACTCCTGCACAAATCCCTGTGTTACAAAAAAAGAGTGGGAACACACAAATGCAGTGAATCCTTCGTAAACCTGTCCTCGTACACAAACTGACCTAAAAGAGACAAGTTGTATATTTGAGCAGGAGACCGTGCGTTCACACGTGTCTCTGGTTGTATGATCCTGTCTTGCATAATGTTTATCCCCATTAGGTGCAGCAGGGGACAAAGTCCTCATTCTTTGCACATGCAGCACAGTCACTGATTTCTCCCTCATTTCGTCCCTGGCATGCTGTGGCTCACGCCCGCAGAAGTAACACATTAGCCAATGGTGTTCATTGGAAATGTTAGGAGAAAGATAACTAGCTAGTTCCTTCTAGCAGAAGCAATGAGATACAACAGTGGTTCTCAAACTTTTTGAACTGCGTACAGCCTCCGAAAATATTTGGCTCTCCAAGTAGCACACATTACCTACACAATGTATTTATAAAAAGATCATTATTTATTATTGACTTCTGGCAGCCATGCTGTAGGCCTACTTAGGGCTAGCGACAGAACTGGCACTTAAACTCCACACAACTCTGACATTTGCCCAAACCAAAAAAACAAGAGAGACAACTTTATACCAACAACCTGTTAGAAAATATTAAGTCTCCAGTGTTTCCCACACATAGACGATACCTGGGCAGGCTTTTAGGCATTTATGGCTGCCAAAATATATTTCTGACCTGTTCTTATTTAATTTTTCATTTATTCATAAAATTGCTGCCTGCGCACAAGAGAGAGAGCGGGGGGGGAGAGAGAAAGAGAGCGGGGGTGAGAGAGAGAGAGCGGGGGAGTGAGAGAGTGTCTGAGAGATTGTCATCCAGAGCCTCTGTATTATAAGGCTCTGCGTTCAATTTAGCAAAACTCCCTTTAAAAAAAAAAAAGTACCTCTCGACTCCTGCAGAGAGTTAAGACACAGCAAAATAGAGCCGAATCACATCAGCTTCAGAGAGAGAGATAAGGTCCCCTGTACGTACACTAAATGCATCAAAACTGAAGCTTCTCATGGCTCTGTTTTAATATTGTTAATGTACAAGCTGCTGAACTCCTATAAATAACGGAATATCGAGTGGAACTTTTCAAAACACAAGGCGTACTCCTTGTGTTTATGTCTGTGCGAGTGCGTGGATAAATTGAGCAGATTAAAGTTGTTTATTGTAAAAACTACATTAATTTAGAGGGGGAAACACATGTTTGATATAAATATAAACCTAATAGATACAAGACAGATAAGACGAGATGCTGGACAGGTTTTTTTTTAATATTGTGGAGATTGCTTTGCGTACCACCGGAGAGAGCCCGCGTACCACTACCATAGTTTGAGAAGCACTGAGATACAAACTTTATCTTATTGAAGTATGAGCCCAATCTGCTCACAATAAAACTGGGGTATTTACACAAAAACCCTGCTAGTGGCCCATTAGTAAGACTACACACGATGTAAAACTTGGATTGTAAAAAAAATTCTGACAGCATATAAGCAGAATCACCACTGGACATTTTCTTTGTTTTCTTCTCATCTTCTGAAAAATATTCCAGTTAATAAATTGCCTTCAACCTACGCTCCAGAACAACAGGTGGATCTGTAGATACAAAGGTCCTCATTTTGAAGTCAGATCTCATCAGGTTTAAATGATGTTAGACCTATCCAGAGGTGGGCACAGTTAATCAAAAAATCAACTCCGTTAACCATTGATCAGTTAACAAAGACGTTAACTTCAATATCAGTTAAAGTTAAAGTCAATGTTAAACAGTCTAACGTATAAATAGGGCGGGGAATCTTTGGGTGTCTCACGATTCGATTCAGAATCTATTTACAATTCAAAAACAATTCTAGATTCATGGATTCAAAGTCCATTCAAGTCCATACTTCAGGATCTACTCCAGCTATCTGTGAGACTGGCTGAATTTCTTGCTGCTCCATTTGGCATTCCACTGAGTTAAAGAGCTAGCCTTAGCACTTAGCAGGAAGTGACTGATTAACCCCCCCAAAAAAACCCGATTGTTTTGGAAGTTATGAATCTATTTAAAATCTCAGAAGATAAGAATCTCGATTTTTACGTAAATCGTTTTTCCCCCATCTCTACTAATAAACAACAAAAACATCTGCTTTTTGCGCTGTCAATAAATTGAGATTGAGGCCTTAAGAAAACCCAGAAAACTCTAATAATAATATATGTCCCTGTATTAGAAACTTTTTTCATATATCACCCTCCCTGACGGACACCCCACAGCGGACTGTAGGTGTTTTTTTCTCATTATCACCGTCACCTAAACAACTGCTGGTTTGTGCATCACTCATGCTGTAGCCTACATTGATAGAAAGCTTAGATTTCTGTGATTCAGATCATGTAGAAAACCATTTCAAGTGTCCTCATGATCCAAATCCAGTGAAAGACTGAATCCTTACATCCATAAAGATCCACAGATTGATTCAAAGGTCTAACTGTTTACTCTACACTAGTTCATGACCTTTCAATTGACACCACCAATCAGGACCTTCCATTCACTGTTCCTAGACTGCTATAGCCATGACAGCATGAGCAGAAACGGGACATTCTTTCTCCCCCCTCTGTGGCTGATGTGTTAGCTGAATAAAGGGACAGTCAGGAGCAAATATGGTCAGCTGACTGGAGTTGGCAAAAGTGAATTCAAGTTACAAAAACAACATTAACAGTTCTGTTAATCATTTTGTCAAATTAACTTCCAAGGTAAAAATTAAGGTTGATTAACGGTTAACGGATTGACCGACTTGCGCCCATGGACCCATCTCAATACTTAAAGTTCAAAACATGAGAAATCAACTGGCAGCAACAGAGGACTTTTGAATAAGCCAGATGACAAAAAACATCCCACTATGTTCTGTTAAAACAGGGGAACTGAAGAGTCATTGGTAAAAAAACAAACTGGATGTTTCTATGAAAGATATTTGCAACAAGCTAAATGTTTGCAGATAGTGAAAGATTTTTAATTTACGAGCCATGTTCAGAAATGTCTGAATAAATTGGGGCTTCATAAAAAGAAATAGCTTCAGTGATAGTCCAGCAGCTAATCAGTTTATTGCTACTGACAGGTCAAGCCAGGGAAGGTTAATATCAAACCCAAACAACTAGAAACACTCTCTTACCAAACAATAGATCACAACATTCAAAATCATAACCAGGCTCATCACTTGGCTCATTTTTAGAGCAAGAACTGCAAGATTTTGGAGCAAAACATGCTACAACCTGCTTCAACTTTGACTTGTTCAATGTAATGCTACATCATCAGGTGTGACGCTGCTGTGTGACCATGTATGTAGGCCCACATTCCTTGTGGATTACCCTGTAACATAACCAGCATGCTTCCTTTAGCCTTGTGATCGTTGTGACTAAGGATCAAGCAGTTGCCACCATGATTACTTTGCATAGTTATAAAATCCTGGCTGTTTTTGTTCCGAAGACAAATCTCCTTCAGGAAAACTTGCTCAATAATGCATATCATGCCAGCTGAGGTGAGGACCACTGGAAAAACATAGGCTAAAGAAAACTTTGGTGCCTTCAGAGAAGCCAGTAAATGTGCTTGAGTGGCCAAGACAAGCCTGGACTTGGACACTGATGAAACTGTAGCGAGACGTGATTGTCTCTTTTCACCTTTTGACCCAGTTTGACAGTCCAGCACAGGAAAAAAAAAAAGAAGAAACTTCCTGAATGTTGGTGTGCAGATTGTCAAAACTGCAATCACTGCAAGTGGAGGTTATGTACTGTACTGAGAGAAAAGGTCTTAACACATAGGACGCTTCAGTAACCTTATATTGACTAAAGAATTTATGTTTATGTTTAATCTGCCAGAAGAAAAGGACAGTTCATAAAACATCTCTTAACTTGGCAAAAGAAGCCCCCAGAAGTTACTGATGACAGAAAAAGGTAAATACAGAATTACCAGAAGAACAAAGAGGATTTCAGATGCTCGGTAAACCTGAACACGACTACTAGCTAATCATCAATGTCAGGATATAAAATATGTACGATGAAAAGCAACACAAGCAGCCCTGTAGCTCCACACTTGCAGTGGACGTCTAAGACAAATACAAACAGTTTTTAAGACAAATACAAACCAACTGTTAGCAGTTCAAGTATTGACACACTGATCATTCAAAGCAGCAAAATGCATTCCACATGATGATTAATAATGGGTCACTGGCTGCTAACACACAAGCCTGTATGACTGTGTAAAAAATGTGGGAGGACGTAAGCTATTAGGAATGTCTCACCCACTTTCTACAGCCCTCAGCCTTGTCCCCTAAACACACAACAACCCCCCCCCTTTCTCCTGAAACCTTGACAGGATTATACACACAAAGCTCACTCTTCTGTTAGAGTACAGAAAATGTGACAATGCTATGGTATGGTAATAGTCATTAAGATTATATGCACAATGCTGATGCTGTTTTAACAAGAATAATTCTTATTCTAGTTCACAAACCATGATTTCAACTGCTTTAAAGTTACAATATGTTCTGCAGACTAGATTCAGAGAGTGCATCTGGTGACAGACATGACTGCAGTGAAAAGTTGTGAGTGATTGTTGCTGTTGTCAATAGAAACGATCGGAAACTAATGGAGTATTTCTCCTCAGCTATTTCAAAGCCAATGCCAGTCATCTTTGTCTTCTTTGGCATTGAGTTTTGGACTATTTGACAAAATAACAAACAATCATGTAAGGCTGAAAAAGGGAAGTTTGGCTAGACTGTAATGTATTGTTTCTGGTGTTGATTTTTTTTTTTTTTTTTTTACAGTTTTAAAGCAAGACAACATGACCAATACATTTCCCACAAGGCTTAAAAAAAGCTTTGGAAGATTAACTTGTCCATCTCTTCTTAAAACATCCCACTCTCTCTTTCTCTTAGGTGTGCATTAACAGAGGGTTATGATTTCATTTTAAGGTACAGTGTGTGAAATAATCAATTGTCTTATCAGAATCAATATTTAGCTTTAATTTGATTGACATTCACTAGACCAAACACTGTTTTAATTTATCTAGTAAAGCCTCTTAGTTACAGCAATTTTATTTCCAACATTAAAGTGGAGACAGACGGGGCGCTGGTAGCCTAGCGGTTAGTGCCTGCACCCAATGCACGGAGGCTATGGTCCTCCAAGCAGGCGACCCAGGTTCAACTCCGACCTGTGGCTCTTTTCCCGCACGTCATCCCCCTCTCTCTCTCTCTTTATAACTCTGGGCACTGTCCTATCCCTAAAATAAATGTATTGAAATAAAAGAAAAAGTGACAAAAGGCTTTACATAGATTCATATCTATAGACATAATGAATACTGTCCACTACACATGTTAACAGCTATTCTGGTGTGTTTTCAGTCAAGCCTTTTACAGGAAACAATTTCTAGAGAGACAGGTTATACTTTCTCATTGTAGAGCTATTGTTTACTTACATTGATACTAACATCTATGAAACCATTTTGCACATTTTAATTGTTGTTGCTCTTAAATTATTGTTTGTGAACTCTTTCTCAATCATGTCATGTTTATTATGATGTGTGCTGCTGCCCTCTTGGCCAGGTCACTCTTGTGACAGAGATCTCATCCCGGTTAAATTAAAAAATATATTTTCTAAATTTTAGGGTAGCCCTATTTAAGGTTATGTGTATTTTTTTTAGCTTTAAAATGGAAGGACAGACTAACTAAATAAACACTTCAATAAATACACACACAAACTGGATCAAACTCAGAAAAGCTTATGAGGAGGTTCATGTGAAATAATGCGACATCAGATGCTTTCACTCTTCCAAACATAACCCTTTTCCTGAGACAGGATGGGAGAAATTCTTGTCGAGAAGTTGAACCTCAGGTAAAGTTTCAAGGTTGAATCGAAGTTGAGAGCAGAAGCTGCTGCTCAGGATCCAGGCCATGGAAGCAGCTATAGTCAGAGATCAGCCCAAAATAGGACTGAGCCATTGAGACTCCCCCAGCCCAATTTATCACAGTGCTTACAGCTCAGCTCAGAGCAGAGGCGAAAGAGAGAAATATCACAGAACCATCCTTTCATCCACCTCTGAGCCTTCGCTTGTGGTACAAACATACAGAAAAGTTGGACAGAGGGAGGAAGGCGATTAAGAAGAGGTGTGGCTGCTGAACTAGAACGTGAGTTTCAAGTAGTACAAGCAACAGATATGGAGACATTCAAAACATACCAAAGTGTAATAAGTCAGGCTTTGATAAATAATCCATTAGCGCAATATTAAAAGATGAATGAATTAGACATAGAGTGGATGGGTAACATAGCTAATCAGGAGGAAGTAATGGTTTTTGTGAGTCTACAGTCAGGCTAAAGATTTTTACAAGATAATAAAGCGTGCATATTTACGGGCACACAGAGTTAGCAGGATTCCACTGTGCCCTGTTTCTGACTCACTCATCATTTAAGCTCTCTCTTTTTTTCTACCCATCCTCCTTCAGGCACTTGCTCCCATTCTGTTCTCCTCTCATCTTTTCCTTTTTCCTTCGCTCTCTCTCTCTCTCTCTCTTCCTGTGTTGCAGTGTGATGTCACCACCAGAGAGCTAATGTTCCGTATCCTTGGGGTGCTGCATTCCTCCTTTCAGACACACACTGCACAAATAAAAGCCAAAGCTGACGCACTAACCCCTCCAACACCTCAGCAGTCTCCCTTATCCCTCTTGTCCATCTGTTTAGTATTCAATCCTTTCAAATCTCTCTTTGAATCTCATTAGGTTTAGCCTTTAACAGTGACAAGAAACTTAAGGCTGAAATAACTACGATTCAATTGTTTTTTGTTGGCCAAGAAGACAAACAAATGTCAGTTTTAATTGGCAAGCTAATCAATGTTCACAGCCTAAAAAATGAGAGGATTCATTTCATTATCACACATTCAACGACAAGATCAAGCCAACTTCACTCAAATACTTAAGGTCCTGATTCAGAATGTATCAGCTGCTCAAATAGATTAAAACACTATATGAATAAAAGAGAAGTAATGGTACTCAATCTTAACAAATGGATGTTTTATGCTTATAAGGAACTGTATCTGACACAGAAACAGCTTATCAGAAGACGCCCCTGTGGGCTTTGCTGCTAATGTGTGAATCAGTGGAAATGTTTAGCTTTCTAAATTGTCCTTTTTCGGAAAGTTCCTGAATATACAGGCAGCAAGATCCAAACAGGAAACTCCCCCAGAGATTAACTCTTCTCCCCAGAGTTTCTTCTTGTCTGCATGCTGTCTGTTGCTGATACACCCCACAGCCGACACACACAATTTCCCATGCTTACATGTTTGTTGGTCACTGTCAGATTACCATAGTGACGAGTTTAAACTCAGCCCTTTCCTGTGTGATATAAAGTGAAAATAAGATGAAGTTGGTTTTGTTTTTGGTATGACACTGGTCTCCTTGGAAATCACAGTTCACAGAAATGAGTTCAGACTAATCTGAGACAGGAAATGGCATTGTGTTTGACCACCTTAGCTTCCTATTACAAGTATGAGCTGGAGTGATGGAAAAAAAATTGCCATCCCAGAATTACCTTCTTGCCCATGCACCACTTCCTAAACGTTTTTCTTTTGAAAACAGCCGTTTAAGCATATTTTCTATCTTCATCCCTGAAACTCAAACTGGCACTAGCAAAAGGCGAAATGTAAAACACTCAGTGCTCGAAAGCACAGCAAAGAGAACACAATGAGATGTAGCATCGGGTTGATTGGCCTCTGGCGATCGTGGCATGTATGGACATCAAGCCTTTTATACTGACCTACTGCTATTCAATGGTCCTCTGAGATGACCTTAATACGACAAGAAGACATGAATGGGGGGCACATGCTAGGGATGCAAGATACATCAAAATGTCATTTCTTTCAATATGAGAGACACCATGTTGCAGTTCTTGTAAGTGGTTCAGTTTAAAGAAGTTGAAATAAATGTTTTCAGAGTTAATCCTGATCCTTATCTTTTGCTTTGATAAACTGCTAATATCTTGATTTACTCATTCTTGATTAGGTAAGTAATATTTTTATTAGCTACTTGATTAAAAATAGGGAATGGTTTAATTACCGTAATTTAAATGTAATAGTTAATTTATCATTTTGTTCATCTTAAATAATGTATATGAAATCAACAATCCTTTTCATTTAGTAACGTGTACTGTTTTCTTTGTTTGTTTGTTTAGCTGTATCTCCTCTTCTATGCTGTGAACTCGACGTCACTGTAAATGAGGGAAACCTCAGTGTCTTTCGAGTTAAAATAAAGGTTTTGAATTGAATTTAAGGTACACACTGTTTTAAATTTGGTGTTCTCATTTGGTGAAGGTTCTTCACAATAAAACACTCCACGATGTTGTAACTTCATCAGACGAGTTCACTGCTGAGTTATGGTCAAGAGCCGAAATGATCAATCATTTGAGTGTTGAATTATCCTATAAAAAAGGTCTGTTACCACTTTGTTAACCATTTAGGCCATTTTTCAAGAATTAACTCAATTATTACTTTTTTTTTGATGTAATACATTGTGAGGATTTGCTGGACTGAATGTATTAGGGTTTGGACTGATCAAACAAAATGTCACATTGGGCATAGTGACAAGCAAGTTACAGAACATCATCTTCTTTCTGGATGAGAAATTTCAACAACAAAAACATTGACCGCAGCCCACTGTTGCTTTGACCTGATTGGTTATCGTAGTTATATTATGGCAGAATTTGTTTTACTATTCCTGCAGCCCTGTTCCATCACTGACAAATGTGCTGTAAACATATATTCAGTTTGGGCTACATGCTCACAAAACCTTGCAAAGAATTTAATGTGTCTTTTTTTATTCAACAGGTTCAAGTTGTTCATTTGTTTTTTCCCCAAGGATTCGTCTGTGCATGGGCCCTTTAATCATCTCTGCATACTACTATCTCTGAATTAGGCTACCACAATAGATCGTATATTCAAACCATTATCATCAACACTTCTACAAGTCTAAAGCAGCTCACTTTGAACAGAGCATTTCTTGATTGCATCACTTGGCGAGAAGTCAGTGGAACAGAACAACAACCATGGACATCATGACTTCTGCTTCCATAGAAAGATAGTCTAGATTGGGTATTTGAATAACATTTCGTTTCACTGCACTATCACTGATTTGTTTGTGTGTGTGTGTGTGTGTGTGTGTGTGTGTGTGTGTGTGTGTTCGTTCATCACTTCTACTTCTGACCACTACCTGTAAACAGCTTGGTCAGCAGTCAGCTGTTCAGCTACAATGACGTCATACTATCTCCAGTAGTAGCCACACAAACATTTGACGTGCCTTCTGCCCACATAAAGCCTCTGAAGGTGTAAGAAAACATATTAAGAATGTATTTTTAGTGCCTGCCCTACGTGTGTGTTTACGTGTGTGAGACGGGGAAGAAAACACAAATAGTGTAGTCCTCTTGATGCACGACAGAGTTCTGCAGGGTTCCCTTGGTTCCCAGGGCATTTGTGTTAGGGGAACAAGCAGAGACACAGGGAACAAGCCTGTGTGAGATATGAGGGTTTGTGCTACAGTAGCAGAGCAGCACAACAAGGGTGTGGTGACTCGGAGAGAGGAATTTCCTCGGGACGGACACATTTTTTCAACTGCTTTTTACCAAACAGGCGAGAAGAAATTACTTTTTAAAGCACAAATGAAATGACAGAGACACTCACACGGTGGCCTATGTTTTAAAGATATACTTTTGCTATCAAATTATTCTTGTTCACACGAAACACGCCCGATACCATTTACTTGTGTTAAACTGGCGAAAGACGTTTTAAAAAGAGAAAGAGGTCATAAAGTTTTATACAGCGAGAAAATGCTTGGTCCACCTCCACAGCTGAAGTTTATATAATTAAATTACGTAATGAAGTAGCCTATAAAATGGGTAGAGAGAAAGGGCTTGGTAAGATATGACCCATATCTTCGACGCGGAATTGCTGGAGAGAGCACAAACGGGAGTGTCCACTGTTTAAGACGCTTTTCTTCTACAGTTCATCGACCAAAGGTCGATACCCTAATGACATTACGCCGAAAAAAACTTCGAAACAAGTAACAGGTTTGAGATTCGCCGAGCTGTTGCTGCTGGTTTCTCAGCTCACCGACGTCTCAGCTCGTTTGACTACTTTTAACTTCAGGCTCGCTATTTCTAACTAAATTAGCTCTTCAGACGGTTTTGAAAATCCAACGAAAGAAACAAGAAGAACAATTTGTTCGCTCACCCTTGCCACAGTGTGCTTTCAGATACCAAAGTCCTCCGTGTTCCCTCCCGCTGTCGCTCGTCCCTTCAAGCAGCTGTAATCAGAGTAAAGGAGCTGGTAGAAGCGGCCAAACTGGTAGGCCTACTCACAAGACCCTCCCAAATGCTGCGTTCAAGGTCTGCATGGACACTTTTCCAAATCGTTTAACTTAGAAGATCAACAGTAGTTGAAAAAAAAGTCATAAACTTGATCAGACAAACCAACATGCATGTCCAGTTATTACTAAAGGGAGTGTCAAATAGCTATTAACACATAAAACATCGGTCACAAAAAGCCTTGGTGTTTTTGCATGAAAAAATTATCCAAATAGTTGAGGATTTTTCCCTGTACATTAGGACACAAATAACTTATTTGAACTGTTGTAACCATGATAATAAAAAAAACTTAAACGTCAACTCGAAAAAAAAACATCTCTATTTTTGCTGTGTTGGCATTGATTAAGAAAATAGCCTACATATACAGTATTTAAGACTTGGCGTTCACTCTCAATGCCAATTTTTCTATCAAACACATCAGCCTGATTATCGAACCAGGTTACAATGAACATGTAGCCTACGTTTGTCAATTATTCTAACATTTTCCTAACGACAACATTTTTCTAAAAGGGACTTTCTATGGAGCGTAACCATTTATCTTTGTTCAAAACGTTCAAAAAAAAAAACTTCATAACTGAAGGACACATGTTCATCACTCTACTCTTGCTCAGATAAATCAAAACACCGAATTTGTAGTAGCCGACTATATATTTGTACACTTTGTACAGAGGGTTGGATGTAAACCACATTTTTCCATTGGAGCATTATTTCAAAAAATCCAGACTGCCCTTGAATGCAGCACTGTGGTCTTCAGTTTGAGCAGAGCTATAGTTATTATCTATCTCTCTGAGTTTGAGGTTTCTGCGGCTGCAGCCTATTGGCTGAGACAATTAAACCGTTAGAAGGTCACCGCCCCTTTACGGTTAGATATTTAAACACTTCATGGTTATCTCAAATTATATTTCCTTACACATTCTTCTTTTCTTACTATTATTATTTAGCCTAATAGGAAATCACATCGTCCCAAGAGCTTTTCTCCCACAGTGCAACAGGAAATCACTTTACAGGAATTTGAGCTTTTGAACATGTCATTTTCTCAGTGTGGCTTTATCCTGAAGTGCAGAACTGTAAACACGCAGTAGCTACAGTAACAGTTACAAACCCACAGTTGTTATTTGTAAGCCCTAATGATGCTAATTCTTTACAGTCAAATCTGGAAGTTTTATTGTACCCAAAGAAAAAAACCTATTGGCAAAATGTAATGGCATTGATCTTGTTTCTCATGAGTGGAATAACATTTATGTAGAGAGACAAGCATTCACCACAAACTACAGATAAATGTATTCCTCTTCTCTGTGGCTCTACCGCAATACTTTGGAAAGTTCAGTGCTGTTTCCATGGTAATACCCACGCACTGTAGTTTCTGATATGGTGGTGCACAGTGCCTCCCAGTCCCATACAATACTGATGCTATTTCTGAAAGATGTCAAGTGTGGGCTTCTATGTGATGATGTCTGGAGAAGGATGGATAGCTAAACTGAAGCTATGCTCTAGCAACGTTTATTTGTATAAGGACAAGAATGTAGCATGTAAACAAATGCCACACCAAATACACAAAATAACACAAACACAGTAAAGAAAAGAGGCACCAGATTTTTTTTACTAACATATTACTAAACATTCTTCAAAAACGTTTTTAAAATGTTCTTCAAAAACCTTTCAAAATGTTTTTGAGTTTGAATTCTGCAGGTAAGTCGCTGCATGTTGATCCCCCAACCAGAAAAAAGCTGAATGTCCTACATTTACATCAAGGCCACCTGCAACTCCTGTAAAATGATCCAAATGTTTCCCTGTATGAACTGTTAGTGGAACCAAAAGGTCACCTGCACAGTCTTTAAAATTAGATTTTTGTAAGGTTTGTTGGGGGGCTTTTTTGCCTTTACTTGACAGTAAAAGTTAAAGAGAGACAGGAAACAAGGGGAGAGAGAGTGGGGGATGACATGCACCAAATCATTGCAGGAGTCGAACCAGTGATCACTGTGTCGAGGACTGTAGCATCTGTAAGAAACTGGGGTGGAATCATGCTCTACTGAGCACTTAGGCTGAGCTAAACCAGTGCACTGAGATAAATTTTAAAAAATCGATGAATGATCAAAACTTGAGAAACCTAATTTCTGGAGAAATTAAAGTAAGTAAACAACCATCAGCTTTCTGCCTTAAACTTTAAATGTTGGATATATCATAAAGAGTTAGGTTGTTATGCTTCTTGTGGATGAGGAGGTTGCACAATATATAAAATGTGAAAAAAGAAAAAAGTTTGTGAAACCATAGTTTCAGAGTCTGCTGAGACATTCAGATGACACATGGATTTACAGCAGCTGTGTAAAAGCTGGTTCTGTATATTTAAGTGGAAGGATCTGTTTGAGAAACATGTAGAATGAAAACTGCAAATATTTCACCAAATCAATGCACACAGTATTTTTTTTAATGTAAATGAATCAAAATTTTCAAATAATATTATTTTGAAACTAAGTCATTAACAGATGACACAAGCACATTCCCTTTCACTGTGAGAAACAGAAAGCCAGGGTTGTCACTACACCAGTAAATATGTATGAGCTCTTTTTTAATTCATAAACATTTCTGTTTGTCATCATGATAATTACAAATATTAAATGATTATATATTCCACAGATGTTGACAAAAACAACGACACCTACCTTAGTGAACTCTGCCAGCAGTACCTGTAGACTGTCATGAGTCCTTCCTGAGTGCTGGCTGCAGTATGAACTAATGCTGAACACAGGAGCACTGTGCAGGAGCTTTGAATGGAAGAGAAGTCAAAGTTCTGGTTTCACAAAACAAAGAAAATGTCATCAAACACAGGTTGTTAGCATATCTCATATCCTAAAATTATATGAGAGTAGATCAATGACATCTCCCCATGGGAATAAAACTAGAATCAGTCCACTATGAAGACTTGTGTCCTAATTGTTATTACGATCCAGAAGTAAGAAATATAATATATAGAAGAAATATATAATAACATTTTGTAGAGATAAATTAATGAATGAATCTCAATAAGTTTATGCCACTTGGTAGAAAAAACTGAGTTGGAAATCCATGCAAAGCTATGTTTATTAAACTGCTCAAATGGATTACAAATCCACGCAAACTGTGGTTAGGCCTGAGGCAATGTGATTTACATTTTGGTCTAACCAAATGAAAATGTTTGAGAAAGCGTTACTGTAGACAGCAGTGTCAACATGTGGCCATAAAACAATCAGCTAATGTCTTTTAAGGCTTGGTCATTTTCATGTCAGAGAATACATTACAGGACATTGGTCACAGGTCATGATAACTTTGCAATATTGTCTAGAGGGACTTAATAAAAAAAAAGCTTTGGCATGTTTTCAGTCTTTCATTAAGCTTTGACGAATTACAGAAAGCTGTTTGTCCTGATAAAGTGGTTTTTGGTTTCTATAAATGAAAGTGACACCTCCTGCCTATGTGAGATGAGTGATCCTCTCAATCTCCAGTTTCTCTAGAACGTGCTAGAAACTAACTTGTGTATATCTGGTTTAAAAAAAATATTACTTTTAGAGGACAAACTGTGCATCCTAAAATAACCTAAGCCTCCCATTTATTTAAAGAAGCTTATTTAAGTTAGTCCAGAGGTAATAACCTCACCACCCCCTCAGGACAGAGCTTCAAAATATCAATACATCTCTGTGAAACCCAGGCGTGGACTTTCTTATCTTTCCCACACTGATAATGTTAGGTCAGTAAACATAGAAGACAAGAGAACAGGCGGCCCGTGTCCCAGAGGAAGCTTACTGCATGAGAGTGTAGGAGGACTAGATATCCTTACTTTACCCTCATGTTACTGTCACTGCTAAAATGTGAGAACACAGTGACACCTAGTGGTGTTAGGGACACCATACAACCAGAATAATACAGTTTCTATTCTGTAGGATAAGTGAGGAACATTTTGAAATGTACCTCATCACCCTGCTGCTAATTTTTTTGACAGTAAACTGAATATTTAGGTGTTTTTGACTGTTGCTCGGACAAAACTATAGATGTTTGAAAGTATCCTTCAAACCTAGGGGAACTTTGGAGTGACTTTATGACAATCTGCTTCTCTCATTTTTTGAAAGACATTTTTCGGCCATTTTTGCCTTCATGGGATAGGACAGCTGAAGAGAGACAGGAAATGTTGGGAGGAGAGAGAGGGGGATGACATGCTGCAAAGTGCCAAGGTCGGATTGGAACCCACGGCCACTGCGACGAGGCCTCTTTACATGGGGAACACCACATAACCAGTAGGCTATCCGGTGCAATCTGCTCTCATTTGAAAGACCTGATGCTTATTTGCTACATTAATTGCTAGATTAATGGTTATTGATAAGAAATCTTAAAGTTGCAGCGCAAATCAACACCAAATAATCTCAACATCAATTCATAACAAAATCCAGACTGATATCAAAACTGGCAAAGTCTTAAATGTTTGAATGAAAATACATACATTGATTGTTATTATTAATTTAAAAAAGCACATGCATGCACTCTAAACCGGGACTGTCACAATCAGATTGCTCAGATAGTCCATATTTCTAGTGCAAAGTCTATTGATACACCACATAAAGTCAATGAGTTAATCGAGTGTTAAGAAGACAACATATGTGTTGCAAATATTTAAGATCAAAGTCAGTACCAAACCAGTCATTTATTCATCTGTTAATCCTCCTATGTTTTCAGCCTTACACTAAAAAGTTATGTCTTCAAATTACGATTGTACTGAGGTCCATGACTAAAACGTGATTTTATTTCCCTACACAGCTTTCTATCGGGTGTGCTTTTCATAACACCTACCAAACTGTTTTTAATGACTTCATAATTAATCTGTGAGAATGTGAACCGATAAAAAACAGTTGGCATCTCATTACTGTGAATAACCTGAATAACAGACCACTAGAGGGCCCTATAATCACACACACAACGTACAATTAACTCAAGTGCTGGTTGTGCTTTACTGTCTTCATGATTTCCTGATAATTCATCTCCTTCATTAAAGGTGTTTTAAGAGACTTATATCAACTCCACTGACATCCAATCAACTAGCTTCTCTCCTGTTTTTGCTCATTCACCCTCTGAGAAGATAAGTTTAGGATTTTTTAAGATGACATTTATAACCAGTGACCTCGTCTGCCTCCTCCCACTCACGCTGGGAGCTGATTTTCCTTCCAAATAGTGCTATTAGTAGCAAAGAATGTGGGCTCACTGGTTTTGTCCTCTCCAAAGTGTCTTTTATCTCGGCTCCCTTTGGTGTCTTTTTCCTCAGTAAGCCGGAGTCAGTTGAGCAAAAGACACTGCTGGGAACACAGAGAGAGTGAGGATATTCCCCCTGCTGCCCCTAGTCTCATATAGCAGCCAATGGCCGGCATGGATTATCATGAATCATGTGTAGGTGTTGTCATCAGGGGGAAAGGAGGAGGTGAAGTGAAGGGAGAGAAGGTGGGAGAAGGAGGGTGAGAGAGGGGTGAGACGGATGAATCAGTGCAGTGTAGTCCAACTGGCGGAGTGTACAAACAGACTGAATTGCTTTCAGTGGCCGTGCTTTGCACAGTGATGCCTCTATGCTGTTACGGACACACATCTGTATGGATGGGATGTTGTCTGACTTTTAACCAATCTAAACCTGTATGAATGTGAATCCTGGCTGGACACACTTTTGTTTAGAAGGTCATGTTCACAAGGAGCTTAAAAACAATTGCTTCCTTCGTGTAGGGCTTTGCAGGGATAAGCTCGCCATGCAAACCTAAAAAAAAAAAACAGGAACTGAAGAGACAGTAAAAGTTTAATCCCATTTCACTTGGGCTAAATATCCAGCTGTGCTGCTCAAATATGTAAAGCTAAAGGCTTCAATGCTTCTGTTTCTGTCAGACCTTCTAATCCAGCTTATGTACACGGAGGCATAGTGTCTCTGGGTGCTGCTTGCAGGGATGGGTTAAGGGCACCATATCTGCTTATACTCTTCAATGCTACAGAAGAACAGCCTCTAAACTCTCAGAAACTTTATGCTATCTGCCTCTCTCTCTCTTCTACTTTTTCATTTTAACTGTGTGATAGTACAGTATAAACCTGACAAATCCGTTTCAGTAAACTTTTTTCTTCAGCCCTTTCTGTATGATCCCACCCTGATAAGAACTAAAGCTGTTTACAAGTTTTAGAGAGGGGAGGGGGAGAGAGAGAGAGGAAAGGGGAAAAGGCTTTAAGAGGGAGAGGCAGAAAAACTGAGGGTGAGAGGATTAAAAAAAGAAAGATAGAAAGAGCAACAGATATTCCCATCCCTGAACCGGTAGCGCAGAACAACTTAATCCCGGATTTTTATGGCTGTTGTTTTTCCTGAAAGGCTTTTGGATTATGAGTGGCTGTTGCATTGTAACGCCTGTATCTCATTGTGCTCAGAAGATTACAAACACAACCCGGTGGCCTTGCCGCTGCTCAGACAAGCAAAGCAGAGAGGTAAAGACAAGAGGCAGGGTGAGAAAGATGGCTAGACGGCTAACTTTTTTCAATTGTCTTTACTTCTCTGCTACCTACTAGGACATTCTCACTGTTGCTCATTTGTCCACAGTTACTGTAGTAAAATAACAATTTGAAATAGAGCTTTTTATTTGCACTGGCCTTGTGAGCCTGTGCCATCTTCTTCACCACTTTAGCCATGAATATTTAAAAAAAGCCATGGAAACAAGTCTCCCTCTCTTGTTGCACTGGGAGAGGTTGCCAGCTGGTGTGTATCGTTGTCCATGTTTGAGAGAACTGACTCCCATCGCACACGGAAATGTGATCAGTTTAAGTGTCATCCCAGGGTCCTTCTGCTGTTCAAGAGCTGCGCATGGGTGACAATAAATGTGTCGCTTTGTTTCTGAACAACACATAGCATTTTGTATTGTAGTTACTTTGATAGTTAATGTATGGTTAAGTTTGGTTAAAAAGGCTCCAGATCAAGACACCAAGATTTACAAAGGTCAATGTCGACATAATTTAAATGTATCACTCACTATCAATAGTTCAACACTGGTCCAAAAGCCCAGAGCGACATAGAACAAAGTAGTGTAATTCCTAAAGAATGTTCCTTGCTGTGGTTTTGGGGGGTTTACGTTGCGTAGAGCCTGGCAAAACACAAGGCAGTGACATTTTGTGTACAGAGCACCAAAAAGTCCGCTGGATGTGACGAGGATGAATGTCTCCGAGCCTCATGTGTAAGCATTGGACAATATAGCTTGCATCTGAAAGAGGATTTGTAAAACTTTTGCTACTGAGTCACCTGTGTGGATGATCGCTAAGGTAAGGAGGGTATTGTACCTTTAACATATGAGTTGTAATGTATCATATACTTCTTTTGGCTAACTTGAGGTCAGGTCCTTAGTAGATTAATGGACATTTTAGTCGTTGTAGTAATCCAAAAGTGCCGGTTAAACCGCACTCATCAAG
This sequence comes from Tautogolabrus adspersus, assembly GCA_020745685.1. NCBI lineage: Eukaryota > Metazoa > Chordata > Actinopteri > Labriformes > Labridae > Tautogolabrus > Tautogolabrus adspersus. Next base: position 15,850,620 of record CM036547.1, on the reverse strand, counting down.
GTATCTCTTTGCCAAAAAGGCTTGAATAACATTCCTGTGACAGAGGTTGCTTATTGACAAATTGTCACCTTTAGCTCTTTTAGGCCCTTTCAGCTCATCATTTTGTTTTTTATCCTGCTGTTACAACAGCTGCTTGAAAAGGAATTATGTGAAAACTCAACCAGACTACCTGCTTCTAATCAGTTAGCAGCTAAACAGCCAGAGGTCAAACAGAGCTATGTGAGTAAATAATGGACTGGATGCTTCAGAAAGACTCAATATGATTCTAATGTTACTATGTGAATGTGTATGCAGAGGTTTAGCCCAACAGGACTTTCCCAGGAAAGTTAGAAGAAAGGAAGACATGGAAGTTATCTTATTAAATGCTACTTCAACTGCTTGCATTTGTCAACCACATTTCTAGCAGCTGCTCCAGGTTGTCATGATTCTGGAGTCCAGGGTCATGGTCACAAGCTAGCATGTAATTGCTCATCCAGACACGGAAGTTTGAGTGGTTTGTCGTAGCAAATGGCTACATATGCAAAGGAAAGACATTGAAGACATCTGTATGTGATGATAAAGTTTTAATATCTGAATAGTTTCTTTTAACACGAGTGACTATCTTTCACAATCCGAAGACATCTTTGATAACCCCGATCACATTGCACTGCAAATTACAGCAGTCTTCTATCTATTAACAGTGTGCCGCAAAATGAGATGGACCATATGAGTGGGGGTGTCTTTTCTCTTTTAGTGCAATTGGATCATTCGGCTCATTTCAGGTACTGTAAGCGGCATTTAAAGTGACAGAATTAGACTGAGAGGAAACCAATGTAAGGTGTGTCTAGGATGTCTGTAATGTAGTTTTAATGGCACTAACTGTAGTGTAGTTTCCACTAATGAGTCTCAAGCAAGGCTCATCTGGCTTTCATGCTGCAGTGCAAGGCCATTAATTAGCAATGAGGGCCAAAAAAGTGGTCTTTCATGCTCATCCAGCTTTGAAGGAATTAGTCCGTTTGAACACTCACATGTTTGAGTGAGAGAAAAGAAGAAGCAGACAAGAGGAGAGAGAGGAGAGTTAGTGGGCTGCACCCTGCTGCGATGTGAGATAAAGTGTTCTTTGCTGAGGGCAGATCTGTCTTTCAACTCAACTTACAGCCTGTGATAAGTCATCTACTGTCACTTTTTTTTAACATTGTAACATGCATTATTCCTATGAGGCACTTTTAGAGTAAAAACTGTCTTTTATAGATGAATACAGAGATTTCTAGATATAGGGAACTATTTCCTGGAGTTTTGTTTGAAATTTAACCAAGAACATTACACAAAACATATTAAAAATGCACATGTACACCAGCTTTGTCAGATCTGTGTCCACTTTTCATACACAAACGTACAGCATGTCCCTCTAAAATCCCACAGGGATGTGATTTGTCACACATGGAGTCCCACAAAAACAAAGACGAGCGTGACTGACAGACAGAAGGAGATGAACTAGAAGACAAGCAGGAGTGAATCAGTGAACACTAAGGCAAGGGTACACAGGAGCTGCCATCCAAATGCATAACACAAAAACAACAACAGTGACAGCTACACCTTCCAGCTGCTGTCTTTCATATGCTAATGCTGGTATAACCGCCTGCCAACGCAACACAGAAGACAATGTGTGTGTTTTTGTTTGTGTGTGTTGTGTGTGTCTATTGGAAATGAAGCAGCGCACTCAGCACTCTGTTCCACATGGTATCGGTAACAGGAGTCATCTGGCAACACATGTGTGCACATTATACTTGTCAAGCTTTCATCCTTACTTTGATGTTTTTACATGAAATATAAATGTTAGACAGCATTGTTAGGGCAGGTGTTGTGGTGCCAATTGGAATATATTGCAACAGCTGGTGGGCGAGGGAAATTATGATCTATATATTTTTTTTACTGGGAACAGATCCTATAAAAAGGCTGTAGAGCTAAGCCTGCTCTACTGTAGTATATTCCATTGTTCAAATGTTCCTTCATTACAATTAACACGGGCACTGTGATTCATTTGAAGTCTATCCCACATAAACCGTTCTGACGCTGCGAATATGCGGTCAAACACTAAATCCACACACAAAATGTTCCCTCAACAAATACCCTATGTACTCCTGCTTGAGTGTGGTCCATTTGGCTGATATTTTGTTTCTTTAGACCCTTGTTTAGCAGAGGAAATAGACATATTGTTACAATAAATGTTTATTCTTGTGCTAAACAGCAAAAAAAAGTTGCCTATTTACATATCCTGCTGCAAGGAATCAACTTTGTTATTTTTATGGCTACCTGGAGACTCTAACCTAATATAAAGCTCTCTTTTTTTCTTTTCTTTTACATTCTCTACAAACTCGGAGAATATTTGGCTTTTTGGCTGCTTGATGGTGAACAATGTCTACAAGCTGTGTTCAAACGGTGTCGGTTCTGATAAAAAAAGGTGGAGGAAAACTTAAAACCAAAAAAACATTGGTATAAATGATCCAGGTCCAAGCACTCAGGTAGTATTAAAGGTCTTTAATTCAAAGGGCTAGAAACATATAAAATGCACCGACGCATATTGGCTTGCGACCTTCTTCAGGGTGAAGTGACACACTGGGACAAAGAGAGTAATTATTTTGATGCTGAACTGATATTACACAGGGCATTTTGGGTATACTTTTCAGTGAAACTGGTTGTCTTTCTAACCCACTGTGAGTGCTGCAATAGTAAACCAGTTAACCAAACCATGAGCTAAAACTCTTAAAGCTGAAAGGAGATTTTGATTTGGGTTATAATTATCTTTAGATTCATCTCTACGAGCAACAGCTTTTATATGTCATTTTGTTTTCACAAAGTCAAGTGAGATTTTAGTAATAATCGTTACATCCACTTAAAAGGTTTACCTTGAACCAATTGGCAAAGACCTGAGCGACATATTGACCCACAAATCAGCAGATCCAGTAAATATTTTAGACCACAATATTCAAGCAGAATCAACATCAGATAGAAGTAGTACAATTATTAAAGCACATTTCCCAAGGCAGCACAGTCCAACTCCAATTCCATGATATAATTAAAATAACTAAAATGTATTTATTAAAAATAACATATATTTTGAGAAGTCTGGGGTAGTCGGAGTATTGAGAGAAGACAGACATGTTGCTGCCTTTTTCTTTTGCTGTTAATGGGATTTATGGACAAATACATCAAATATTGGCAGTCACGTCCTTTAAATCTAAGAATAAACCCTTATCTTTATAAGGTTGCATGGTTCATTGTCTACACTCATTAGCAGCTATGATTATATTAAGTACATGGAGCGCCACATGGAGACTCCTCGTGGTTGTCAAGATTATCTCAAAGTCCAGCAGTGATCCATTTGCATCAGTGATCGAAGGAAACGTGTAACAAATCTATTTGACTTACTATTTCTATCTGCTCTCTATGTGACTGTGTTTGTGTGTGTGCTCAAATTTACACACAATATGCCTCTCCAAGGCTGTCATGTGGTCTGTAAAGCCCCTCTCTCTATGGGAATTGACTATCTATTCTGTGACAGAAATGCACAAATATCTCTGATTGGCAAATACTAAATCCCTCACTGTGTCATTGGGAGGCCACCAACTGGAGTGTATGTGTTAAGAGTATGTTTGTGTGTGTGTGTGTGTGTGTGTGTGTGTGTGTGTGTGTGTGTGTGCGTGTGTGTGTGTGTGTGTGTGTGTGTGTGTGTGTGTGTGAGGATGTATGTGTGCAAATGCCACGGATCCCAAAGGAATTAGGTTGATTTTCGTGGACTTCCAAGCTTCCCTGAGATCTTGCATACATGTGTGTCTCTATTTGTTATCTTGCAATCCACATGCTTAGTTTGACTGTGCTGCCAGAGAACGGTGAAGAAGACAATCCCATGGCTAGGGTACTCATGATTCACCAGGGTTACTTTAGAAGGCAATGCAGAGATAGAAACAAAGGGAGAGAAGGAGAACACAGTGGTATATTCAGAAGATAATGTGAGGAAAAAATGGAAAATTGGATGGAAAATGTAGGGGGGGGGGGGGAATGTTAAAGATAAGCACAAAGAAGGAGTTTGTAAAGGAGAAGAAGGACCCGTAATCTGAAGTGTTGGTTAGAATAACAGATTGGCTCACTGGGTGCAATGATAAATGAGTGGCATGAGGCCGACTCTCATGCACACGCTCAAAATCACACCCCCACTATGGATCGATTACCTTGTCATGCATGCTGCAACCATACATCATCACCTCGATTACATCACACACATGCACAAACTCTGGCACTCTTTTGTTGACTCCTATACTTTACACAACCACCAACGCACACACACACAGCAGCAACTTCAGCTGCACTTTGTCTCACTCATGTTTGTGTGTGTTACCAAGTTTCTCAACTGCCTGACATCTATGGCCTTAATACCTTTTACTGTCTATCTTTTCTCTTGTAGCCAGGGAATGCACACACACACACACACACACACACACACGCACACGCACATGCACACGCACACGCACATGCACAGACACACACAAACACATGCACAGTCACACAGTTGCACCCCAGAGCCACTGAGACTGCCTTCTCAAATGAACTGCACCGGTCAGACTGACTGAGACTGGACAAAGTCATTTGTTGTGAGTAAACTTCTTTGGGCATCTCAGGTCATTTCAGGCAGTGGTAGACACTGAGACCACACACGCACACACACACTCACACTCACACATGCACGCACACACACAGGTCAGTTGGTGTTGATCACCCTTTTGCTCCTGTTGGTTCGTGTGGTCCGCTGGGAAATGCATGCCGTAACTCAGCTAAAGTGGGTTCAATTTAATTTGAACTTCAGACAGACAGAGAGAGAGGAGGGAGGTAGAGCCAATATTGTTTTATCCTTCTTGAAATGACACAAACACTTCAGAATTTGTCAGGCATCCAGCCCTCTGGGAGTCTATGCTGACGCATCTGGGGTGTGTGTGTGTTTGTCTTATTGCTTATCGTGTGTGTGTGTGTGTGTGTGTGTGTGTGTGTGTGTGTGTGTGTGTGTGTGTGTGTGTGTGTGTGTGTGTGTGTGTGTGTGCGCGCGCGTGTGTGTGTGTGTATATCTCTCTCTCTTTGCCTACCAGCCAAAGTAGAGAAAAGTCAGCTAGTATCATATATACACAGACTCTCCGCACAGTCCATATGTCCTCCTTCACATTACTGTACAGCGTCACTTACGTTGGTTGCATGCATCTCTCCAGCCAGCTGTTCCCTGCTCAGACCGCTAGGGGGCGCTCATCCACTTCACAGCTAAGCAGCGCTCTACATCTTCCAGGCGGACATACAGGAGCGCAACAACAGTCTGCGTGACTCCCCGACCGCATCGCACCTCTGTCCCGCCACGCAGGGCTACTTTCTCATCGCCTCTCTAAAACAGGATAAATAGGGGGTTTGGGCGCTAAGGAAAAGGCTGCTCTGGGAGGTTAAAGTTGGATATTTCTTTCATGATTTAATGCCTTAATAACTTAGTTTCCTCTCGCTCACCCGCTGTGCACAAGAGGAGGAGAGAAACGGAACTTTCAGGGGACCTTATCTCGCCCCGGAGTAACCGCGGGGGCAGCGCGCAGGTTTAAACCGAGGAAGTCACACCTGCAACCGGCTCCGGATCTCCCTCTAGCCTGGCTGCGGAGGTAGATGGTATGGTATAACTTTTCCGCTGCAGGCGAACCTGAGAGGAGCCGTTTTATGGTTTCGTGAAGAGGGGATGCGAGCCTCTCCTCCGTGTCGGATAGAGGAGCGGCTATGAGGAGAGAGGTTCAACTGCTTGGCTAACACAACAAGAGCAAACTGCACCAACAGGTATGGATCTCTGGGTTGACTTTACACCTGCACGGAACAGCCCTGTCCAGCTTGCTGTTTTAATGCGCTTTGTGTTAACTGTATTAAAAGTGCGTGTAATAAAGTGGATGATTGACACACCTTTACTCAATAACAAGATTATTTAACAATCTACTGGTTATCTCGTCTTTGGCATTTAGGCACAGAATGAATAACAGTTCATCTTTAGTGCACAGGGAAGGATTTGGTTTCATGACGGTACGAGAGTTATGCGCAAAAATGACTTCTGATAATATCCCATCATGCTCTAGTTCGGCACAAGTGTTAACATCGCTGTTGGGAGTATAGCAAAGACAAATGATTGCGGTTGTTTCAGATGTTGCACAGCCTTTATAGCCCCTCTCTCTCTCTCTCCCACACTCATTTTCTCCCTCTCTTACACCCACGCACGCACACAGTGGGGCACGCAGGTCTCAGCAGTGCGCAAATTGGCATATGGCACTATTTTAGTTTGTTAGTTGGCATAATCAAGAGTTGGCATAATCTCATTGGTTGCATGAAATGTGATATGCCCAGAGGTTCAGCATAATGTTGTCGCGGTATTTCACGGAGACAGAACAAATAAAAGACCCTTGCGTTTCCCTTCCTACACCTGTCATCCACTTAAAAGTATAGTTGCATTCAACTTACAGGAACTTATTTGGTTAAAAATGTGAACGTATATATGTGGAGCAAGTCGGAAAACCTTCCTTTAACCTGTTGTCTCCTGCAGGGCACCATGGATCACCTGATGGAAAGATATTTATTCATAAGATGACCTTTATTGGTGACAACTTGGTGCATCAGTTTGTCAGAGCAGGCCTGAGTAGTTTAAGGTGTCTCAGAGGCTGCTCTAAGCACTTGAAATGTTAGCACACATGGTTTGAAGTAACACGGTGGCAATTTGAGTCTACTGTCATGTCATTTAACGGTTGTTTTGGGGCCTTTCATGACCTTTTGTGCATACAAGCTGCATGGTCTGATGTAAACAAAGACAGTTAAGACATATTTTTGAAATGCTCTGTCTCTTACTCCACCTCTGTTTTAATGAGCATGTGTGTAACACAGGGAGTTACAAAAAACAGGAGAAAGAGAGCCATGACTGACAGGAGAGGAAGATGCAGAGAGATGAGGAGCATTGAGCAGGGAGGAAGATCAGATGGTTCAGGGAGATACGGGAATGCATTAATAGAAACAAGTGTATGGTCTCTGATTAGTTGCTCCTGGAATTTGTTGTGAAATGTATTCTTAATATGGCCCCAGGCTGATGCCTAACCTCCTACAATTTTGTAACATCACCAGTTTATTAGCATTTGTGGTTTTCTGCTTACCTAAGATAAGGAAGGAGATCATTGTTTTTTGTTTTCTTTCAGATTTGTATTTGTTTCAAGCTTTTTAATACTGTACTAATCAATGTAAATATGTTATTACAATCTGAATTCTGTGCCAGGTTTAAAATATTTAGTAATAGCATCAACCACATTGCTGAATTACTTTGTTTTCTTCTAAAACAAGGCCAACAATTTAAGTGAAAAAGAGAGATAAAGATGATGTCATGGAGGAGAAAACAGTGTTATTGCCTTAGATCTTTGAAAGGTTTCAGATGTTATGATTATAAGGCATTTATAGAGTCAGTCTTTCTGTAAGATAAAGTGTACGTTCAGAGTAATGTGTAGGTCCCATTATTTGATTAGTCCTGTTATTACAAATTGTGGTGTGGTTGGAGGTCAGGCTACAGTGGTAAACCTTCGATTGATCATGTTGGAGGAATGCAACACAAACACACACAGCCAGGGTCTGGCATCGATTATCGTAGATCACGAAGGATACTTTACGCCAGTGCAAGTCCAGAGTGTGTGTATGTAAATAGACATGAATGTGTGTATTTGCTTTTTGCCTTTGCCTTTATTACACAGTGATAGAGATGACAGGAAATGAAGCAGAGAGAGATGATGCAATAAAGGTCATGTAAGCATCTTAATCCCTCTGCCACATGGACGTCCCAGAGTGTGTGGAAAATAAATGGCTGTTTATGAACAGCAATGTAGGGCATCATACCCTGCCTTACAATAAGGAAAGTGCTTAAATGACACTGCTACAACTGCTTTCCAAGTGTTTTGTCATTCCCTACCAAATTTCAAAGTTGCTTCACAGACAAACACACACAGACACACATGGACGGAGCACCCTTATCGTGCTGCTTCTTGCGTAGTAGGATTCAGCAGGACACAAGACTTTATCCAACTGCTTCTTTTAGCAACATTACCAAAAGGGAACACATATACAAACACATGCATATACAAATGCACACAGTGTCAAAGCGATTTATACAACAAGCTTTCATACATTCATATTCAACTACTTCTTTACGTCTCCCTATATATACCTTTAACAAGCTTTTCCTGCATCTCTTTAACTCACTATCTTTATCCTTCTCTCCAAACCATAAGCCCTCTGGGCCATAGGAATAATGTCAAAGCTCCTGTCCACTGAGACAGAGAGAGAAAGAAAGAGAGAGAGAGAGATGGAGAGAGAGAGCAGCCAAGAAGAAATGAAAAGTACAGTATGTGTCCTCTTAAAGGTGATCTCTTTTTCATTTGCCACCTCCTGTTGCTGTGCATGATGAGCAGAGAGAAGTTGGGAATGAATAAAGAAAGAACAAGAATGAGAAACAGGAACGAGACAGAGACATAAAGGATGAGAGAGAGAGAGAGAGAGAGAAAGAGAGAGAGAGAGAGAGGAAAGTCACAGGGGATAAATAGAAATAAATAAAAAGCATGTGTCCTATAAAAGGTGTCGTGTATTTCATTGGCCATCTCCAGTAGCTGTGTGTGGTGAGCTGAGGCCCAGGGGGGGCGAGTAGCCACTCTAAATGTGTGTAACCCACATAAAGAAATTGTTTCTGGGAGATCGGGCCCCGTAAATTCATTCCTAGCCGCCAGCCGTGTTCTTATCCCACCTCCCAAAGGTGAGCTACAACACCCAAACACATATATTTTTTAGATTCTTTCTCTCTTTCCACACAAACACCAAACAGACGCACACACACAGACAAAAGCGCTCCCTCAAACAGACACACATCTTCAGCACAACCACAGTATCTCTGGACGCATTCTTTTTTTTTTTTTAAGTAGAAAGTACACAACCACACAAACGTACACACACTGCTTTGCTTCCAAATGGCTTGTGTGGGACAGTCACGGTGACAGCTACAACAACATCAGTCCCTGCTGTGGAACAGAACAGCGGCAGACAGAAACAGCGGCAGATGCTGTGCTCACAGCACCAGGATTACCTTAGCCTGAACAAACTCCATTATTGCCTCTATTACCCAGGTTTACACAGGCTGGGAAAAAGCACTTTGCAGAACCACTGTTTACCCAACACCTCGATGCCCCGGGTACTGTTTCCCATGACTATGGAGCAAGGAAGGGGTGAAGACCAGAGGGAGAGAAGAGTGGAGAGAGAAGTTGCATGAGGAGAAACAGGACAGTCTTTGTCACATCCAGGCAGTGTGTAGAGAAAAAGCAATTAGTTGGTTTGATCACCAGCACTCTTGGAACTGATCGGCTATTATTTGATGACATTATAGCCTCTGGGAGCAATGGCCAACTTTTAAGGGGTTCCGGTGTAACCAGAGATTAGAAATAAAGGACCTTCAGCCTTGACTTCGGTTACCATGTATTGCCTTTTTATAGTCTGACCAGCAACATAGGATGCAAGAATGAAGAAGAGTTGGGAGATACAGTCTAAGAGGGGACTTTTGCAGGCGTATGTTTAAGACTATAATTAAAGCTAAATTGACGCTAAATGACTGCCAATGGGATCCAAATTGCATTAATACTGATTGTGTTTCCCTGCTTTTGCTCTCTATTTAGACTACTTTCCTGCATACAGCAAAAGCCGACTTAACCGGGTTCTAGTTTAGTGCAGAGCAGCACCAGGCGCCCTATATACAGAGTCACAGTCCTCAACAAATCGGCCGCTTCTTCGACCCCCAACCTCGACCCTTTGATGCATGTCTGCCCCACTCACATCTGCATTGCATGAACATTTCTGATCTCGCTGTAGCTATCCTTCCAAATAAAGCCCAAACAATAATCTAAAAAACAACAACTCAAAGGACGATGCTACTTGCACTACAAACAGAAGCCAGAGCACTTCTGGTACCAAAATCCAGTCCTTCTTAAACAGGTTCTGTGTTTTTCTGCAGAGTCTGGAAATTGAGATGCATTCAACATGCAGTAAAATTAGAGAAAAGTAAATATTGGAATTAACAGTCAATGATGAGAGGGTTCTATAATAACAAAGGGATTGCTTGGACTCAAGACTAAAGAGATCTTTACTGTCAACCTATTCATATTCAAAGGCGTACATAGGGGATGAAACTTAGTTTCTCTGGTCCCGATTGTGCTAAACAATAAAGAGTAAAACAAGGCAGCAAAGGGTTAGCGACAGACAAAGGTAAGGAGAAAGACAAACTGTGTAGACAAACTGCAAGAATGTAAAATAATGAGGGTTTTTTTAATAAACCTCAAAAACACAAATGTGTTTGTTGCCTCTCAAATATGAGAATTTGCAGCTTTCCTACATTTACCATCTCTTTGATGTTACACACATGCAAAGAATGTCTTAATGTGTGGACTGTTTGTTGGACATAAAATGCAAACTGATTTAAGACATATTGATTCAATCAATCAATCAATGAATCAAACAATCCTTTTATAATAATAAAGCAAGTAAAGGAAAGGTTATCTCTGCACACTTTACAAAAAGATCAGGCCAACACTGTACTCCTTGTTATTTTAATGTTGGACTTAAGTTATTCCAACAGTTTGACAACTGATTAATCAGTTGTTGTTTTTAAAGCAATCAGACTCCTAAATATGTTTTTATAAATGGAGTATATTTGGGTTTGGACTATTTGTTGAAGACAGTAGTTATTCAGGGAATAGTGATGGGCTAAATGATGAACCTTTATCATAATAAACAAGGAACGTTTTACGTAGTTTCAGCTTTAAAATATGTATCTACATAATGAAGAGAAGAAAACAAACTTTGCACAAGTAGCTATATATTCATATTTCATTTCATTTGTTTTATTTCATTCCTTTTATGACGTACAATGTTGAGAAATACTTTTTTTTGCCTTTACAAAGAAAGAAAAGGTGCAGGAGGAAAAAAAACTTATAAACCTGCCCTTTGTGCAACAAAACAAAAACAAAAAAATATAGGTTGAATATATAGTATGAATTCTTTCCAAACTCTTTAATCCTCTGTTTGCTATTTTTCATTAGTTCTGACATTCTGCATTGATTGATCAATGAAGTAAAATGATTCATTATAAACATTATATAATTACAATGGTTTGTGTCAAAGAGACAGAGCGGACAGGAAAATGCAGCGATGCCCTCTCTCTCTCTCTCTCTGACTAATGAGGCTCTGTGATAGGGCAACAGTGAGTGATTCTCTATGTGTGTGTGTTTTTGTATGCACGAGTGTTCAAGGCCATCCTGCAGTGCCAACAATACAATTGCTGAAAGCATGAGCAAAGCAGAGTGAGTGGTTCTGCAGGAGGTTTATAAGCGAGAGAGGGCATGAGTGAGTGTGTGATTGTGTTTGTGAAAACACACCATCAGAATGTGTGTGTTTATGTATGAGGTGATCGATTGACTGCCTTGTGTTTCAGTGGACCTCCATCCATCACCCTCATCAGTGACTCTGAGGTGCTATCATGCCATGTTTCCCTTCATTTACACTGCTAATGACCATCTCTGTTGAACAAACTCTCTGCTGTGCTCCCGGCTCAATGTCTGTCTCTGAAAATCACATTTTCAGGCTCAAACAGAAGTGGACCTCAAAAATTCTTCTGCTTATCTGATTTATTCAGTTTGTAATGAGTTTTGGTCTCTGACTGTCTTTTTTTTTCTTCCTGTTTTTACAAAGAAATCATATACACATTAGTATGTTTACCTGTAGGCTAATAAATCAGAGTTTAGTGTTAGAAGATAAAGAAATCTGAGTGTATTTTCTTTTATTTTATTTTAAACCAAGAAGTAAATGTGAACCACACCTGAGAACAGGGCCGGCCCGTGGCACAGGCAGAATAGGCAAATGCTAGGGGCGCTGGCCGTCCATATGGGGCGTCCTGGCACCTGAAATGAGTGAGGAAGAAAAGTTGAAGATAATAGGAAGAAAAATAAGGTAACGTGTTTAACTTTCACTTAAAGTTATTTTATCTAATGTAATTGTTGGGATTTTATTCTGTAATATAACAAAAGAGGTTAAAAAAACCCAACTACTTCACCTATTTTAAAAAAAGCCCTATTTTCTTGCTCTCTGCTTAACCTGATGCATCACAACACCACTGCTCGGGCAGACGAGTTATCAGAAGTGAGCGGCACTGACCACACGGATTAATATCAGGTTTAATTGAAGAAAAGCTGTAAAACATAAAGCTGTACGCTAGTTTTCTTTAAGTGTATGCCCATTGTGATTGATGGTGGAATTGGTTGCAATACAAGGGGCACCAGCTAAAATCTTGCCTAGGGCACCAAGTGGGATAGGGCCGGCTCTGCCTGAGAGGACCTGATGCTCTCAGTTATCAATAAGTGGAGCTGGTATTGGTATTTTGACCAAATCTTTTCCCTTTAAAGGTTGGATATGTATGATTTCTTTGTACATGTATTAGGCTTGTATATATTTATATGTATGTATACAAACATCTGTTTTATACTTTGCTTTAATGAGAAATATAAAAATGAACTACTTTTTAGAAAAAGCAGTACAGGTTTGCACGATAGGGTCCAGTTATTAGGGAAAAAATGTATTACTGAAAAAATAATTCTATCAGGTAAATGAATACAATTTTATGTAAAGATGAAAGCCAAGACCGTTCTGTCCCTCTTAATCTCTCTTTTACTCTCCACTGCCTAAGAGAGGTTTTCCCTTTCTGCTGCGTTTCTGACATGTCTTCCATTTTTTCCTGGTAAAAGTTTTTTTTTAGGGTTTCCTGCATCTGAGTCAGGTCTCTGAACATAGAGACTGTCGTGTGCTGTATAAAGGCCCCTGAGGCAAATTGTGAGTTGTGACTTTGGGCTATATGAATAAAAAATGACTTGACTGGCTCTCTGGGACAGAAGATATTTGTACATACTCGAACACTCCCTACACACTGATGCTGGCGGGATGTGTATGAGCTAACTTTGACTTATCCCCCTGCCCAACACTTGTGCTTTTTCTACCTAAATGACGATCGAAATAATTGAAAACAATTCCTAAACATCAATGAAATGCATAGTGGTAAAATCGTGTTTTTCTTGTCAGAAAAAGCAAAAAAATGTCCTTAAAGCAGCTGCTTGATTGACATCCAATTGGGTTCATTGAGCTGTTATTGACAGTGTTTTTATTAAATGTGTTGGATATTGCAGCACCTTCTTGGTGTGCAGGTTTACTATAGCTGTGGTTGCATTTGTAGCAACCAACCTTCTGTGCCAGCTTGCAGCCTATTAAGAAGCAGTTTGATTTGTGGAATGCGGCCCGGCTATAGCTTCTGCTAATGAGTATGCAGTGACAGGACTGTCCACTAGTGTGTGGGCTGAGATCTGTTATCACTTTCAGCCGAGGTTACACACCAAAATGCACACTGTAGCTTTGGCGGTGTGAGGGGTTGACTCATTATTTGAGACGGTGAAAAAGAACTGTTCGCCAGGAGTAAGGACTTCAGCTCACATACAACCCTGCAGCTCTGCAGGTTTCTTCATCATCAACAACGTGACAGCGATCACTGTGGTCATTAGGGTGACATAATTAGGCCTGACCTTGTGAGTGTTTGTGTGTGTTTGTGTGTGTGTGTGTGTGTGTGTGTGTGTGTGTGTGTGTGTGTGTGTGTGTGTGTGTGTGTGTGTGTGTGTGTGTGTGTCCTATGTCTGCTCCCCTGAGGCATGTTTGTGTGAGTCTCACTACTTTGGCGATCGGTGAAAAAAAAGGTTGGGAGCAAAGACGCCCCAAAGGCTTTAACATTTGAACCACCAAGACGCTCACAGTCTCTGGTGAACTGAGACCCCGTTGACAGAGCATAATGAGAGACTCTCGTATTTTCTAAGCTTTAATAATTTCCTTCTCAGTGCTACACAGCTAAGCTCTGCCTGTCTGTGTTTGTCTGTGTGCCCTTTTTTATCTTGCAGTCTTTGATTATGTTGTATAAGTGGAACCACTAGCTTCTTTATGGCTGCCTCATTAGGTTGTCAGGCAAGCCGTGAGCACATGCAATTATATCTAATTATGCAATTATGAATTCAGTATGAAGCTTTATACACAGTAGCTGGGTATGTTTGAGCTGGAGCACAAACACGGCAGTAATTGTAAGGTGGTAGTGTCGGAACAAACTCCACCACTTAACCTGTACTACTTCATTTCTTTTCAACTACGCTGATGGAAAACAAACCCTGGACTAAGTAAAACATAGTTTATTTAACTCAAAACAATAAATGAAGCATAAATGCCAAATTTACTTTCATTCTTGTTTTCATAAAAAATAGTTTAATATTGTTTTGACCTGGTTGTCATGGCTTCTGCTACAGAAATGTCAGTATGTTATAGTGCAGATAACATAAGTGAGCATCAGCCTTAGCCCAGCATGCTGTCTGTTAATTGACATTTTCTTTCCCTTTGCTTTTGGAGGTCAAAGTAATTTAAAAAAAAGTTTTGATAGAGTGAGGAAACAGGAGAGACAAGATTTGTATGAGGAAGTGATTTCTTTTGGCACAGGATGGGATTTTAGTACAAGAAATGTTGCGCATCCATTAGCATTTCAGCCCGCTTTGGCTGTATGCAGGTACACAGTCTGAGTGGAGAACAAAAGAGGCGGGATGCAATCTGCCATAATGCAAACCTGGAACCCATCTGTAGTCATCCAATATCAATTCAGGTTTAATCAATCTCTATAAATAGATATCTGTATTCAAATGCAGTAAACAATCGGCTCTTAGCTGTTATTATTCAACACCAACTCCATTCTCACTTCTCAGGTTGCTGGTCGGACTGTAATGAAGGGAATCCCACTGAATCAGAAGTGTTGGCTGGGAGTCCATTTCACTAATCGCTGGCTACACTGGAATCTTCCTGTAGAAGGCAGAATTAGGATAATGCTAGTACTGAAGAACAGTACATTGCATGACTGGGAATCAAACTTCTTATGTAAAGATTACACAAAACTTGTCCAAAACTTCTGTCAAAATTTCACTTTACTGTCAAAATGTTTGAAAATGGCTGAATATGCTGAGATTTAAGTCAAGCACTTGTGTCAATGAGAAGTTTTTCCCTTTGGCTTCAACCAAAATAAAAAGAAGTCTGCCTGGTAGGAGGGAAAACCTAGTAAAGCTCAAGAGCAAAGAACTGGTCCTCTGACTTTATACATTTCAGCCACCAACACAGCCGGTGCATTTCTATTTTTCTACAAGCCACGTTTCACACCAGCACTTCAATAGATGAGATAAAAAAAAAAACATAGTGAAAGAAGGGAATGAGCTACGGTAGGTGGTGCACTTCAGTGTGTCATGTTTCTCTAGAGATCCTATTGAGGAAAGCAGGCGAGGCTGCGAGGCTCACAGTGTGTGTGAGAGACATGGCTGACAGTAATACAAGCAGCATGCTGCACCCCTCCCAGGACTCACATCCTTAAGACGGTTTCTCTTACTAATCCACAGCTAATATGACTAATATTGTGACACTGCCATTAGCCACAGCACTGTGAGCGCTCACACAGAGAGAGAACCAGAGCCATGAACCTACAAACGAGCACCAGCGGCGCTGGTTTGGTAGGTTTTAGGTATTCATCTGCTGTGTTTTCATACAAATAAGCAGCTTTTTTAATGCTTGTTTAAGCCTGACATTTATCAGCTGTTACAGTTGTTGTACAGATGCTGTTGATTTCTTGTCAGCAGCCACAGTTGAGCACTAGAGGAGTGCGTTGCTTAGCCCCTAATGCCAATGAGACAAAGACATGTGTCAGTGCCTCCAGAAAACATGACTCAATCAACAGATGCATGAGGAAAAAGCAACCAGGAAGATGATGATGATATCAACCACAGCAAATATGAACATCAGCAGCCTTTTTTTAAGAACATAAGAAAATGTCCCAATAAGAAACAAGAATTCACTTGTAATAAACCGAGGATCATTTTTAAGTTGTATAGTATTTTTAAGAAGTAATACTTTTATATGATTCAAGTAAAAAAAAACAAAAGAGTCCCTGGTGCATCTTGTCGGTAGATAACACAACATTTCTTCAGTTTGAGTGAGGATAAGACTCAGGCTGTGTGGGAGAGACACAGACAGGCACTGAATGCAGAACAAGAATTCTAATTTTAAAGCCATGAATTACCAAAAGACTGCTTTCAATTTGATTGAATCCAACTTTATTAGCATTCCGCCTGCCTTTATGTGATGAGGCTGAGCCTGCCCTGTGTCCTCTCCTCGAGCTGCAGCTGTGGCAGAGGGGCACAAAGAGGAGCTTCATTTGTGATGCACATGGCTTTAAGGCTTACAATCACAATGAAGTACATTGTCAATTATTTTGTGTCAATGTTTTCTACCCGTGTTTTGCAGTTATCTCACGTGTTCTTTGGATTTCACCTATACAGCATGTGTGAATGATCATGTTTAAATGAGGATACAGCAGAGTTACATTTATTGCTACGCAAGCAATATGGCTCTCTATATAAGGCCGGCTTAAGAACAACTGAAATATATCAACAAAAATAAAAGTTTGCACAGACAGACTATGGTTTCCTGAACATATATCGTAATACCCACACTGTGCTTGTAGCGCCACCATGAGGTTGATACATTTGGTTCTGAGTGAAAAGCCTTAAACAGCTAGGACAGGCTGATAATAGCAATCCCAGCAGCATAATCAGGAAAAAAATACAACGCAACAAAATGTGAAACAAGTTGGCGAACAAGCGAAGCAGTACATCTAACTGTCGTTGATGTTAGCACCTCAAAGTATGCCAAAGTCTCAAAGTATCTCTCTGTCTTAATATATCCTCACAGTGCATATATGCAATACTGTTATTTTAGGCTCCTTCACAGTGGATGAGTGTGATCTGCATTTTGCATTGAATAGATTACAGCAGTAAATGAGCTCGAAGTCACACTGGAGGGAATGAGAATGTGTTGACTTTGTCAGTGTCTTCATCATGATGACGACTCATGGTATATACTTTCATCCTTTTAGAAAAAGAACGTTCATTAATCTTTCTTGAAGTTTCTTAAAAAAAGATTGGAAAGGTTAATGGAGTAGGCCATATTTTCTTGAAAAGGTGAGACATCAGATAAGATATCAATATTGATGATGTGTGCTGCATTAGTCTTTGACTGAACTATGAGAATTTGGCTGAGCACAGCCTTTATAACCCTGACTACACTAATGAGGCCCCTTAAGGCCCTCACCTCTTTTTTTGAAAACTGCTGTCCTGTGTCACCCAGACTGCACCCTGTGCAGCAGGGAGCTGTCTGTGGTGCTGTCCCTTGCAGCAGGATTTCAAACGGGAGCTGTCCATGGTGCAAATGCGCCTCTCCCTGAAGTTCTGGCCACACACATAATGATGTCGGTGCTTCTCTGTTGTTGCCCATCTGAAGCGAAGAGGTGTGTTCGTGTACAAAGGGCTTCACCACTTTAAGAAAAGATTTGGTCAGTTTAGACTTCCCACTATGATGAGACGGGGATCTGAAGTATCTACTTGGCATAGCCTGGTCCTTCTTATCCTGAAAGTTGTTTGGAAAAGAGGGGGCACTGGTAATGCAATGAGGCATGGTGGAGAGAAAATCCATTTGACGGGGAGTTGTTTGTTCAAGGGAAGAAAGAGGAGTCTGGAGGCAAAGGAGTAACAGCTGCTGAACAAACAGAAAGGAAGGTAAAATTCTATGAAGATTTTTGAGAAAGCAATGAGTGCAATTCACTTTAATTACCTTTAGTTTGCACAAGATTTGATGCACTTTTCAAAGTGCGTCCTTGTGCCATTCCATTTCAATTTCAACTTTAAAGCATCCTGTTTAAATATTCAACAACTCCTGTCCAACTCTCTCTTTCATTGAATGTGTGTTTGCTTGCTGGTGCAAGTGAGTGCATATGTGCATACATGCGCATGCATGTGTGAACCTGCACGCCATTAATAGATGATAACCCCGGCCGGTCCGAGCTGTGCTAATGCACTTGTTGTCCATCCTTCCTTTTCTTGTCTCTCTATGTCCATCTCTTTCAGATGAAAAAAATCTGTGATGGACTTGGAAAAACTGTAAAGACTGAAATGGGAGTTGGGAAAAGAGTGGATATGAGGATTCTGTGTGTGTGTGCATGTGCACGTGTGTTTGTGTGTGTGTGTGTGTGTGTGTGTGTGTGTGTGTGTGTGTGTGTGTGTGCGTGTGTGTGTGTGTGTGTGTGTGTAGGGTAAGCCTTGGGGTAAGCTTTTAGAGGTCTGAGCAGAAGGGTGCGAGTGAGAAGGAGAGGACAGATTTGAGCAGTTATCTCTCCCAGCAGACCTCCTGTCCTGCCTGCCCACATATCTACTAACAGTCACACACACAGACATAAACACAAACAAACACACACATTCACATACACTATTCCCATCTGTAATCATGTTTAGCATGGCTCTCTCACATACATTCACAGTCCAGTTTGAATAGACTTGCACATTCAGAATGTCTATGCAAACTGTGTGTTTGTTGTGCAGCAGCAGCAGCAGAATCTCTCCAGTGTACCTCATATTGCTCACCAGAAACAAGCCGTGAGAAGGCAGACAGAGATTGTGGGCTTGATGCTATTTTTACAGCCAGTGTGATGAGGGGTGTGCCAAAAAAAAAAAAGCTCAGCTCTTTTCCCCCACCCAGATGCGTCAATTAGAAATCCTTGCTGCCTCATATGAGTCTTTGTTCACACAAATGAATGCATGTTGCGTTGATACAAGTAAATTGATGAATGGATAGAATAATTGTGTGAGAATACAATTTGCACTTGCTTTGGTTCACTCAAAGGTAGATTTGCAAAGGAAAAGGCTCTTCCAGGGAGTCAGCAACTGTGTATGCATGGTTGAGTGTGAGTAAGTGTGTGTGCGTGTGTGTGTGTGCGTGTGTGCGTGTTTGTGTGTCTGTGTGTGTTGCAGTAGGAGGGGAAATCAATGCTGAGAATATAGTGGCAATTACTACAGCAGCCTGCAAGTGAACCTAGTGGAACAAACTAACTAATACATGAATAAATAAGCACAGTGAAATGGAGATGTGTATGTATGTGTGTGTTTTTTTTTACGTGTGTGTGAGTGTGTTAGCAGACTGGATCTGCAGATCTTGGACGCTCCTTTGCAGTGCCAGCCAATTAACGAAGTGTGTAAACCGAGCTCATTAAAGAATCAGCATCGGCCACACACTAACAAACACTTATGCACACAGACACACACACATGCACGAATGCACACACACGCACGCACGCACACACACACACACACACACACACACACACACACACACACACACACACACACACACACACACACACACACACACACACACAGTCTTAGTTTCAAGCTTGACTCTCTCTGATTTCAAGCTTACCAGCATAAGAACTGCCAAACAGTTTTTCCTTTCACAACAAAGTTCTCCTGTAGAGTGTGTGTTATTATCTGCTTATTTACTTCCCTGTGTATGTTCTTAATTGTCTGTTGGTCAAGAAGATTGATTGGTTTGTTACTTTGACACAGCTGCCAAGAGCTACCTCACTAACTCTTTTAACAAAAGCTCTTCAAGGTCTCCAACTACTAACCGTTCTCTCTTCTTCTGTCCCTCCTCCTCTCTGTCTCTCACTGACTCGCTGCCTCTTGGCTTCTTTCTTTCTCGGTTCATCTATTTCAATCTGGTTTCTACATTTCTCCAACTCTGCCGTTCTGTTTTCCATTGGCGGAGGAAAGCAAATATATGGGCTCTTAATTTGCCTAGCTGTGTTATAATGTTGAGTCATGTTTTGTTGGTATAGTGAGCTAGTGTCTGGTGTGTGTGTGTGTGTGTGTGTGTGTGTGTGTGTGTGTGTGTGTGTGTGTGTGTGTCAATGAGACTGTGAAAAATAAGCAATAAGCAGCCAGGAGACTTAGGTGACAATTTTTTCTCTCGATCTGCTTAATGACCATGATTCATGAAACTGTGTGCACTATTATTAGTCAACCAAATGAGGAAACACAGTAGTGTGGGCAAACAAGTGTGAGTGGATCAGACTGTGCAGTTTGTGTAATTCATTCTGGGTCTGGATGATGAAAGTGAAGCCTGTCACTCCTGTTTCTGCACGGGTCTTATTTCAAATCCACTTGGTTAAGTCTGATTCACTTAAATGGCTTTAATTTTAATGAAGACTGCTTCCCACAGCTATAGAACTGAACAACAAATAAAGATTTAAATTGATTATTACATCTTTAATATTGAACCACGGCCATTTTTGATAATATATTAGTCTGATGAGGCATGCCAAGTAAAAAGTCCTGTGTGGTATTGTTCATCTATCAGAACAAAGACATTTCAACAGATCAGTTTCAGCTCTTTGAACGTGTCAAACTTGCATTTATCTTTGTTTTTCTAAGTGTTTTTCTATTAAATGATATTAAATCATTCAGAAAAGATTCATCCACATTATAAGTAGTCATTTGTTGCAGCCCTAATTCTTTCATGTCTTTGTGCAAGTGTGTATGTCAAGATGTTGACAGCTGTATTGAGTTTCTTTTTTTTTTCTTAGAGTAACCCAACAGTTGTAAAGCACTTCATCAATGTATGTTATCTGTTTGCTTTTCAGCATTAAGCACTACTTCCTGTGTTTTGGTTGACAAACAGAAATGCAATGGGTTTATATACAAACATACGCACGCACGCACGCGCACACGCGCGCACACACACACACACACACACACACACACACACACACACACACACACACACACACACACACACACACACACACACACACACACACACACACACACACACACACACACACACACACACACACACACACACACACGCGCTTTAAGAGGTTGTCTCCACAGGTTGACACTCACAGACACTCTGCTGAAACCAACATCATCATCACATTATATCACTTCTTGCTGGGACAAAATGTGTTAAAGTTACTGGACAGCAAAACGGAAACATTGCCAATGATGAGTACAGATCGCATTTTTAAGGTTTAGGCACTGAAATAACTGGTTTAGTTTAGAAAAAAGATTGTGGCCTCAAATCAAAAACACCAACTGTTATTTTAGGGACTTACCTCACATTAAGTAAGTAATGAAAGTATTGTTAGGTGCTGTACATGACGAAAGATAATTAAGTTTATGTAATCTCTGGTCTCACATGGGATGTTTGGATAGGAAGCTTTAGTGACAAAAGTTCTTACTGTAACCCAAACCACAATCTTTCTCTAAACTGGTCACCAAGTAGTTTTAGTGCCTAAGTCTAACAAAACTTCTTGAAAGCAATTCTTCTTTTCCTATGTGCACTTTGCGTTGGCATGGCCTTGGTATGGAAATGACATTTTTACACACAAGATGGTTTGACTTACATCGAGGTTGTGGTTGTTTTATGTGTTTCTGTAATATAGGGTTCTGCAGAAGATTGATTGGATCCTTAAGTCCACTTCTTGCATAGTTTTTGTCTGTCTGTCTGTTGGGCATGAGTATGTCTGTGTGCACATCGTATCTCATTGTATGTACAAAGGCTGATTTCTGAACTTGCTGAGTTAGGGTTTTGAAGGGCAGGAAAATTAATCTGCAGTGTCCAAATTTTGTCACAGACTTTTGTTGGTTATGTAATCCTGAGCAGATACTCTGATCTTTGATACACAATATGATCATTTTATTTATTCTATAAAACTAGGAAAAGCATATCCTTTTCTTTTCATCAGCCTCCCCATGGAGCTTAACTGTAAATGGTTGACCTTGTTCTACATTCAAAAAAATAAAAAATAAAAACTCTGCAGCACACATTGTCAACAAAGAAGTGGACAGAAAAGCCAAAATGCTAAGTCCTCTTCATGCAACAGATGGGATGTTGTAACTGCAGGCCACATGCTTTGTTGCTGAAGGGAAATCTTAGAAATGTGTCATTTTGAAAAGCCAGGCTGCACACTGGTAATAAGATAAGATAAGATAATCCTTTATTCATCTCATGAACGGAGAAATTTACAAAGACCCAAGAGCAAATCTCCACTGTGGCAAACATTCACATACATTAATGCAGCAGTGTAGCCACTCATTGCTCTGACTGTATCCAGCACACAGCCAGACTGATCATTCGATAATGTTTTTTAACTGTTTTCTTTAAAGAGGACATATTATACGGTAGACATCACTCCTCTGTAGCGAGAATAAAAATGGCAGACCTGCGCAAAGGTTTTGCTCTAGGCTGGGGGTGGAGTCCATGGGTGGAGATACCAGGGGAGGGGAGGGTATTTTTTTACCAGAATCTGTTTTGTTCTTTCTGAAAATTTGAAACGGAGCATTTTTCTCTGTGTTGTAAGACTTATGCAGACGACAAACAAAGGACTGGATGGGTTTATTTCACATTTTGTAGGTCGGTAGACACTCAGGTTACACAAATAAACTTTCAAAAACACTGTCAAAGTGGATTTTTCATAATACAGTATGTCCACTTTAAGAGATGGAGTCTCAGGAATAAGCTCCATTTTCAGCTACATTATGTGATTCCTCCATCAATAGAACCATCCTTCATTTTTCAGTGGACTTCCTGTTGAACCCCCTTCAACATAACGGTCAGAGTTGCCAGATTGGAGGGCTTCAGATCTTGATGCAGTGCCATTAGAGCCAGGTGGTGGGAATCTGTTAGAGATTAAACTGCTTGGTGACCAGCTACCCGGCTCACACTGGCCCCAACAGCCATGGCACCCTTGGCTGACTGACCCGCGTTGCAGGTGTCATGGATACGGGTGATAGGTCAAAGCTTATCCTAGCGGGACATATCTCCTTCTTAACTTCTGGCTGTGGAGGGCTGTTTAAGATGGAGGTTGAGTCAAACAAAGGTTCAATGAATAACTTTGCTTCAATGCCACATCACAACAATTTTTCCAGACTAGAGTCTTAGTGCAATCCTACTTCTGGACAGAGAGATATTGGAAAATGTGGAATAATCCTGGATTACATTCAGTTGGATGATTTGGACTGTCAATGTCAAAAAAAAATCCATGTATGGCAACAAAAGTATGGTTGAAAGGGATACTGGGAAGTATGCTATAAGCTCAGAGGTATATGACAAAATCAATGTTACCCTCATCATTACCTCAAGCTTCTCTAATGTTTTTTATAGACGCAGCAGAGGGTTAGCTTACCTTATCACAAAGACTGGAAAAGTAAAAGAGGGTAATCCTGGCTATCCTATCCTGACTAATCTAAAGTTAAAAATTGCAGTTCACACAGGGTTACTGTATGTTCCAGGCTATTTCTTGTCCAGATGAGGTCATCTTGCGAACTAATCACAACACCTAGACTCCAGGAGCTGAGTGCACCAGCTGGGCGTTTAATAAAATGTTTTATAATCTCTTATGTCCAATTTAACTTCAAAACCACTTCTAGACACGAGTACATCATGCCTAACTGCTAAATGGTTGTAGCTGTGCCCAGTCTTATCATGTGTGTCCATGTGAACTTTCGCAGAGCGGTAACTAATGCAAAGTATTACACTTCCATCCATTCTAACTAAAAATAAATCATAATTGTATGGATAGAAAAATAAGGAACCTCATGGAGTTGTATGCTGGACATACAAACATTCCCACTGCAAAACGAAACAGCAACAACTCATGGGTCTTGTCAATGCTTCCGACAATATTAAGCGATCCTGATTTTAAATAGAAGTCCTGCTTGGTCTTTGCTGCCTGCTTATGTGTTAGAAGGTGGACAACTTTGTAAAGCCAAGAAAATGTTTCTCATGGCCCTGCATGCTGTGTTCTGATGCACATTAATCACGTCTTCCACAGTGTTTTAAAACTCCCCTCGAGTCCACCCTGATCTGCCGTCCTAAATTTCGGAGTCTGTCACCTTACAAGGTTTATTTACTAAATAGTATTTCACTGTCTGAAACATGCCATAGTTGAGTGTAGAGCCATTCTGTATATTTTTTGTTTTTAAGTTTTGTGAGTGTTACGTTTTCTGTTTGTATTATCTCCGATACTAGTCAGACTTTCCAAACTGATGCCTGCTCCATCCCAGGTGTAAAAGTTAAACCGGGTGAAACACAAACAGGGCACAGGATATATATTAAAGTTGGTCATAACTTTCAGCTCAAGTTACTCCCAAGTATACAAAGCTGGTGCACTCAGGTCAAGGATAACGCTTAGTAGTTAGCTAAAGCTTCATAGTGGTATCAGTCTTTTTCTATTCTAAATACGAAGAAAGCAAAAATGTATATATATATATATATATATATTGCTTTCTGTTCCCTTTAATGCTGGCATTTGTTCATTGTTGTACAAAACCTAACCAAAAGAAACCTTTTCTAAGTGGTTTGTTTTATAGCTTTCAACCAAAGTGTATTACAAAAGTGTAACTTCTTAAAGAGATTAGACTGTATAGGCTCAGTAGCCAAAGTTGCAACATTTTGTAGCCTGAAAAAACCTGGTTGGAAATCTCATGTTGTAGGTTGCAGAACTGTCTATGTAATTTTAAGGAATATTGAGCTGATTATTATTATAATTATCTGTAATTGATGCAATCACACATTTGTTTCGAATGTGATTTAAATAGGACAAGAAGTAAGGCAGTCAATACGGCCCATTTAGAGCCTTTTTTATGGGAATAAAAACAAACCAGAGATAAACAGAGTAGTCAAGTGTGTCAAACCATTTCAAGCTTTTGCTAATATAGTCTCATGGGCACAAAGGTCCGTTGAGAAAACTAGAAATCCAAAGGAGCAATCTTGAAGGAAAAAAAACGCATGGAAGCAACTTTTCTTTGTAGCTTATATTTTTTATTTCAAGGACCCTCCAATGAACCAGCACTCTGTCTCTCTGTCTTCTCTCTCTATGTTTCTGCCTCTTGTGTGAAGTATCAAATCCATGCAAGTCACAGGGGAGCTGTAGACCTTTACATTCTCTGGTCTGGCTATGTTAAAGGTCAGAAATGAGAGGATTCCATACACTTGTCTCAGATGTCGAATCCACCTGCCCCCTACAGTCTGGATTAAGAGGGAAGGAAACGATGGCTGCCAGGAAATCACTTGTCCTCTAGCCCGTCAGTAACAGTCTGTATCTGTGTCAAGAACTGTGCGTGTGCGTGCGAGCATGCATGGGCATATGTGTGTGTGTGCATGTGTGTGTGATAGAAGGACAGAGAAAGAGCAGGTGTATGCATGTGTGTGTTTATATTATCACTACCTCCCCACCACACTGATTGTCTTCTCCCTGCTGCTGCTGCTGCGTGTTTCTGCGCATCTATGTTTGCCTGATGTGTTAAAAGTGTGTGTGTGTGTGTTTGTGTAGGTGTGTCCAAGGACCAGGTGTATATCTTAGTCACTTGCTCAGTGTGCGATCTCTGTTGACAGGGCTGATGCTGTTTATTTTGGCAATATGCTGTCAGGGGTGATGGGACACTGTTTGTGTGTGTGTGCGTGTTTGAGTTTGTGTCTGAACTGCAGTCAAGCCAAAAGGCAGCAGTCTGTGATCAGGTAAAATCAGGTAGCGTGAATGAATGATTCCACATGTGATGTATGTGTTTGTGTGTTATTGTGCGTCATGGGAGTTTATATGTTATGACAGCTAGTGTAACGGGGATAACCAAAACTGAGATTGAGACATGCGATGTGATTACTTGCTGTTGTTGAAAAGATTGAACCCTTGTACATAACACCCACCAACAACAACATCATCTCTCTAAACTCTTTTTTGTATGCTGAATAACAGTCTGCTCTTGTAATTCTCATATCTCTGCAACCACTTAATTGTCTGTCCTCTGGTGTTTTTGTCTATGAGATAGCGCCCTACAGCGAACTACAGCTGCTACATTGTAAAAGCAGTGCGGGGAGGGGCATCATTTATTCCCACCGCAGGGGATTCCCTTAGCTGTCTGGTGTCTAATGTGTGTCCTTTGGCACAAACACATTGCACAGAACACATACGGTGTATTGAAAGACAAAAAAAGTCTCCATTTAACCCTAAAATGCCATACCCCTAAAGAGGAAGGTTTCCCTTGAATTATATTGAAATGTGGTCTTCTTACAGGCAGATCATTGACTTATCCCACCAAAAAATGTATTTAAATCTTTTTCGTTTTGGCCATACCAACTAATGTTCACATCAGTGTGGAGGGGAGCAGCAGTATTATCAGTGGGAACATAAAAGGGCTGTGAATGTTCATAATAGGACAACTGATACATCCATCCATCCCTTATCTTTTGCATATCTGAGGTCAAGTTTCGGTGGAAGCAGGTGAAGTAAGTTAACACAGACTTCTCTCTCCCCAGCAAAGTTACGTTTTCTAACTCCTCCTGGGTGATCTGAGGCATTCCCAGTTCAGAAGGGACATATAATCCCTCCAGTGAAGTCTGGGTCTACCTCGGGGTCTCCTCCCAGTTGGGCGTGCTTGGAAAACCTTCAAAGAAAGGCGACCAGGAGGCATCCTAATGAAGCCTGAGCCAACTCAACTTTCTCATTTAGATACGTAAGAGTAGCAGCTCTACTCCCCCTGATGGTCTGAGCTCCTCACCCTATATCTAAGGCTGAGCCCAGCCACTGTCTGGAGGAAAGTAATTACAGCCGCTTGTCACAAGCTTACTC
Organism: Tautogolabrus adspersus; assembly: GCA_020745685.1. Taxonomy (NCBI): domain Eukaryota; kingdom Metazoa; phylum Chordata; class Actinopteri; order Labriformes; family Labridae; genus Tautogolabrus; species Tautogolabrus adspersus. The sequence continues at coordinate 15,823,949 of CM036547.1, read as the reverse complement.
TTTCAGTCACGTCTCATATCTCATGACCAAAGTTGAGGATTCTTCTGAGCCTTCAGGCTCAGCTCCCCCTTTAACACAACAGTTCGGTACAATGCCTGCATGAGCCAATTCGCCTGTCAATTTCAAAGGTAATCTTACCCTCATTCCTGAACAGGTCCCAGAGATACTTATACTCCTTTTCTGGGGGCAAGGACTCACTCCCAACCTAGAGGGAGAAATCCACCTCAGACTTGGAATTGAAGTCCATTTCATAGGCACTGTGCCAGACCTACACTCAACATTGAAGAGGCATGTCAGCCCAACAATGTGCAGAGCCTTTAGCATCCTGGAGCAAATCTTATCCACATTTGGTGCCTTGACACTTAGTAGCTTTCTAACTGCTTCAGGGATTTCTGCCAAGGTTAACGGTAAGGCTTACCCCCAGATGGTCAGACTCTGCCTCCCCTTCAGAGGACTTGTTGGTTAGGTTCAGGAGTTCCTCAAAGTATTCCTTCCACCGCTCAATGATATCCCCAGTCCGGGTCAGCAGCTCCACCCCTGCTGATACAGCTCCTGACCCGGACGGTTTGCCAAAACTTCCCTGAGGCCGCCCGAAAGTCCTCCTCCATAGCCTCCCCGAACTTCTCCCACATCCCGGTTTTTGCTTCCACAACCACTGCAGCCACAGCCCTGCAAGCCAACCAATACCTGTCAGCTGCTTCCAGAGATCCCTGTGCTAACCAAGCCCGAAATGCCTTCTTCTTCAGTCTGGTGTACAACAGCGGGTTCTAAGGTTGCCTCCCGACATGCATCGATGGTCTTCTGTTTTCAACTTCTAGCAGCAACTTCCGCAATGGAGGCTTTGAACATACTGTAGACCACTCCGACACCATGTCCCCAACCTTCCCCAGGATGAAAGACAAATTCTTCTGGAGATGGGCGTTGAAGACCTCACGGACAGGGGCCTCTGCCAGACGTTCCCAGCTCACCCGCACTATACGTTTAGGTTAACCAGGTCTGTCCGGCAGTCAAACCAGCCATCTGATCCAACTTACCAACAGGTGTGGATAAGTTGACAGCTCTGCTCCTTTCTTCACCCAAGTGTCCAAGACAGACGGCCACGGATCTAATGAAAAAACTACAAGGTCGATCATCAACCTTTCGCCTAGAGTGTTTTGGTACCAAGTCCACTTGTGAACATCTCTGTGCTCAAAACAGGTGTTTATTATGTCCAATCCATGACTCGCAAAGCCTCCCTCAGGTTCAGATCGGGCAGGCTGTTCCTCCCAATCACCCCCTCGGTGTCTCCATCATTGCCCCAAATGAGGGTTGAAGTCCCACAGTAGAATTACAGAGATTCACAGATGAACTAAACCTCAGGTTTTATCCAGACATGTTGGCCCTTAGATTTTTGTGATAACTGACATTGCTGATGATTAATCTTTCTCTATTTCAAGTTTTTCCACTTCTCTTTATTTCTAATCTCTATTTCTGTTGCATGCATCTGCATGCACCAGATCATTTTCAAAGATTTTCAACCTGGCTCGAATAACGCCCCAGAGTAAGAAACAGCTTATATGATTGACTAAAAATGAACTGTTTGAAGTCTGCCTCAAAATGTCGGGGCTCACAGCTGTGAGTCTTTGATGAAAAACAACTGTGACCTGCAACAAAAGCAGAGAAATAACTAGTTGCTTCAAATACCACACATATCACACAATACGATGTTAAACTGGTGTTCTGTTAAATGTATATCAATGTCTAGAGGAGTCATCCGAAGGCAGGAGACTCAATGCTTTAATTTTGAGTAATCAGTCCATGCAAATTTGATTAAGAGGATGTGAAACAAATATTTGTCTAAGGAGGGGTTGTGTGTGTCAGGCTCAGATATGAATAACATGAATACATTATGGATTGTTTGGGTTAACACATTTGAATATCTTGCAATGTTGTCAAATTATAGATTTAATTGTTCCTCCAATTTGCAGATGTAGAAGCAACAGATCATTGTTACCTACAAGAGTTGTCACACTGTTTGTGCTTATGTGTTCACTAACCGAAGACTACCGCAGATCACAGAGAGAGAGTGAGAGAGAGCGCACAAAGTATATGTAATTACCATTTAATAGCTAGTTTTATTCGTATAGTTTGTGTAGAAGTGTGTTGTTGTGTGCCAGTATGAGTCGCACACGTCAAACATCTGCACCATGAAGAAGAGAAGCTGTCAGGAGAATACAGGAGGAGGAGGAGGAGGAGAGTGTGCAGGTAGAGAGAGAAAAACATATAGGGTAAGAAATCCCAGGTGAGAAAGCAGCCTGTTCATTAGCAGCATCAGAATGTGTGTGTGTGTGTGTGTGTGTGTGTGTGTGTGTGTGTGTGTGTGTGTGTGTGTGCATGCCGTTTGTGTGTAGACCGAGCAGCAGGATGCTAACTGGGACACATTTCCCAAACTGAAGCAAGCCAGATTTTTGAACACAATTTTCTTCTTATCTGGGTGTTTTTCTCGTCACTTTTTTACCCCTGCATGAACTGTTCTGTGTGATGCATTCCTCAGCATATCAGCATGCAGTTCTACCTCGCTGCTACAGAAGTGCTGCATCGCTTTAAAGTGAATACACAGCTTATGTGCTTTGAGTTACTACACTACATCACTGGCTTGTCAATTAGACCGTTTCCGGGATGTCAGGAAATAAAGTGCAGACTGAAAGAGGCTAAGTCAAGTATAACTTGGCAGCCATTTTCCTTTTTTCCCCCACTCCTAATCCCCCTTCTCCCACCCACCAATCCTCAAAATGTCGACCTCTTTACTTTTCGCACTGAATATTACATGTCTTCTCCTCCACAGTACTTTCGCTGAATCATTTTTTCTCCCTTTGTTTTCAATTTTTCTAAGCAAGCAATTGTTTTATCCTTCCCGATGCTGAATTCCTCCGCTGGTTCAGAGCAGAAAAAAACTCTTATGTATTCATAATACAAACATACTCACCTCGTATTTCTCCAAATTGCATGCATGTTCAACGCTTCTTGTGTTTCAGCAACGTGTTATAAGTTAAAGATAAAATCATAGGCTAAAGGAAATCATAAGCAGAGAAACACAGGGATGATTGTGTGACTGTGAGTGTGCGTCTGTGCATCCCTGATACAACGAGGGAGGGATGTGTTCCATTTCAGGAGACCAGTTTTGTGCGATCACAACTCTGATAACAATTGTGGGAAACCGCACTCACAACAAGCCACCCTGGAATACAAACTAGATACACATAAACACACACTGACTCTTTCTTGTCTTTCTCTCCAACACACTCATGCATACATATTCAGACACACACTCATAGGCATATACACACATGTGGCAGGAAGGTGGCCACCTTTATTCTGCCTCTGCATTCTGCCTTGGCATTGCAAATGTGTTCCTGTTTTCATGTAACACATCATGTAAACACAAGAACTCTTTTGCAAGTTTGTGTGTGTGCATTTATGTCTTGTAGGCACATACGTGCAAAAGTTCATGCAGTATAAATTATACACTCAAGTTACAGTGACATTGCAGGAAAAAGTTTCCCTGTAGAGTGAGATTGTAGAAAATAAATCACTATGTCAGCTTATATCTGCTCCTGATGCATCCATTTAGGCAGTGAGCAGAGTTTAAAGGGGCTTTAATTGATGTTTTATATTAACAAAGCATCAATGATGGTGTGAATACATTGTCAATAATTACACTCTTAACAATGAACTGGAGCCTTACAATGAGTTTAAACACATTTTTTTTTATCTGTCTGTACTTTGCCCTCTACTATTTTTATTTGTTGTCATCCTCTATTATGCCTCCTTTCTACTTGATGATTACAGGTGACTCCACTTCACTCAGTTCGAACCTCTTATATATTTTTATTTGGATAAAGCTTTAGATCGTACCTGGTTCCTGCTCACATTTTTGAGATCATATTTCCAAGTGAAAAGCACAACGAGATCATATTTGTAGTGGAAATTAATTTCTAATCTGCACCTTTTTTAACTTTATGATTTGTGAGATTTCACTGTTCATTGTGACTCAGCGTTACGCTCTTTCATAAAAAACAACAAAAAAACAACTTAACTGATCAGAGTACATTGATAAGAAACCCCTAAAATAAACACAGATGTACCCCTACCAACGTGGACAAACATACAGTATGTAAACATCACACTGTGCCTACGTGACTGGCAGAATGTGTTTACGTGTATGGTTATGTATAAAATCTCTGGATCGAGACAGAGGAAGCAGCAGACTTCTGATCCATATCTTGGGTGAAAGATATCTGTTACTATTCAGCTGAGTAGCTTTGCTGTAACTTTGTCTGTTGAACTCTTTCATTGTCAAAATCCTATAATTTATTTGCCTGATGGTATTATTTCTCACCAGGTAAACTTATAGAAATGTCCGAGACACTAATCACATCCCTTTACACCACCATGTAGCAGCATCTTTGCAAAGTGTGGGAAATCAGAAATAAGCATATGTAAGACACATTTTCATATGACACTAATTAAAATTAGCCAACATCATTGGGTAAAATGGACTATTTAAGTTCCAGCTTGAGTTGGTGTGATATTGGAGGACCAATCTCTTGCATTGGCCATGTCCTGCTGTGTCACAATGACACATATCTTTGAAACCCACCAACAGAGTCAGAGTACTCTTTGCAGTGTATAATAAAGAAAGAAAGTAATAGTACCAGTTATGAGCAAGTTGAGTCCTGAGGAGCCAACAACATGCTCTCTGGGAAAAGCAGATGCATTCTTGTTTTATGCACATACTAACAGGCACACTTTTTTATTTATTCATGAAAATGACTACAAATGAACAGCAGATGGACATAGCAAGCAACTAGTTGAAGAGTCCGGTTAGGTATTTGGTTTCATTTATGTAATATATTTATATTGTTTATTTAACCTTTTTTTAACCATGCAGGCAATAACTTGTTCAAGAGTGTCGTGGCCAGGGAAGGGCCTGCAGTAGCTCAGTCTGTAGGGACTTGGGTTAGAGGGTCGCCGGTCGGGACCAAGTCTGGAAATTGGTCTTGAAGCTGGAGAAATGCAAGTTCACTTCCCTGAGCACTGCCCAGGTGCCCTTGAGCAAGGCACCAAAGCCCCCAATTACTCGGGCGCTCTTTCATGTGCAGCCTCTCATTCTGACATCTCTCCATTAGTGCATGTCCATAGGATCCTGTTTGTGCATGTGTGTGTATTTCAGCCTGTGTGTGAAGCATGTCTCTCAATAACAGAGTGTAAAAAGTAATTTCCCCTTGTGGGATTAATAAAGGATATCTTCTCTTCTCTTCTTCTCAAGACAGGCAGCAGCACAGTAAATAATAGTGTCCAACATGAACTGAAAAGAAATATTTATCTCAGTTTTTGTAAGAGACCAAAAAGTTAGCTGGAAGAGAGTAAAGGGGGTTCATTCGGTTGTCACACACATGACTCTAATGAATGAGAACTTAGCTCCATAAATGATGGATGTTTGAAAAAAAAAATGCTAACAAGTTTGCCATAAAAGGGTGACAATCTGGCGTAGTTTGACCGCAGCTTGCACCTAAAAACAATCAGTTAGTGCTTGTTTAATGAGGACTTCTTATCCATAGATTAAAGCTTTACATCAGTCTGATTTGATATTTCTTAAGAGTTAATGGGACCAGTTTCAAGAGCTTCTTGTAAGACTTGTTATCTTCTTTTTCCTTCTTCATGAGCAAGACAGAAACAAAAAGAGACATCATTTCACTCAGCAGAAAAGCAAACACTGTTTGTCCGTCTGTCTGCCTCTCATTCTTGCCAGCCCAGCTGCTGATCTGCCTGCCTGAGTGGCTGCAGCTCTCCATTATCATGTCTGATGGAGGGATGTGCGCAAAAGTCAATAGCTCATCCTGAAATGCTGGCAAATGTGATGGGAGTTACTGTGTGTGTGAGACTGTGCGTGTGTGATAATGTGTGCCAAAACTCCACATCTGCCAGACTGTCTGGACGTGTAAAGGGGGTCCTGCTGAGAGGAATCTGCTATGACAGGATGTATTTTGTATGTTTAGATGCTAACCTGCCTGTTCCCATATGACCCTATGCAGACACACACACACATAACGTTTTTCTAATTGCATGTGCTTATTCTATTTTAGAAGGTGATGAATGATTCCTGAGAAAAAGTTATTTTTTGCATGCCTCTGTGTAGATTTGCACGTGAGTATAACCAAAGCCCATCTGTTGTTGTGTGTGCTGATATGGCAACTGCATCTGCGGGGAGCTGACTTGCACATTAGGAAGAACACACACACACCTAGAGGAACACATTCTGGATATAGCTAACAGCTCATTTGACACTGTAATTACAGCCAGTGATCATGGATCTATTCATCAGCCCGCTTCCTCAGGGCGTCAACTGACCTCCAACAATATCACCGAGAGACAGAGAGATGGAGGGATGGAAGAGACGGGGGGGGTAAGGGGAAAGGACACACGGAGAAATAATAGGTTCCAAGCAAATATGGGATAAAGTGAATGAGGAGTGATATAGAGATTGGCAGGGTACATGTTTATGGGCCTGGGGATGTGTTTGTCTCAGATTGATTCATTCATGAGTCCATCCATGAGCATGTGTGTGTGTGTGTGTGTGTGTGTGTGTGTGTGTGTGTGTGTGTGTGTGTGTGTGTGTGTGTGTGTGTGTGTGTGATGTGTGATGTGTCCAGGCAGTTCACCTTCCACCACAGTATCCAGGTCTGACCTTACCTGCTGCTTCACTGTTGTATCATTAGGATGAGTTATACACCATTATTGCTCTGCTGCTATCTGTGGCTGCAGGTTGCAAATATAACGCACACACACACAAACACACACACACACACACACACACACACACACACACACACACACACACACACACACGCATAAAATCAAAGTACACACAGACACACACAAAATCATTGTAACCTGTATGAAAACAGCATGCATAAGTGATGTGCAGCAGGCTTTTAGGTGAAATAGGAAAGCAGAGAATGATCTGGTGAGGAGGGGTGAGGACAAGGAAAGAGTTGAAGATTGTGTAATGCATGCAGCGTAATGCTTTATTCTTGTTTGTTATCATGCAGGGTAGAAAACATCATTTCAACTTAATTGTATCTTAATCATGAGCAACAAAGCTGCTGCTATTTTTTTCTGTATATAAATATGTTAAAAAAATACCTCCTGAATACTTTGAG
>CM036547.1:15434247-15814247 GCA_020745685.1 Tautogolabrus adspersus | reverse complement strand
CACATATTGTCTTTCTCAGGTCGGTTTCGCCCGTTCGTATTGATTCGTTCGGTTTTACTCCCATAATACGCCGCAAGCCTGGACGTCATCTTTTGTTATTGTTTTGATTGAGAGCCCCCTAGCGGCGGATATTACATACTGTACGTTTAAGTACAAAAAACAAAAGGAGCTAAATACGTTTAACAGTTCAGATCAGTAGCTTATAATTTACTATTAGGTTTCATGTTATGATTATATCTGTGGCTTGGACAGCCTTTTATACAAAAAGGTTCAAAGTTTTGTTGTTAATGATTTCGTCATAGATGTATAAAACCCTTCTAATCCCAATAGAGCCCTTGCTATAGATGCTTCTTAGCTATTTCCAGTACATTCTGATGTACTACAACATTGTCATTAGTAGTGACAACCTACTCCAGTACCACATTGGCTCCAGCCTTTTGGCTTTGGCAAAACAATTACTGCTTTTGACATAAATCCATGCAGGAAATAAAACGATGGAGTGTGCCACAAACACGCAATTTAAAATTGTCGATAAAAACCATGGACTGTAAATATTAATGGATGAAGCCTGAGTGATGTCAGCCATCTGTTACTGCAGGGGGCTCCGGAGGCTCATTGGCAGCTACCGGCCGCCATGCTGGAAATCCTGTCTCAGCCTAACTTTCAGTCAACCTAACAACAGGCTGAGAGCTGAGGTGGGTTTTTAGCCTCTTGACGAACTGCTACATCGCACCCACCTGTCAATCGTGTCAGTTTGTTTATAAAATCAAAACTGAGCCGTGAAAATATAAAAATAATGTACCCACAGTTTGTGCCATTGATGACAATAACTTATCAGACCTATTTGAAAAAAAAAAAAAATAATTCTGATTGGCTTCTTTTTTCAAGACCAGAGGTTGCTGCTTGATGAAAACCTTTAAAAACAGAGAGATTTTCTTAGCTCTGAAGGACTTTATATGTTAGGTATAGTGGTCTTATACTAAAGCTTTAAATATAAATTAAACAGAAAAAAATTAAATCCTTATATTTGAGAAACTGCAAAAAGAGAATGTTGTAAAGTATGGAATTAAAAAGGGTTTTAAAACTTCATCTCTACGGTACACACATACTGTACATATGAGGGATGTAACACAAAACATTCATACCGATAAAGAAAAAGATTAGTGGTAGGAGTCAAGTGCAGGCGAGAAAGTGCTGGTCCTCTGAAAAACACAGTGTTTTAAAAAACAAGTAAGGAGTCACAACTAAAAGAGAGAGAGAGAGTAGAGGGAGAGGGTTCTATTACCGCTGTTCACTTTCACCTGTCTGACATATGAGGGAGGTGGTAGATGGTAGTTTTCTGAGAGCCTCTGACCTAAGTAGTTTCTTATAGTCCAATTGAGACTCCTACTGAACTGCCTCATTCCTGAATACTTGTTCAGATTTTCTGTAAATTTCTTAGTTTAAAACCGTTTCTGTTTTAACTGTTGTTCTTGCTGCTGCAGAACAACGACTATATTTGTCAACAAAGGCTTATTGCACTGGATGGATTTCCACTTCGCTCATCTAGCACTTAAATAATCCCAGCCAAGAGGCTACAAAAGTCAAAAGGCCTGGATTGAAATTGAATTAAAGAAGTCATTTCTTCCCCCTGGATTATTTTCTCCTCTGCGTCCCCCCATGCCTGACGCTATCCTCTCTCAGGGAGCGCACAGTGGAGGCCATTTACATTTTGCTTTAATATGTTTCCTATACTCCAAAGCTCCCTGCTTTGCATTTGTTTATTCAGTTCAAAGTGTTTTTTCTCTTATAGCCCAAGAACCTTGCTCAAAATTGAAGTGTAGTCAAAATGTGATGGATAAAAATGAAAGGCTTGTGCCGTGTATTCTATGGAGAGAGGGACTTTGATGTTATTTTTGCAGTGTTAAGCCAGCTTATGGTGTCGACCGCGCCTTTAGGTGAGGACCATTTTCTCTTTTATTGTCTGAAGCTGTTGGACTTGTGGGCGATAGAAAAGGCTCAGACAACATAACTGCATTTACCACCTGGATGTGCACTGTCAGCAGACAGACTCTGCAGTCGTGTGTTGTTTCTGTATATGTATGTGTGCGTGAGTGTGTGTGTGTGTGTGTGTGTGTGTGTGTGTGTGTGTGTGTGTGTGTGTCTGTTTGTTTGTCTGACCTGGGGATGTTTTAGGGAGGGGGGCTGTGTGTCGTGTGTTGACGTTGGATTAATAGTGACATCAGGATCGTACCTCGCGGTCCAATGAGTTCTCCAGGTTAGCACAGCAAATGCAGGCAGAGACAGAGCAAAAAGCAGGAGGGGGCGGGGGCACACACATGTAGGAGCAGTGGCAGGCAAAAGCTTGATTTGAAAGATATGAATGTCAGGTCTGTGATGTGCACTCTGCTCGAGTCGTAGAATACAGTTAACTAGTCAACGAGTGATAAGAGGCTGCAGAATGGAGGAGGAGAGAGCCAAGTGCCTGCCACTCCTCATTTTCTCTCCTTTTTCTTTCAACCTTCCTTCCAATTTCCCCTGACTCACACTCACACAGACACACAGACACACACGCACGCACGCACGCACGCACGCACGCACGCACACACACATACACAATGCTTGTTAAATTGGAGGCTTAATTTAGAGCCACAGGCTTTCTGCACAGGTCACATGGAGTGAATTTATCCACAAAGGCAAAACTTTGGATATCATTAATGAAACACACGAAACACACACTCATTGTTATACACACATGCACATGCACACTTACACGTACACATGCTCCTTGCAGGATCAGGGAGGCCTAATCAAGCTGAAATCTCCCAAGGTTGCAATTAGGTTCAGAGAGGCTCAGTCGTAACTTTGGCTACAAAACAAACCATTAGGACTCAAGAATACACAGATTTCCTCTGACAAATCAGGCTATTATTGTGTTCCCTCCATTCACATTCATCTGCTGCTGTGTGCTTACTCAGCCACTAAGGACATTACGCTTATAAATACCACCGCAGAAATTACACACAGGTCACATACACACTTGCTGCTTTGCATGGCTTATTTTTCTTTCAGATGGCAATATCGTCTTACTGGTTCAAGTTAAAAACTAGGAACATATGTACTGTTTGTAATATCTGATGCAATTAAGACACTATATTAATGTTATTTTCAACACCTTGTTGATCTGGATAACTCATGCTAAGTGTTATTGTCTATCTTCAGCCACTGTGTGCATACGTGTGTTGACCTCTCAGGAAATGTTTCACTGATACATATTAGGACTTTTAATTTGAAATAAGATCAGATAGATCTTCATTAATCCCAAAGGACATGTTAGTGCCAGGTTACTCCACCTTTAATGGTCAAAATAAGAGAAACCCAAATCAGCATCAATAATACATGAAACACTATAAACGCTAAGTGTGTAATAAAGTGTTAAAAGGGTGAGAGTAACATTCAAAGAAACCAGGCCTGTAATAGAATAAACACAAGTATGATAAGTTAAGCAACAGAGCTAAGTAAACAGTAATGACATTACAGGCAGGAGTATTGGCACTTCAGAGCAACCCAGAGTGTATAAAGAAAACAGTGCAAAGGCAAAAGAGAGCTGATCAAAAAGAGGCTTAGTACTAAAATATGACCAATAAAAGCCTTCTTATCAATCAGAGGACAGAAGAAACAAAACATTGTCTCCAAATCAAGCCTGCCTTCAACAAAGGCCTCTTACCCTTTGCCTTGGACATCAATAAAAGCTTGAAAGAATAATATAAACAAATACCCCAAATACCTATTATTATGCAGTTTCTGAGTTGTTCATTCTTTATATGGAGATATGATATTTATATGGACTTGACCAATCTGGTTATACACGTCTGTCTATCCTTGTTTCTAATTATCTGTTTGTTGTTGTGTCTTAATTAAGTTGTGTACCAACAAAGAACCTTAAAAAAAACTGGATGAGTTGTTTACATGTCACAGCATTCCTTTTTCTATCAGAAAACTTCAGGCAGCGTTTCAATGTTTTCAAAACCAGGGTAAGAGCTTTTGTAGATTTCTGAAACTAGGTGATGATGTTAACGTGCAACACAACGCTCTGATCATAACCTAAAAACTACTGAGCGTGTGAATGCACTTTGTGTTTTATATATTTGATTATGAACTTAAGTATTGGATATTGACCTGACTTAAATGCTGTGCCATCTAATGTATGTGTGGTAGGTTCACTCACAACTTCACATTACATAGTTTTGGGTCGGTTAAAAGTCACAGGACTATCAAAAACATTGGATGCAACGTCTGGGGGACTGTGAATGTCTCCAAGACTTGGAACAAACATCTAACATAGCCTATATGTTTTGATCCATACCAAAGTGGGGTGGAACTGGCATTGCCATTTATAGATCTATGCTCAAAACAAATCAGCATAAACCAAAATAAAAAGTCACTATCAAAAGTATTTCTCCTTGGCTCAGGCTAGCCAGGATGTCAGTCTTTTTGACATCTTCAACTTATTTGAAATATAAACTTATCTTCAAGAAACAAAGTGTAAGTTAGGAGAAGCACAATGTAGTACATTAAAAGTAATGCTTAAAGTAATTCTACATTCTTATTTCACAGTATAAGTACTTCCAACCAATGGGTCACCCGAATCATTCATAGACTTATGATAACAATAAGTACAGATACTGTACCTCCAGGGCCTTCCCTCATCGTAGTACAGTCTGCTTTTGTTCTTCCCTTGTGTCTCTGTCCTTGACTCAGTGTCCTTTCCTTTCTTCTTTACAGCCTGTTGATCAGATCAGAATATCACACAGTATTGTCAGTTTTCTTTTGACCTGTGACTGTGAATAGCTCAGCAAGCTACTTTAAGAGTACTGAGGACCTGAGCAGTGGTACAACTCCACATGTGCCTGAAAAAGTCCTCTTTGGAAAATTGTCATACTGGTCAATACCTATTTCTGCCATTGTCACATATGTATGTAATGACAAAATGATACTAAACAATGTAGAAAACAGTATAGTGCTGGGGATATTTGGTTTAGTTGTTGTCCAGTTCATGTTTAAACTGATTTTCTTTTAGAATTAAAGGAGAACTAGACATGAAGTTATAGGGACTGATGATTGGACAGTCAAATAACAACCTGCATCATTTTATCACAGATAATTCATAAAGAAATAATACACATCGTTAGTTTCATCGGACAACAACATCAACTGCGTTGTATTATAATGTCGGATATGTACAGACACATTGAAATAGCAGAGAGATTTAGGGCGGCTGTAGCTCAGTTCGTAGAGTCGGTTTTCTCTCAACAGGAAGGTTGGGGGTTCAATATCCAGCTCCTGCAGCAACATGTCCGATGTGTCCTTGGGCAAGACACTTAACCCCAAAGTGCTCCTGCTGCTTCGCCGGCAGCGTATTCATGTGTATGAATGGGAGTAATTACTCCTGAAGGACACTTTACATAGCAACCTGTACCATCAGTGTGTAAATGAGCGTGAATGGGTAGTAGTGACCTGCAGTGTAAAATTGTTATATCACTATACAAGCTCCAAGTCCATTTACCATTTACCATAAATAAGGGTTTACAGGCAATGCTGTCTGATATCTGTCTTTAATTGTAATGTTTTTTGTTGTTATATTTCTCGGGCTGTTTTTGCAGAAGAATCATTTTTAAAAGGATTAAAAAAGAAATCAACAATAGTATTATAACAGGGGGTTTGGACAGTCCAATCCCTTCATAAAACAATGATTGCTAAAGCATTTGGAGCCAATCAAGCTCCACACACATGTGTTTCAGCTGTCTGATTGATAAGGGAAGACCCTGACAAGCCAGTACAAATACACAGCTCATTTTTACAAATCATTCAGGCCCGCCTACAGATAACAACGAGCAGTATTTATCTATCTTCTTCCAAAAAACAACAACAAATAAAACTGTGGTCCGTCTGTTTGCTTTCCAACACCAAACGCAGAGTCTACTTTCGTAGTGGTTTTCAGACTCGTTTTTTATTTTATCAAAGTTCAGTTCACAGCTTTTTAACAGAAACAAACAGGTGGGTTGTCACAATTTATCTTATGTGTGCAACTTTTTGACCAATTACATTAAACTCTCAAGTTTGTTCTATGACACAGATTAAACTCATTTATTAATATTTATTTAATAAACTACAAAGTCTTTTTGTCCCTTAGAAGGTGTATTGTGATGACCCAATACTTCTTAAAAAGTTGAATTCCGGTTAATTGCTGCAGATACTGATGGTGAGAGTACAGGCATTTAGCTCTCCAAATTGTGGATCAGGGAATGGAAACTGCTTGAATATTAATGCATTTCCACTACATTTTCTCCCTGACCGTAGGGATCTCAATATGCCCGTGAGATGTCTGTCCGGCTTTAGCTATGATGCACACAAACACACGCCTACTCGCGCACGCACACAACTACAGACTGGAAATATATAGTGGGGAAGCTGATCAGCCGGTTGGAGAGGGAAGGACATTCCAATGGGACTAATTAAAGGGATGGAACAGACTGCAGAACCCATTGGAGACCACCACCCGTTCTCCAACTCCATCTCTCGCTATTTCTTTCCTTTCTGCTGCTCCGTGCTGAGTTAATGAAAGCTACATCATACAAGGTTAGAGGACACAATGTTGCTTTCCTTCCTGTATTCATAATGGTGGGTATATAATCAAAAGAGTGTAGGCTTTGCTATCTGACATTCACAGTACCTGGAAGGGCAGTTTGCATCACATATGGACAGCAAAAGCATGCATACACATGTAAAGAAGTGTAAACACAAAAAACCCTTAGCATTATGTGTGAGTGAGTTCACATGAGTCACTGAGTTTGATACTGATGGAGAGGTGAGCTATTTAGAAGCTATTGATCAGAACCCTATGTTCCTGTGCAATCAGACATGCACACACAACCACATGCACACACTCAAATGCACACAGACACCCACACAGCTTCCTGCCCTGTCCTCCTTTCTCATATTCTCTCTCTCTTTCCCTGCTCCTTTCAAATCCATTTCTATATCACACACCCACTCGCTCTGCGGCAGACAGACCAAACAACAAGGAAAAATGAAGTGGCACTGCATCATCCCAAACACTGCTGTGTGTCTAAATGAGCCTGGGAGGAAGCGAGCGAAGTCTCTGCTTTGTTTGCTAATTATTTTCTACGAGCAGAGCAAAGGAGTGGACATGAGAAAAGGGGGCAAGTGGGCGGGAGGAATATGCAGGGGAAGAGGAGAGATGAATGGTAGAAAAGATGTAAAGCGACAATAACATATATGTATATATTTATTTTAATTCCGTATATGTGTGTGTGTGTGTGTGTGTGTGTGTGTGTGTGTGTGTGTTTGATGCCCTCTAACCAGAGAAAGCCTTGGCTCAGCCTGTCTGGCTTTGCGGCTTCTCCCAGCTCTAGAAATGCCTGGCTGCATGGCCAGATGACTCACACAGCCAGCTAAGAAGTCAAGCCAGGGCTTAACACACACGCACTTCCTCATGGCAAAGCTCTTACACACATCCCCTCGCACGCACACAAACACACACACACAGCTATATGCCCAAATGCATGTTCACAAATAACACACCAGCGCACACTCAGTCAGCCCCGATCAGGTGTGTGTATAATCTCATCGGCACTGAGCTAATCTGCACAGACTCTCAAGCAAACCTGGAAAGTTTGGTTTGTTTTACTTACATCATCAGATCTCTCCTCAATAGTGTTAAACAACTTTTTCTTCAAAAGTCGTTGCTAGAAAAGTTTTTCAGACCACACGAGAACCACACACTGGTGAGTGGAATCCATACACTGTATGAATATTGGATTTAGGCTAGTCACCCATTGGTTTCTGGACTTATATGAAAACTCAACTTCAGCATTTGGCCGCCCCATGTTGGTTTTCTGGAGCCAGAAGTGATTCTTTTTGGAAGAGAGGGTGGTACAGGACAAACGATAAGGGGCTGAAAAACATCAACTTAACAAAGCTAAACCACAGGTAGCTAATTCAGTAGCACTTGGTATTTACGTGGTGCACAATCTGGGCACAGAGAGCAAAGAGATTATGTGATTGGCTTGATTATAGGTTTTGGGGTAACATGAATCGAACCAATCAGAGTGTCCGATCCCGTTATCTTTAAGAGCCAGCTACGCCTGCAGAGTGTGTTGCTAGTAACTAGAAAGTAACTTACTACAAATACTAAAATAACTGTAATCAAGTAGTTTTTTCGGTACTTGTACTTAAATTAGTATATTTTCAAGTCTGTACTTTTACTCGTACTTAAGTACTCATTACATGATGTAATTTACTGGGTTACTTTTTTTTTTTTTTAAAGATTTATTTTTGGGCTTTTTGTGCCTTTATTGGAGAGATAGTACAGTGGATAGAGTGGAAAATCAGAAAGAGAGAGAGAGTGGGGAATGACATGCGGGAAAGGAGCCACAGGTCAGGCTTGAACCTGGACCGCCCGCTTGGAGGACTACAGCCTCCATACATGGGGCGTGCGCACTAACCACTGCGCCACCAGCGCCCCTACTTGGTTACTTTTAATCAAAATTGAGTACAGATTACAATTTGTATTGAAGGTGTGTTAAAGGTGGGTATGATATACAGGGATTCATTGGCAGAGATGCAATATAGTACTTTGAGCATGTTTTAATTATTTTTTAATCACCTGAGAATAAGAAAAGTTGTTTTTGTTACCTAAGAATGATCCCTTTCTATCTGCAGTGGGAGAGGTTCCACTATGTATGTATAGTAGCCAAGAACGGATAAACCAAACACTGCCTCTAGATAAGGTCTTTCTCAGTTTGTGCAAGTTTCACGGCCACTGAAGGTTCTAATGCACACTTGGAATTGAAAGATGCAGACACACATTTGAAAAACGTACTGCTAGATGACACTAATTCCTAAACACTGGTCCTTTAATATTCAAACCATTCATCTGCATTTTTGTAGCTAATAAGGCTTTTTGATTGTAATTGGGCCAATGAACCATTTGGTTAGGTTTAGGATCAGACCATATTTAGAGTGGTAATAACTTTTTTATGTTATGTAAGTCACGTGATGTCACTGAAGCGGCTCACAACACGAAAGTAACATGAATTTGATGCACATAATCGTATGTGTGTTCAATTTGAATAACATTTTGGTTTCATTGGACATGAACCTCAGTCTTCTGGGTGAAAGTCCATCCATCCACGTCCACTTCCTCCATCTGTGGACTTTTTTATTGTTTATACTACGTCAACAGCCTGGGGCATCTCATACAGTCACATTGAAGTCACTTGAAAAGCCCGGTGCGTCACTTTCAAACATGAGCGGGTAGCGTCCGTATGAGTCGCAGAGCGGTGATGACACATCGTTTCTATGTGATGAGAATGAGATGGGCTGGTTTGTAGTGGTGACTGTGAACCCTGAACAGAAGAGCACAGGAGGTGGAAGTAATTTAGACTGAAGATTTGGAGAAGCAGAAACTGCTTTGATTGATTGTCTGCCATTGATGCATGAAGAATTGATGGTTAAAAAGTAACTAATACTCTGAGCAGTTTTTGAGAAGAATACTTACTTTTACTTAAGTAGTTTGTAAATAAAGTCTTACTTACTTATTATACCTGTACATTTACTTGAAATTGAGTACAATATTAGCAGGAATATGTAAGAGTACTTGTACTTTAGTGCAGATTTTCAGTCCTCTTTACACCTCTGCTATTTACAATGTAGATTTCAGTTTTTTATTCGGAGATAGACCGAACTCCGACCGGCTCATTTAACTTCTCTGCTTTCTCTGTGCCACTGAGAACACACACAGGACACTGTATGAAATATGTTGATGCCTGATTGAAGATACGTTAGGCTGAATTTTTCACACAACATGTCAAACAATCAGAAAGACACGGTGAATAATTCCACATGAGACAGAAAGTGTATTCTCATTAATAAGCCTATTAAAATCTCAAGACACCGACAGAATCGGGCAGGAGCTATGTTAACTAATGTTCTGTAAGCTCAACAACGAAATACACGCAGGCTGTAAACCTTTATTTACTCATTTACTCTGCTACATTCTCTAATGCGTGCGTAATGGACAGTCTGTATTTATATATGTGAGCTGTATTGTTGGTGGCACTCCATAGTTATGTATAACATTTATTATAAATCCAACTCTCTGTTGGAAAAGAAAAAGAAACAAAGGTTGTCCATCTCTCAGCCCTCTGTTCCATTAAAACTCAATTTGAATGTATCAGCAAGTGCACTGATATGAAACTGTGGAGTAGGTGCGCTGTTGTGCATCCTGTGAGTGTGGATTAAGCTAAATTGACATGCGTTGTGACTTAGTATGCCCATCTTTCTAATGCATCCTCTTAATATCAGGAACATACTGCGCCACAAACTTTTGACCCCCAGGTTTTAGGTGGTTGAGGGCGCAGTCGTTTTCTGGGTCCTCAAGATAGGAACGCACCAGCTTTCGCCTGACCACACCTCATTTGAAACAAGCAAACCCCTAATGGGAGTGCAGGGCGTAGAGATAATGAGCCATAAAGACCAAAACGGTTCTTAGTACCTGGCCGTTAAACGTGGACATAAGAGAAACGGGTGTTTTTTGCTCTTCCATAACGGCTTAATTTTTTTTTTTTACTGAGGTTGTTGCTCGTTGGTACCATGCTAAATTAAAGCTACTAAGTAAGGTCCCTTCTTCTGACATTGATTACAGGCAGTAAATACAGCTTATAGTAATAATCGGTCTAATTCCTTATGATCACTTTTGCATTAAGTAGATCATATAAATCACATCAGTTTTTTTTTCAGTCTGATTCGTAATCAGTGGAAAGAATTCTCACAGGAGCTTTAAGTGTGACCGAACACCATATACAAGACATACGTACGTTTTCTGTGTTTAGTCACATACAACCGGTTAATTATGGAAAGGACCGTTCTTTGCCTCCTCCTGAAAAAATTAGTAATGCAGCACTTCAGAGCCCCCCAAACAGAGAGAGAGAAGTACAAGTTAACATCCCATTTACACCAATTTGGGTAAAAGCTCCCTCTGCCAAGTTACAGTATTTAGAATCTACTCGTGAATTTCCAGAGTGTTCAGTAGTTAAGAGACGTTTGAAATATCCAACACCCGACACCTCAGATACATCCACAACCTGTTTAATTTTTATGTTTACATGGCTTGTTTGAGCTAAAACAGCTTTTTAAGTGTTCCTCTTGTTGTATCTTAGTCCCGTGAGTTTGGTTTTTGCTCTGTTTGTCTCCTGCAGTTATTTATTCACGTGTTTATTCATGTTACAGGCTGGAAAAGGAAAAAAAAAAAAAAAAGCTAGTTTGTCTGCTGTGGAAGTTTCCGTCCTGCTGAGTGCTCAGAATATAAAGTGCTTTAATCATATGCATCCCTGCTCACCACTTCAGTGTAAACACCTGCCTGCATTTGGACAGAGAGAAAGACACACACACACACACACACACACACACACACACACACACACACAAGAGATTTGTTCCTGTGTGTGTTTGCTCATGGTCGCTGGCATCCCATCCAGATAATAAAATGAAAACGAATTAATGTTATATAAAAAATGTTATTGCTAATAAAAACATGACCTTTGGTTGTTGTTTTTTAAAACTTTTTATTAGAGTTACTGTTTGATTTGGTGTCGATTTTTAAAAACGATTCATTGTCATTATGATTAGTAGAGTTATTGTCTTGTCCAGTTTGCGTAATTTTATTGATGTGTTGTTACTTTGTTGTTTTTATCTCTGCTTTGTGAGATGACCTTGAGTGTTTTGAAAGGCGCCTTTAAATAAAATGTATTATTATTATTATTATTATTATCCTCAGCAGACATTGATCAGACCCGAGCAGGCTGTAAAGACTTTGAACTGCTTCAGTTGGATTATTGTAACAGATGCCATCTATTTGTAATCAAGTTCACACACTTTTACAGTAGGTTCCTCACTGGACAGGGAACATGTAGAACATGAATCATCTGTTTGTTTTGCCAGGTTACAGAATTAAACAGAAAGCTTGTCTTAAAGCAACCCTCTGTCATCCCGTAGTTTCTCTCTCACTGTCACTCAACATCTCCCGTACTCTGAATGAGTTGAATACAAAGCAGTGCACGAGATTTGTGTAAATGTTTGTTCTACGCTTCTAATTAAGCTTATACATGTATATCAGTGCATGAGTGCCTTTAGAAGAGTGTACGGCAATTATTGCAGGTCTCTTTAGCTCCGTAAACTAAGGCTAATATGCAATTACACTACATGCTAACGTGGTAATTAAAGCGGTATAATGTTCACTAATTCTCCATTTAGATCCAGCATGTATGAATGCTAATATTTGCTTATAAGTCATAAATCATGTGGCAATCAACCAAATAGTTGTCAGAATTAGGACTGGGTATTGATTTATATTCTTTGGGTCACGATTCGATAATAATCAATATGCTTCGATATTGATTCAGTAATACGCATGGATGACAGAAATACCCAGATCATTTATTACAGTACCTTCTGATATGTGCTAAATAATAATGTGTGCATTATTTGTATTGGTTTAATACAAACTGACTCCAAAATGTATTTTTACAGACGTTGTTCAGTCAAGTGGGGCCTCTGTACAACGCAAATTACAGTATGGTGGAACCCACAGTGCCCTGACAGGAATGGAGCTCCAATACAATGTAAATAATTGATTTCAGGATTTTCTGAATCGATATTTTACACTAAATTATTTATTTAAACATTCAGTATGTAAATTCCTCCACCAGCTCTCAATCTAAACAACAACAAAAGATGACGTTGAGGCTGGCAGGGAATCATGGGGGTGATTCTCTTTGCTACTCTAAACAAACTCAGAGTTGACCGTAGTCAAGACGAACGAGCTAAATGACCTGAGTAAGAGAATATGTTTACCAACGAGCTAATGTATCCAAGTATAATTCATACGACGTATTTATCACAGCAGCACATACAGCAACAGTATACGGCAGTTCTCAGGAGCAGTTCATGCTTCCTATGCAGCGGTCTTTGACGTAACATCTGGTGTTTCCACGGCAACGACAAACATGTTGTGTCTGTCATGGCGGCTCTGTCATGGCGGCAAGACTCGTCCTGTTACAACTATAAAATTACAGATTTCTCTGGCTTTGATAACTGGTGGAAATATTTGAGTAAATGTAAGTACTCAATACAAATAAATATATATATATAGGTTAAGTTTATTTTTTATTGATTTAGATACTTTAGTGTCAAAATTCTACATATTGTATGTTTAAGTGTTGACCAAAGTGGCCAATCAACCAATTGAGTCCCAAAATGAAGCTGTAGAACCAAATGACTTACATGACTTAAAGGTGAAGAAATATTAAAATACAAGCTACAGGGAAGAGCAGGACATAAAACCAAACATTAGTTGTTATAAAAAAATCTTTATGACCTTCAATTTTCTGAAGTCAAGGTTTCTTAGAAGAAGAAATGACAAAGATGTCAGCAAGATTTCAATATGCAAGACTTAGAGGTTTATTCCCATATAAGGACATGATCCCTGAGCCAGATTTTCATTTTACATAAGACTGCTCACTTAAAAAAAAAAAAAAAAAAAAAAAAGACCTCCAAAACATCTCCAAGCAAAATAAAGTATCAGACAATAATAAAATCACCTTCGGATGAAACCAAGAAGTGATGATGTTGGATTGGTTTATGGTTTGAATAAGTATGATAGGTGGTGATGGCTTGTAAATGTTAGGATCTGCCTTTGGCTTTCATGTCACAAAGTTCCTGCACCAAATACCCTTCATGTGAATTTACAGTATACAAGTCTTTTTTCCCTTCTTTCATCTCATCCTGTTACCTACTATTGCCTCTTCTATTTAAAGATGTCGTTTTGATACAACCCCAATACCTTTAAAAAATGTGGACGTTGAATAAAATGTTCATAAAACAATGATGTAACAGAGAGGTAAACATGATTCTGTTCCAGCTTTTGGGAAACATTTTGCTGGAATGGGCATATCATTTTCACTTCATTCATGTCTGGCAATCTGACATTTTGTCTACATGTTCCCAAGACTAACAGTCTACAGCCATTCTAGTGGATCTCTGGGGCTGTGTTAGCTAAATGCCTAAACGCTCAAAATAATGCTAACATGCTAATGTAAAGCAGGTATTAGGTTTACAAATTAGCTATCTAAGTTAAGCATGTTAGAATATGCTACTTACAATCATCCCAAAGTACAGCTGAGGCTGATGAAAATGTGTTCATGTTTAGGCATTCATAAACTAAAGAAGTGGAAAACAAATATTTTGATCTGATGATGTAAAAAATGTAATATAAAGGAATCATGAATATCCCAATTTCACATCAATCCATCAAGTAACTGCTGGGATATCTCACCCAAAGCCCAAAAATGGAAATGTATGGTTGTACGGCAAGCATGGCGCTACACCGGGGCTAGGGGGCGCTATAGCCCCATCACAAATGTGTCTAGCCCCGGTTAAGCTCCTTCACGTATTTTGGTAGTTTTGTTTCCTTTTTAAATAAACTGTTAAAATAGCACCCCAATATATCAGTCAAGCTCCCCCTCAGCACCGGGAGAAAAAAAATCCTGGCGCCGTTCCTGTTGTACGGAAGATTCAGGGGATGACTTAAGTTATTAGATAAGATTAGATTCATTATCGTGGAACCATGAAATGCAAAAAGGAGATATCGAGATTTTTCGGTGGATAAGTAAAAACTTTGATCTGCTGATGTTGCTAGAAAAGGCAACAAATAACCAAAGTCATTTAAATGTATCTTTTGAGAATGATAAAAAAAAGTATTATTTCAATCCATCAGTAGTTTTTGAAGTATATCTGTCTAAAGAAACAAAAACACGGACAATGTCCTCCCAGAGCCAGCTGCTTGCAACATTTTTAAAGCATCATTAGTATCATGGTTGAAAAAAGTCATGCATCACAGTATACTCTAATTATGTTTTTTTTTGTGTCTCTTGCAGAATGCGGGAACGGGGTCCTTGCATTTGTGGAGTAGGCGTGTGGAGTCTACTGCTGTCTCTCTGCCTGGCCTCCCTCACACATGCACACAGGAGCCACACAGGTAAGAATATATGTGTGCGTTTCTGTCATTTTGTGTGTGAGTGCACAGTATATATTCCTGTCACTTGGTCAGTGTCTGTGTACAGCATTTATGGTATTCGATTTATTGTGGATTACCACTGCTGGCAGCCTTTGCAGCCAATTTCTTTCCACATGTTGTAAAGTTGCAGTGAATAGGCCGTGTGCCACCCGAGGGAATGTAGAGGTCGGATTCACTACGAAATACGAGACCACAGAGACTGGATGCCAGGAAGAACAACCGAAAAAAAGTTCTTTAATAAAAGAAAGGGGAATAGGAGTAATCCAAAAAGAAAGGTCTTCTCAGTTTAGAGGCTTTCATGTCTTTGCAGTTCTATCAGAGTGGGGCAACTCTCCAAAATGCCTGCAGGTTACAGCACAGACAGAGTGCAGTGAGCCTTGTGGATTAGAAATCCCTGGTTGTGTGGTCCTCCTCCCATGTGGGCCAAGTGGCTGAGTCACTAGCATGATTGAGCCCAGGGGCCCTCTCACTACTTCCCATTTCTTTTCTCATGTGAAGGTTGGGTATCCTTGCCTCTGTGGATCACAACTGTGTGCGACACTGAATATTACCTTCCTCTGGGAAAAGGGCTGTAAGAGAGCACCTGCTACCTGTATGTAAATAAGAGCTTTTTATGTGCCTGAGGCCATGCTGATCACTTATTCACATTCATGCTAGAAAATATGAATATATTCTAGCTGAATTATTGTGAAGCTTTGAATATTTAGATTCTGTTGAAACTGTGAGAAGTGATACTGTGATTATTTCATCGACTGTATTTTTATTACAAGATGGCTTGCTATGAATCATTTTAACCCTGTATGTTTACATTAAATTAATGTTACCTTCTTGGAACTTACTTCCAGTTGTTAAGTTATAGCTACACCTACACCTGAACAGTCGAATGAATTCCAATGCATTGGTTCTGCCATAAAGTCTTTTTCATAATGACACTGTCAGGATGGTGTGTAACTGAACCGAGGTGTTTTACAGAAACAATCCCCTCCAACCATTACCT
This sequence comes from Tautogolabrus adspersus, assembly GCA_020745685.1. Lineage (NCBI taxonomy): Eukaryota > Metazoa > Chordata > Actinopteri > Labriformes > Labridae > Tautogolabrus > Tautogolabrus adspersus. The sequence continues at coordinate 15,798,114 of CM036547.1, read as the reverse complement.
CATCAATAATCATGTTTTTGAATTTTCACAAAGAAATAAAAAACAGCTATACCAAGTGAAGATAGATGTTATAGCAATGCTGCTTGATTGGTTGCATATGCTTGTACAGTTGTGTCCAATAAAGTGGGCAATGAGTGGAAACAGTTGAGTTAAATGGTAAATGAACTTTTCTAGTCTTCTTACTACTCAAAGCGCTTTTACACCGCATGTCACACCTACTCGTTCACACCCATTCACACACTGATGGTAGAGGTTGCTTTCTAGTGAGACCATCAGAAGTAACTAATCCCAATCATACGCCTTCATACGCCACCAACGAAGCAACTTGGGGTTAAGTGTCTTGGCCAAAGAAACCCATCGGACATGTTACTGCAGGAGCTGGGGATCGAAACCCTCGACCTTGAGAGACGACGACTCTACCAACTGAGCCACAGTTTCATGTTGAAACTTCATTCACAGCTGTTCATAATAAGACAACTCTTTCTAACTTTTGAGAACTATTTGCTGCCTTTGGTTGTAAATGTAAGTATTAGATCAAATGCTCTTCTAACCTGAGGATGGAGATATATTTCAGTTTAAAGAATTATTTAAGGGATTAAAATGTATTCTCTCCAGGCCATGAATGTACAACATTATGAGGTAATAAAATTCAAAAACCTTTGAGAGATTTCTGTCAGGACTAAAGTGGTTGACCAGCTGAATGAAACACCGACAGTGAAATCTAGAGCCATGTTTCTAAAAAAACAGATTTAAATAAAACAATCTAAACATCAGAATTTGTTAAAAAGGGGGCACTGACTAGCTAAGTCTCTATGAGAATGTGCCCCATGTACGTAACAGTCCTCGTTTTACTGGTCACAGGTTCTGCTCCCAGTCCTGATGCTGTTTGGTGCACGTCATCCCCACTCTTTGTCTCTTTAAAGCCGTCCTATCTAATAAAGAAGAAAGAAGCCCCAAAAAACATATTTAGAAAAGGTTTTTTCAAAGAAAAAGAGTTTTAACATAATTTGAGTTTGGAGTTTTGCAGACTTAAAGTCCTAAAAGTCAATGTGCAGACCAGAGAGGTTGATATACTGACATGGTCATTAAGCCAGCTTTATTTTTCTGTTTATGAAAGGCTGCTCTCTTAAAAAAAAGGCCAAAAAAGATGAGACTTACATGATAGAAAACATCTCTGACAAAAATATGTAAGTGACAAAGAAAAAATATCCTAAGGATAAAAACAAAATGTGATGGTAGTGGATGTTGTCGTTGGATTTAAGTAAATATGATAGATGTTGATGGCTGGAAAATGTTACACTCTGCCTTTGGCTTTCATGTCGTGATAAAGTGGCGTGCACCAGCTGCCCTTCATCTGAACCTGTTGTCTTTGTTTGTTATTGTTGTAAGTGTGTGTCTTAACGTCGCTGATGCTGCTGCAGCTGTTGTATCGCACATCACCACATCTGCCTTACACCAGTGTTCCATTACAGGATGACGGATGTTTGAAGGATGAGTGGAAGTCTTTCATTTTTAAAACAATGTAGCATCTTAGAAAGATTGTAGACTTTTCGTTCTGTGTAGAAATTGGAAATCTTCTGGAAGACAACAAGGTTCATTGTGAGTGAATGTGTGTCCTTGCTGATTGTAACTACTGTATGACCAGAGCTCAAGTTACTGTGTGTGCTTATTCTGTTTGTGTGTCTTCTCTAGCTGCCAGCCATGCTTGACAAGGCAAGGGCAAACATTTTCATAAATGGAATGATAGCAAAAAGACGTGAATAGAGGAAGGAGATGCTTTCATATTGTGGCGTATCAATGGGCTGTCAATGAAGTGCTGATGTCTGCAGCAAGCAATGGGAACACTCAAAAAACCAAGTGAGAGGGAAGAACAGCCAAGAGTCACAAGATAGCATGAAGTGGTTGTGTAGTGAGGATTATGTAATTGTTTATTATACCATCCTACAAAAACAGCGGCAGTTGTATTGGTGTTGATATTTTAGATGGACATGAGTGTGTGTGTGTGTGTGTTTGTGTGTGTGTTCGTGTGTGTGTATGGTTGTGTATCGTCTGTGTGCTCCCGTTAATGGGTGATTGATTGTGGAGTAAGTTGTAATCAGGGAATTACAGCTTTATCCAGTTGCAGGGTGTCTGAGTGGAAGAAAAACAGACGAGTAATCAGATAATTACTGAATACAATCCCTTAGGTCATTTCAAGGTCGATGCTCTAACACATACATTACTCACACATATGCACACACAATGTTGCTTTCTCTTGCTCAGTTACATTTCCTGACACACGTGCAAATTCAAACATGCAAAGACATTTTTACTTAATTATTTGGCGAAGGGAGTTACTGAAGTCATTCAGTTCAGCTCTCATGAAAATGATTTCAGTGCATGATGGCTGCTGTATCTTACAACCTCCTGACCTGCTTTCCTTAATTTCACTGAACTATATTCTAAGCATGACGATGCATCAAAAGTTGTGTTAAATTAAGAGTTATTTCTGTTTATTACACTTGTGGTTACCATAACAACAAGATATTTTACAAAACTCTTTGAAGTAATGTAGAGGACTGCTTGCTGTAAGCTGTTTTGCACACATTCTTTCAAATAATATTGTGCACCTGCTGCACTTTAATGAATGTTGTAACCTTGGTTTTCTAGTTTGCTCTTGCCATCTTGTATTTAAAATATCAGTCAAATCAACAACAAGAAGAAAGTGAAAAACCCTTTTCTGAACTCAATTTGGGCTGATAATCCATGTTTGAATGAGTCGCACTGGGCTGTCAACTCCGAAGTTAACCTATAAATGGGAATATGAGACACTAAGAGCTAACTAACTGCTTCAGCTGCCAAGGGGAAACCTTAAATATATGATGGTTCAATCATGTTTCATTTTCCAAACATTTTGAGGGGGAAAAGGTTCAATCAGACATGATATTCCTGCATGCTTGATTGAGAGTCTTTTTGGCCCTAACACCAAGACTTTCTTCGTGTGTGGGTTTGAAAGTATGTGTGCATGTGTGCCCCTGCCACCAGCTTAAGAGGCATAAGCTGACAGGACCGCTGTGGTGACCTCAGGAGGATAGTTGAGGTGGCTGAGAAGTGGTAAAAGAAGTCTCAGCATGTGTGTTTGTTCTGTTTGGTGCGTGTGTGCCTGTCTTGCTTCTGCTCACCTTTTATTCTCTAGATTTTTATCTTTCAGGCCAGAACAGGAACAAAGATGCCTCCCCTTTGTCATCGGTGCTTCTCCATCTGTTCAACCATCCATCCTTCTGTCTTTTTTTCTTATTCACATACTTTGTTATACACATCACTTCACCACTGTGTGAAAACTTCGGGCTTCATACCCAGACCTCGGGGCTCTAACACTCTCTGAGGACTGCAGATCGCCTGCAATAAAGATATCTTGTTTGTAGACAAGGCCTTGGTTAAATGTCTCAGTGGCTTTGCCAATAGTCTTGGAGAAACGGCTTGGCTTGGATTTTGAAGTTAAGCGGACCAGCGATTATGCTGATCACTTCAACACACACTGTCGAGTCATTGATTCTCAGTCCATGGGCTGCAATCTCCATACATCGCTACTGATTAGAGGCTACTAGGAATTTAACTTACTCTGAAAGGCCTTCCATCTGCCAAGAAGAGGGAATATGGATAAGAACAAAGATGTATAAGGATGCTAAGATGTGCTAAACCACTCTCACACAAGCTCAGAGGGACATGTGCATGCAGTAATGCACGCAGACAGGCCTGCAGTAAACGCACACACACACTAACAAATGCACAAAAAAACCTTACATGCATGCATACTCAGAGGCTTTCTAATGTGATGTGTGAAGACAGGCTGTCTGCCCTCCTTAGAGCCGGCTCCACAGTAAAGCTGGACCCCACGCCTGGTCTACAACAAGCTCCATATGGCTTGTGAAAAATTCAAGCTGAAAATTATGAAAGTGAAATTTTTCATGCAGACAAACATCACCAGAGTTCCCCTGCACTTAAAAATGTGTTGGTCAAGAGACGGAGAGAGTTTGTCAATGCTCATGTGTGTGTGAGAGGGAAAGAGAGGCCGAATGAATGAAGCCACATTAATCAGTACAACAGGGTTGATATTCAAAATTGCGAAGTTGTTAATGAAAAACCAAGTATACCTAGGAGTTAATGTAAGGTTAAAGTGGAACCTTACAATCTATGTTGCATGCTCTGTAAAGTGCTCAGTAAGTACCACGCCCTCTGTCACCTTTTCACAAATAGGAGCTCGCTGAGAAAAAGTGACAATAGTTAAAACTTTATGTTGAACGTTAAAAAACAATCTTAACATAAATGAGGAGTTTGCAGAGTGTGGATGTTCTTGATTTAGACTAGTACTATTATAGTGAAACGATCATTTGTGTTACTGAAGAAAAGTTGTTTCCTTCTCTTCTCTTTCTTTGTGTGTAAAAACACTCTGCAAATGTGCACACTTTTTTCATCTCAAACATGTAGAATAAACTCTGTGAAGCTCTTTTCAAGGTAGAAATCGATGTGATAAATTACTTACTCTTGTTTTTTTTTCAAGAATTATCCATTTACTTTTGTGTTGTATATTTGTTGCCTCGAGATGATGTAATGATCAGCAATGGTGATGCATAGAAACTCAAAGAAAAGAATCACCTTCACTGTGAACTAGAAAAAAAGGAATTTGAAGATTGCTCTGTATTTAACATGTATAGCAGCAGCTATTGTACGCTTTAACAGCATTTCACCACCCTGGAAAACCAGGAAATATTTAGCTTTAGTTACTTTGAAACGTTATAAAAAATAAGAATAAAGACATTGTTAAAAATGCCAAAATCAAACCATACATGAACACAGAAGCAGCTTCAATAAAGATCCTTCTCCGTCAACATATTAGAAGTAATATATATCATTATGCAGATACACTGTGGTGTGATGTGGAAAAAGAAACACAGAATTATTAAGATTGCAGGTAGTTTGAGCCCCTTTTTAACTCGTGGAGATCATATTTAAAACAATGACCAATTACCAAAAGCAACCTTTAAGCTCATTATCAAATAACAGTACCATCACATTTTATCATACTGGTTTCCTCTGAACAGAAATACCCGTTTATTATAATCAGCCCATTTGTTCATCATTACGGGTGTTTTTTAGCCACTGGCGTTCTCTCGTTGTCCTCACTCCCACTCCACTTCAATTGGTGTTGACAAATTCCAAAGAACTGAATTTGCATAAATTCACCTTCACCAATCAGCATGTCCTTGGTATCGCAAGTGTTGTGTTAACCATGATGTATTCACTTATTAAGTTGCCAGGAGTGTATTTGAAAAGTGGCTCCAGGCACTTTGGCCTTTTGTTGTATATCATAGATAGATAGATAGATGTACTTTATTGATCCCAAACTGGGAAATTGTGGATATCACAGGATAATCGTTTGAGTTTATTCCTACTCAGATATGATTCCATCACAAATTCAAGCGACTAGAGACGAGAAATTCATGTTTTAATGTTTCTAAAGCAGACTGCCTGATTGCTGAAATAATGAACACCAGGGCCATAAAGCAGACTCATGGCTTTTCTACCAGAGGGGAGGGGGGTTTTAAAGCTGTTATTTTACAAGTGCAAAAAACTGAATATCTATGAAAGGATAAAAGCTTTGGATAAAAGCGTCTGCTAAGTGAATTGTAGAATTGTAGAAAGGAGAAAGGTGATGCCAGACAGCGAGATGCACTGTGCTAGGAGGCAGTGTGATTCATGGCCTGTGCCTGAAGAACCAGGTCGACAGATAAACAAATTTAGACTGGGAGGTGTGATTGGGTTACTAAAGACAAGCAATGTGCTCTGAATACATCAAACTTTACATTTGTATAGTCTACAATAGCCAGTTTTGTGTTACTGCACTGGATCATAAATTCCTGTAGTAAACTTTAAAGCAACATGTTTACTAGATGTTTAATAATTTGACTAAAAAAGGAGCGTTGAACTAATGGTGGTTATAGATAGAAAGTCAAGGAATCAGTTGTATGCAAGTCTTGAGGAACAAGTATCTTTAAAAGGTGCAATAAGATCGAAAGACTGTCACTTAAAAGCCCACCAAGTTGAATCCTCAGAGTAAAGGATCAAAGCCTTTCCAGTTTGTGTCCCAGGTCTCTGTCTGACTATGGGTTCTCACTATTTGGTGTAAATGGAAAGTTTCCTCATTCATTAGTGCTAATCATTACCTGTTAGCTCCAAAGCAAGCCTAGCGAAGACCCAGTCTAGTACATCTTGTGGTTTCTTGAGCTAAACTAAAGCCTCCATGGACTCTCTGTTTTAGGTTAATCCACTCTGTTGAACCAAAGTGGCAACAACAGAAGTGTGGATTAACATTTTGGCAAGAGAACTACAGAGAGACACATTTAAATCAGTAATGACTAATTAGCCTTTATTGCAGTTTTTAGAAGTCATAAAGATTTTTAATTAGCTTTAAATTAATGTATCTTTTAGTCCGTGAGTTTCTAAACCTCCCTCCCTTTTCTTGTTCCGCCTCCCCCTCCAGTCCTCTCTTTTGCCCTCTGTTTCATATTCTCTCCATCCTCCTCTTCCCAACTTTTGCTTTATTTCACAGCTATTAAACCAGGAAATTTCAATCAGGTAGCACAGCGTGAATTTCTGCAGGGGCACGGGAGGAAGAGTGAACTTTTATTTAATGCAGGCCTCCTTTCTTTTCTCTTCTCCACCTCCATCTCGTCTCTCTTTTCTTTCGCAGCTGAACTCAACCTTGGTTCTTTATAGTTTATGATTCAATTTCCAATTTGTCCTCCAGAAGTATTTGCCTAGTGGGTGGCAGAGGGGTTTTGTTCTTATGTGTTTGTACAATCCTCGCCTTTGGTATTCATAGAAACACAGTCTTAAGGACATGCATTTGAATTTCCTATTCCGTGTCTGCAATTCTTTTCTTTTCTTTTTTTTTACATGGCACATTGAGATGGGAATCTCCCTTTCAAGTACGCTCTTTGCAAGCGAGGAGAGATGCTCTGAAATATGTATAACCAATATGTACCATTTCCTTTTATTAGAGGCAAGGATGACCCAAAGAGCTTATTCTGAGATTTGAAGGTTGTTGGTTCACTGGTAGAGAGGAGGAAGTCCAAGTCATGTGTTTTGGGGTGTGTCTTTATTGTTTTTTTTTGTGTGGATACTTTTTAACCAGAGCTTAATTGCTCAATCCTCAAAAGCAAAACAAATAGTTAACAAGTTCCTTCTGACTAGCAGGGTGCAAATTAAAATAGGTTTCAACCACAAAAGAGGAAAATTTAAATAAATAAGACCATGATTCAATAAATTATCAAAAAAGCAACTTCTAATCTCTGTGAAAGGTTTGTTATATTCTTTAAAAAGCTGCGAGCTATGTCACCTCTAAACTATTGAGATGATTAACCATGCAGCACCCTCCAGAGCTAAATGATAAGCTCTGGATGTCTTTGACTGGCCATTTGAGGCTGGCTCCAAAAGCAAATCAGTACCCATACAGCAGAAAAATACATGTTTAGGACCTGATAAAACCAAAAAAAAAAAATGTGGTTATTTTTTTTATTTTATTTTGAATTACAAAACATTTTTTGTTATGCTTTAATTTTGTACTGTCTTAAGCTGTGTTCGCTTTACTTCCTGTTTGGATATGAATCTGCTTTTATTTTGAAAGAAAGTAAGAAACGTCTGGAATCCTAAGTCACTCACAACATTAAGTGAACCACGGAAAAAGGAACTGGCTATGTTTGTTGTCACAAGGTGCCTAGTACTTTAGACTAACAAAGCTGTCTTGGAGTTTTTTAAGTGAAAGTAGCCATTAAAAGGCACTGTGACCACTCTGGCTGCAGGAAGAGTCTACAGTGGATTTACTATGGCGAGCCGAAAGGGACAAATTGGCATGTGATTAAAAATAATTAACATGTTAACACTGAAAGCCCTAATTATATTAAAAGTTAAGGTTTTGAATAACTTAGGGTCTAGCCACTGTGAGTGACATGCATAGACTGTAATCATTAATGGCTGCAGCCTTAGTTACTTCCCTCATCTGTTACTGTATGGGGCTTGCTGGAAATGTTCTCTTACTTTAACTTTCAGTCATCCTAACAACAGGCTAAGAGCTAGAGCTGAGGCTGGTCTTTAGCCTCTTGACAAACCTTTACATCACGCCCGTCCGTCAAACAGGTCAGCTACACACCTTATTGTGTATAACACTTATCCTTCATAAAATCACAACGGATGAGTCATCAAAAAATTCACCACCTTTACATTGTGTGCCAATAGAGACATGAGCTAATCAGACCAAGTTGGTCTTTTGAACCAGGCTGTAAACATGTTAATTTCTGCTGTAAAAACTGGCTTCTTCTGAATGGGTGTGTATGTCACTTACAGTGCTTCTGCCGCCAGCCTCAAGCGGACACTCGGCAAACTGCAGGATTTTGAACTTCCGCATTGGCTTTTTTTTCAAAACCTGAGGTTGCCCCTTGATGATATGTAGATACTGCTAGATGTCTGTTAGGCCTCACTTCTACTTATTCCAGTCAACTTACATTTTTTAATAACCTACCAATACCGTTCGCTTCAAGAACTATAACCCCTTTACATGATGCGCGGATGGTATTGTATGATTTGCATACATAAGTGCAGAACTCCATAACAGGCGAACAAACAAACAAAGGCACGATCAGCACCTTGGACAGCGCCGCGGCACCTAAGGCTTAACAGTTACGGTGCACTTCCCACACACGGGGCGCTTGCATCCCTTGCAGGGGACAACGGTCATATTTTTTTTGCAGTGCGTGTTTGTCACACTGCCTCCTTTCTAACTAATAGAAGAAAAAAAAAGACGCGCAAAAACAATCCAGGGAAATGTATCATTTTCAGCTGCCGTCTGTATGCTGGCGGCGGCGCTCAAAGGTATAAATGCGCAGAAATCTTGTGTTTTATTTTAGTAACACATAAGCTTCAGAAAACATACAAGACACGTATTTAGGAAAAGTCATACATTAGCATGAGAGGCTTGTAGATTTTATTTTAACAGAGTTATTTGTATTATAAAAACCCAAACCGTCTGTCAGACGGTCTTGGCGGTTCTAGTGTTAAGGAGGTTCTGCAAATAACCAAATGTTTGGCGATGAATCAAATGGCTAGTTGATACTTTTTTAACCATTTAGATCTTGATAAGAATTTATGGAAGAGGCAGACATTGATTCAAAGCCTTTGCTTTAGCAGACATGTACATTGTGTGTACATAAGAATGATTTGAAAAGATTGCAACAATGCTCTTTATCAAAAGCTTCTTTAGAATGGCTTCATTTTTATCAGAATCAGAATCAGAATCAGATTTATTAGCCAGGTATGTTTAACACACAAGGAATTTGACTTTGGTAGACTGTGCTCTCTTTGTACAAAGGTAAAAAATTAAATATCAACAATAAGCTAAGAAAAATAAACATCTTTATGTTTGCCAAGTGTTGCTTTCCTTCAGTTGGTCGGATCTGAAGCGGAATAGCTTTTTTCCAGAGTTTTCCCTGCAGAGTTGGCATGCTTGGAGCCATGTAAATAATGAATGAAACATGCTTATCCTTTAAAGGTGCTTCTATAGATAAAATATGTGGGCTGGAAAATTGTTGCCATTTAAGTACACTCTCTAATTTTCAAACGACCACTCTTTAGAAGCAGACCCTCGAGTGTTTCCATTGGGTTCATAGAGGGATAATGGACTACAACAAAATATGAAAGGTTATTCTGGAAACAGAAACAGTAGTCGCTGAAAGAAGTGCTAAAAAACAAAATAACATCCAAATAACAAAAAAAGACAGATAAATACACAGCTCAATGTGAAATTGGCAGCAGTCGATACTGCTTCAATAAAATCATTGGGAAAGTGTTTCTATTTGGTTAAGCTAAGTGAAAAATCCCAGTGTGTTTCCTCAAATAAAGTAGCATGTTAGTGGATTAGCCTGCCTCTATTTTGGTTGCTTTACTGTTTATAAAGTAAACAGCGTGCATATGATTGTGTTTCTGTGTGCATGCTCAGCTTTAGTATTCTTTACAACAACTCCACAGCCATGCACTGATGGATGGGGTGCTCTTTCCTTTACTGACGTACTGTGATCAATGCTGATGCAAGGAAAGAGAGTGTGGGAGAGTGAGAGGGACAGAGAAAGAGAGGTAATGTGCTGCCTCTGCACATCTCTCTCTCTCTCCTTCTCTCCCGGCCTTTTTGCATTAATCCTCTCCTCGCTGTGAGTTTCCCACTATGTTGATCCTGCCAGTATCTGCATATGCTGCACTCTCACCAACATCATCGCCTTAACAGATATGACACAGTGTTTCCTCGTGAAGCATATGCTGCAAAAGGACAACTTTCAGCAGATTAATAGATTAGAGATTAAGAAGAGAACATTGAGTGTGAATGAGACAGTGGGTGTGCATGAGAGTCTTTTTCCAGCGCAGGTCTTTAAAAACATGTCTGTGTGACTGTTCGGCCTTGCCTCTCATGTTGCCTAAATGTGGTTAAGAGGCTTTTATTTTTAGCCTTTTGCTGTTGTGAGTTAAATAAAACAGCAGTAATGCAGCTTCACTAATCCTCTCACACAACTAATCCTTGCAGAACACCACTGTAAATACTCTGTGGGCTGCATTAAAGCACAAATCACTCAATCCCTCACTGACTGTTTTATGCTCATTTCGGTTGAGATTAATAAAAAATCTTTTATATTTAATCTAGGAGAGAGATGTTCCGGAAATAACTGGACCTCCTCTCGTCCCCTCTCAGACTGAGACTCTTGGACATTTTACTGTGTGGCCTCTCTTTGTTTGTTTTTCTATTGAAGTGTTCTAAAGCGAGATTCGCCACAAGACTCTACATGCTTGAGATGAATAGACATAAAAGTAGTTAAAGTGGGATGACATGTCAACTCTCTAATAAGCGGTCACAATACTGAAGACCAGCGGCACAGTTTCAGCATATGGGTGGTCATCATGAGCCTGGTTTCTGATTTCTGCCTCTTAAAAGGACGTTTTTTGTTGCCAATGTAACTTTGTTAAATGTTGCTAAGCGCTGTGCTCATGATGGATTAATGTTGGGTCTTTGTAATATAGCAATGAGTACAGTCTTTTTACCTGCTTTTTGTAAAGTGTCTCGAGATAACATTTGTTATGAATTGGCGCTTCACAAATAAAGATTGATTGATTGACGATGCTCTTTATTTGGGGATTGTGTTGGCTGCACTACACATCTTTAGAGAAGGTGGGATCCTGAAGCAATCATGGTGTTTGGTCTCCATCTGATTGACAGGTTGTCACCTCATTTTAACATGACCCCCGATTCATATTTGAACAAATTTAGCTCAATTTGTTTGTGGTGTTGTTTTGGACTAAGCCTTTATTATTATCCTCTATATGTTCTCTAAATGTTGCACAGTGTTGTCTCTCCAACAAGTGTTATTCATGCTGTTTTATACTCAGAAAAATACTTTCCTGAAATTCAGCTTAGTTGACTCAGTCACATCCTTAGAATCATTCTTTTTTTTTTTTTAATTACGAGGTTATGTTAAATGCAAGTAACCTAATTAATCAGGAAAATGTCTTCTTCATGATTAAGAAAACAAGCGGCCCTTTAAATACTTTAATCAAAAAAATTGTTTTCGTAGAATTTGATTTACAGATCCCTATTTCATTGTGAAAAAATATCTTCTGCCAATGTGTTTCTCTTTTGAAGTGTTTGCTTTTTAACTGGTGATCACATATCATTGACGATGTTGTAAATGTAAATCAAGTTTGAAAGAAGAAAGACTACACATACACACAGATACGTGTTTGTATTTAAAGTCGGTGGATCTTTTTAAGTAATATTTGTCCTTTGCTGAAACATTTTTTTTTTTGTGTGTACTTTTCTCACAAAAATGAAACTGTCACGTAGTTCTTTAATACTTCCCCCGGTGAGTTTAAAGTGAATTATACAAGCTGCCTGAAGCAAACACAGAAACAACTGCAACAACTTTTGTTTGATATTTTTTTAAACAGAAAATGAAATGTTTTCATTGTTAAGCTGTGAGAGTCAAAGAGATTTGTAGGAAGGAAACCACACGGGCAATGTGGCTTCTTTTAAAAGCTGTGTGCACACCCACACAGGTCTTCTCACCCTTTATACAGCAGATATTAACAGGAAATGAACAGGTGAGACACATTTTAATAAAAGGCTAAATGAAGCTTAACGTGATGTAGTTCATTTGTATGTAATCTCATGGGCTTCTTCTGCTATATGCTACGCCTAATTGTCTGATGTGAAAAAAGGGTGCATCCATGTTCAGTCCTTAGAAGAGGCCTCATGACGCAGCATGAATTAAAACCTGTGTGGGTACATCGTGGGTGTGGGGGACTTTCTGTCCAAAAGGAAGAACAGTTCATGCTTTTAAACAGTATTTACAATATGACTGCTGCCTTACATCAACCAATGAGGATTCAAATGAATAAAAACGTATTTTTTTGTATGTGTCAGTAAATAAATATAAGAAGCACAATAATAGGATGCACAAGGCACATGCTATTGGAGAGAGAACTAAAACAAAGCCAGTGTTAACATTCAAAAACAGGAACATGGAGTAATTGAAGAGGAAATGTTCAAGTGTGTACATGTTTATTTGGCAATGACCCTTTAATCAAGTGAAAAACAGTTTAAAAGAAAGGGTTTAGAGAATGTCACATATTTAATCAAAAGCTTTCCTTAAACGTACAGTATGTAAAATCCGCCTCTAGGGGGCTCTCACAATCAAAACAATAACAAAAGATGACGTCGAAATTCGCAGGGTATTATGGGAGAAAACGAACGAACTCCGTGTTGAATCAATACGAACGGGCAAAACCGACCTGAGAAAGACAATATGTGTACTGATGACGTATCCAAATATAATTTACATTAAGTTTTTTATCACAGCAGCACATACAGCAACAGAACGGCAGCTTTCAGTAGCAGCTAGCGCTAGCTTATGCCGCGGTCTTCTACGTAACATCCGGTGTTTCCTTGACAACGATCAACATTTCGTGTCTGTCATGGCGGCTCATCATGGCGGCCGCCTACAAGACACGGTCCGTTACAACTATAAAATTACGGATTTCTCTGGCTTTGATAACTTTTGGAAATATTTGAGGTGATGTAAGTACTCAACTAAAATATATATATAACATGGTTTAGTCCATTTTTTATTTAAGTTAGATATTTTAATGTAAACATTAGCATGCAATTCTACATACTGTACCTTTAAATATGAAGTAGATTGAGACCGAATACACTATGGAAAACAGCACAGGGCATTTAACTGCAGATTTTCCCAACTCATTGTTTTTAGAGTGATTTGAACTTTGCAGCAGAGCAACTTGGAGCTTAAAATGTTCTCATGCTGCGTCCTAATAGCTCGACAACGGTGGGTCTTCAGTTTGCTTCCAACAGAGTCCACACAGAGACCAATCATTCCTCCGACACACACTCTCCTCTCCCCTCACACCATTTACAGTCAGAGCAGGCTGTGTCTATCTCATTCCTCCTCTCTGCCTTCATCTGGCCTCCCTCTCTCTTCTCATCTTTCCACCTCTGGCTCTGCTGCCAGCCAGCCTAACACGCACCAGGGTTTCCCTTTCATTTGGTAGTGAGGGATGGGATGAGAGACAGAGAGAGGCGAGAGAGGAGAGTGGAAGGATGTAATGATCTGTCCTGATGATTGCAGTTAGAGAGAAAGTGCTGACGCAATGGAAGAGAGGCTTTACGAAGTGATGAGTGTAATGCACCAATCACAGAGCTCATCAGGTGACCTGTCAATGTGCAACGACTAATGAAGGTGTTTGAAATATCAACATCTATCTTTAGAAAACAAATGAATTATGTGATTACTGCACAGTAATAATTAAGGATGAGCAATTAAGTGAATTATGATTTTCTTATGTTAGTAGTATCACACACACAGACAAACAAACGTTTAAAGAGATGATCTTTTGAGGACACAACAATTAACCCACAGAGACAGAGTTTCTGTTTTATGAATGTCTGAGTCATAAAATGTGCTTACTGTAATTGTACAATACTTTTTAAGGGACAAAATGTAGCAGGAATATCAAAATATAATACTAAAACTTATTAAGGTGCAGATTTAGTGTAGAGTTTAGATAAAAAGTCCAAACAGGAACACAATCGATTTCCTTCTGGGAGCGAGAAACATTTATTTTTTTCCTGTAACAGCCACAAAAAAAAAGGTTGTGCTACGCATTTGATTAACATTAGAAGAAAATAAACACAAAATATGAACTAGTTTTAAATGAGAAATCAGTGATGAGTTAATCAGGATAGAAAACCCTGTAGGCTTAGGGGTCAAGTTGAGGACTATATGAAGTGCAACATCAGCGACTGGAATCTGGCCAAGAAAAAGAAAGAAAGAAAGAAAGAAAGAAAGAAAGAAAGAAAGAAAGAAAGAAAGAAAGAAAGAAAGAAAGAAAGAAAGAAAGAAAGAAAGAATGCAAACTGTCTGTCTTGAGGGTGTAGTCAGCAGCTGGCTAAATTAAGCTCTTCATCTAGATACTGATCCCTTAACCATCCTCATGTTGCAATAACAGCTCTGCCAAAACTGATTTACCACATTTTAGTCTGTTTGAAGTAACGGCCCGGCCAGACAGTGTGAAGGTCAAATAAAGGTTGAATGTCTCCACATGTTAAGATTTCCATTTGAGTCATTCCTAAATGCTTCAAGTTATTGTCTATTTTAATTTATAACTACACCAGATGAAGTATATTAGGCAGTGAGGGACTTATCGTTCGAGGCTCACAGCTCCAACACTGTTGGAGAAACACTGATATTTGTGATGTGAAGCTGCTTAATTTATTATTTCTGTCAGTATTAATGACAGAGTTTGTTTATTTTGAGCAATATGAACAGTCTGGGTAGAATTCAGCTCCCAGGAAACTCTGTAAATGATGAACAATGAAAGATCCAGACTTAAGAACACAATCTTAGCACGCCGTAACACTCTGACAGCAGCTCGGCTTGCAGCCCCTCCAGATGTGCTGTCCTCTGAAACAAACGATGAACACGGAGATCTGATGCCTGTTAGTGTGTGCTGTAAGATATGGGACTGTCCGGTCTTTCACAGCGAGTAAACAGGATGATAGCAAGCCATTTATCTAGGTCTGCGATACGACACCTCTGCAACAGAGTGACATAAACAACAACCATAACTCACACACACACACACATAAGGCGACCTGCTAAAGTGAAATACGCAGAGCTTGACGTTTACGAGTGTCCGTCCTCATTCCTTTGACAGGAAGAGAATTCAGACAGAATGAAATCATCATCAACAAAGCAGCTGCGCTATAGATCTCCCCTCTCCTCTGCGTTCACTGACTGACACAGAGGAAACCAGAGGAGGGAGGAGGGTGTTTGGACTAAACAAAATCATTGTGTTTCTGTCTCTGTACTGCTTTGCCAGAATGACACAGAGAAGCACAACAGAGGGACAGAGAGGCAGAGGAAAGAAAGAGAGCAAGACACCAGCTTCAGTCAGAGAAATGAAAAGAGGCTGGCATGGCTCTGAGCTCCCCCACAACAATGCACGTTAGAAACCGCTGCAAGAGGTTAAAAAAAGATGCAGAGTAGATGAGATGAGAGGGAGAGGGAGAGGGAGAGAGAGGGAGGGAGGGAGGAAAAAAAAAGAGGGGGACAGAAACACAGATTAATAAGGAGACCTGAACTTTCCCCAAGGGCTTATGAAAAGTCACCTCCAGTCAGTCAGCAGTTAACAATTAACAAAGGTTTTAAAACACAGAGGCCTCACACGCACGCACGCGCGCGCGCACGCACGCACGCACACACACACACACACACACACACACACACACACACACACACACACACACACACACACACACACACACACACACACACACACACACACACACACACACACACACACAAACACACACACACACACACACAGACAGGTTAATGGCTGAGTGGTAATGCTGTGGTCATACATCTGAGCATATTAACAATTTATACCCAATTCACCACCCTAATATCTTGCCTGGAGCGCAAATTAGCACAAACTGTCTGCAGTGGGGTGGGGGTGGCAGTGGTGGGGTTTGGGGGTGTTGGTGGTGGGTGGGTTGTAATTATTCCAGGACACCAGGCAGCATACCCCGCCACATGAGCTAAAATCTTGTATGATGTAGCAGGAGGACAGGGTTCTGTGGAGGTAATTTGCTTGTTTGAGCTGTATTAAAGCTGCATGGAGATCAGTGACGGAGAACCAGAGAAGTGTGTGTTTTTGCAGTGTTGAGTGTTGTAGAAGACAATCTGGCACAAGCTGTTCTCATGTGAGTGGGGATGATTAGTAAAGGGTACAGTGGTTCAGCAGGCTGCTTGTCACATACTAAACAACAGCATCTTGTTAGGGTAAAAGGTAGCCACACATAAGGAGTAAATGCATTCAAAAAAGAGATGTTATATTTGGTTGAAAATGTTTAGGCAGTTTTTTTTTGTCTGTGCAGAAAGTATGTCTGAATGGATTGGGTGATTTCTTGTTGGCATATGATTTCTGAGGAAGCTGATCCCCTCTATGGACATTCACAATACTTTGATTTGAGTAAGATCCTGGTGTTTTCTTCCTCCCTCTTTCATTCTTTTTTTTGGTCACATCATGAGCAATAACTGCTGCTGTGAGCACACTCTTTTCAATTGTGCACACTCACTCCCTCACTAGGGGACAATGAGCTGGATGATGGTGTGTGAATGCTGTGCAGAGTAGCCTGGGTCTGCAGTCTGAGCTTAATCTGCCTTTTTTTTTATGAAGAGCATGTTTTGTTACTAAATGCTATTACATTAGCCGCTAGCATCAACAAATGGCACACTGTCTACATGCTACCTCCTAGTTTATTTTTTGTGATACTGAATATACATGGGTCAAGTATACAATAATTTTAAACCTTTTCAATGGGCGATTGTATGCTTTTTGCTGAGCATGTGCTCCATAAAAAAAGAGACTGCATCAGACTTTTGGGCCAAAAACAACGTATTTGTAAGCAGGGCTGTTGCACAAATTCTGGGCCCCATGAACCATTCTCCATAGGCACCTCCCCTCCCCCAGTCACATACCCCTTCCTGAGAGGAAGAAAACCCTATAGGAACAAAAGCAGGTGACAGAAATCTGACATCTTTAAGGACTTACTGTAAGGGTGAGGAAATGTTCTACATGTTCAGATTGAATTGAGTCCAAAAAAGGAGGAGGTTGGGCTGATGGATGGGATCCAGAAACTATCCGATAATGACCCAGGAGACTTTAATATTGTTTTAGAGTCTAAGTAAGGGATAATGTACATTGAGCCATTTGTGATCGCAAAATGGAACCCCGACAGCGTGAGCAGGTCTGGTGTCACCCTCAACAGCTTTGTAATAAACATAAACAAACCCTAACCACGGTTGTGTCAGATCAGAAACCCTTGTTTTCATGCAGTGTTGATTTGCTACGAGTTCGGAAGGCACTGGCAAATTATATGGGAAATTTGTTTTGCTGTTTTATGTAGAAGACTTGTTACTCATGTCCACTGGGAGGAAAGCCAGAAAGAACTGCTGACCAATGAGACGTTTAGTTCAAGTGACATTACATCACAACAAATTAAAGACCCATCAGAATTAGTTTAAGTTTCAGCTGTTGCCCAAAGAGCTTTTTATTCTTATTTCACGGGACAAATTATGGAAAATAAGACATTAGATGCATTGTTAGTGTGTAACGGAGACTGCTGGTTGTGTGTGTGTGTGTGTGTGTGTGTGTGTGTGTGTGTGTGTGTGTGTGTGTGTGTGTGTGTGAGAGAAGAACTCAGAGGGAAAAAGGGACAAGCTATTTTCAGTTCATTTTGTTGTTATTGTTGTTTTAACATGCCACTGATTGTAGATGTCTGTGCATTGAGAACAAGACAGTATTAGGTGAGTCTGAGCTTGTTGATGCTTCTCCATGATCTAATTAACAGGGACACGCTATGCGGGTTTCATTTGTTGGCTATTTTAAGTTTATTCCACACAATTATTTAAGGCTCTCCCGACTAAGCAAGTAGAAAACAGACCTTACCTTATATGAGGTGTCTGTGGCTCATTTGGTAGAGTCGGTTGTCTCTCAATCAGAAGGTCGGGGGTTCGATCCCCAACTCATGCACCACATGTCCGATGTGTCTTTGAGCAAAGACACTTAACCCCAAGTTTCTCCCGCTGCTTCATCGGCGGCTTGAGAATGTGCGAGAATGGGATTAGTTACTTCTGATGGTCACTTTACATCGCAACCTCTGCCATCAGTGTGTATCCGTGTAAAAGCGCTTTGAGTAGTCTGAAGACTAAAGAAGCTCAAGTCTATTTACTCAATTTTTCATACATAGTTCTATTCTGTTCTTGATGTTCTGCTTTGTCTTAAATATGCAGAAGTTCATTCTTGTTCTTCCCCTCCTTTCCTTCGCATGGTTTCTCTTTGCTAGTATCAGTGAATGTGAGGGACTTTGAGGGTATTAGAGGAGGCTAGCTCATTTAAGGGCTGCCATTGATGGTCTAGTCATGCATGCATTAACACACATACACATAGACAATATGAGTACAGAGACACCATAAAGAATCAGTTCATAATAAAAAGTTTGACCAATGATTACAAAAACGGGATGTTGCATACAAATGTGTCTCAGTTATTGGTTGCATACATGTTCCTAACCTTGAATTGATACTTAATGTATAATTAGCATTGCAGTGGATGAGAGGAGGGCTGGGATGGTGTTGTAGACGTGCAGAAAGCACTCAGAAATGGGAGAGAATAGAAAACAGGGTCGAGGGAAACGAAGACAGTACTGTTGGAGTGTGCGTGCCTCCCTTTCTCTCCATGCTAATTTATTTGGCAGGCTCTTAAACAGAATTTTAATTTGCTCTGTGTTTACAATTCATAACGAATGGTGCCATCTCGGAGGCCAATGTAATCTAATTATTAACACAAATGCATGGATGTACATGCACTGACGGGCACACACACATGCACTGAGAAACGTACGTTGTCGTCTAATTAACTTGGCAAGCGTTCTGAACTCATCTTCCATTTAAAAGTGCGCTCTTTGAGAATAGAACACTACAGACCTTGGGGATTTTTGTTAAATATTTATGGTTATTAAACATGTGCTTTGGTGCATCTATAAGCACCATGGATACAATGGGTGATTTCAGTTTCAGTCACATCTGGAGCCAGGACAGAAGGTCAGATCCCTTTTATAAATCCCTTTTGCTTCCACATATTTAAAATAAACAACCTTGAACAGATAAGCCTTGCCACATAAAGATCATGACAGTGCTTTAATGACACCTGATGATGGATGCTGCTCCTGTGGCTTCCTGCCAACACACCCTTTTTGACGTTAAATACAATAAACTCTCACCACCACAACGGCTGTGTTTGTTTTCATAGCAGTAATTGTGGGTACGTCTTGTGTATCTAACAAGAAAAATGAAGGTATCAAATGATGAATAATCCAAACATGGTGGCTCATTTACTCTCATGACAGTTATAACATAACAACTTCAACACTTTCTTACACTATCATATTTACAAAAGCATACAATAGACCTGAACCACACAAACGGTATTTAATAGAAAAAATGTTGTCTTTAAAATATGAAGATTTAAGAGTTGAAGAAGAATCTATGAGTAATTTGGGGGGTTGGGTAATGATTGAATGTTGCAAAAAAAAAAAAAGTTTTTAACCACAATGTCATATTAGCAAATATTTTGGCTTTGAAAACCATGCAAACAGAAACTTTTAATTATTTGTCACTGCCAAAGAATTAAAGACGCATCAATCTGGTGGGAGAAACCAGAACAGAGAAGTGAGTGGACTTCTGGAAGAGCTAAGAGACAAAGATGATTCAGTAACTGGGCAGTGGGTAAAAGTAAATTCATTTTTCACATCCTCAAAAGATAAGATGATCTGGAAGCTTAGATTTACATGCTGACAACTTTCATCCCAGTAGCTACACATTTTCTACTTTGATTCTTAAAATGGTTACAGATTGGGACTTGCCTCTTTTTGGTGGCAAGGCTAGGCCTTGGAAATGTGGTGAGGAGTCCAGCTTCTACTGCTGCTTCTCAAAAAAGGGCCCAATTGAGGTGGTTTGGACATCTGATTAGGATGCCTCTCTGAAACCTCCTTCTTGAGGTTTTTTTGAGGCACCACAAACTGAGGGGAAATCACATGCTGGGCCCAGAACTCTGATGAGGAATAATGGAAAACTACCTGATACCTCATAGAGAAGCTAAAAAAAAAAAGAAAAAAGAATCCGAGGAGCTGTCTGGTATACTGTGCTCACCTTACCAGCAGAACCTGACCCCGGATTAAGAATTGAAAAAGAATCAAAAGAATGGATGGAAAATGGATATAAAGAGGATTTGAATTATGGTTCCCCACACTTCCTTGAAGTTAAGCATTAGACAGATAGTTTGAAATTGGTCAACTTCAGAAGTTAACCTTTGCACTACATGGATTGGCTCTATTTCAATGTGGTGTCTTGGTGTAATCATAAATCTATGGGTTTTAGTTGTATTCTTTAGGTCTTAAAGAAAAGGGGAATACAGGTGTGAAACAACTGAGTCTGAAACAAATTGTTCAAAACGTAGACCAAAAGTCAATTTGGACCATTTGCTGTTGCAATAAATCATTTTTTATTTCTGCAGGTTCCTCGTACTTTATGCATTAAGTTTGTGTGTGTCCGTGTGTGTGACTGTGGGTAGAGAGAGAGATGCCCTCAGTGGTAGGAATGACATTTGAAAGCAGTACACTGCTGGGACCAAGAGCGCTATCTCAGTGATTTGTGTAGCAGAAACCACGTGTGTGAACACAAGAACACACCATCACACACACGTATGTGTACAAACGCACGTACACACACACATCATTTGAGAATCAGGGCAATCTGTCCGTCTGTCCGTCTGTCAGGATCGTGTCATCCTTAGTAAATGGGGTTAACAGCCACTGCTGAGTTAAAAGAGGTGGGGATAACAAGTCTTCATGCCACAGAGCGAGATGGGAGGGGGGCTTAGAGAGAGAGAGAGAGAGAGAGAGAGAGAGAGAGAGAGAGAGAGAGAGAGAGAGAGAGAGACACAAGGTGAGACAGGGAGGACATATTACAGAAAGTGTAAAAATTCTCAGATTTAGGGGCCTGTGATTGAGGATAATGACTTGCTGGCCTGCTGAGTTTGCTGTGCAGGGCTCAGGAGAGAGCAGGGGGAAAAGTGCTGGAGTGGCAGAGAGAGATTGACATAAGGACGGGTCATTTGTGAAATAGCGGCAGGACGAGGTGAGATAGATGAAGAACATGAGGAGAAGGATGAGAAGGGGATAGATGAAGTGTGAAAGAGAGATTGCAATGAAGGTAGGTAGGTCGGTATCGATGAAGCAGAATAAGGGTCGGATTCTCACTGTGGAAGAATTAAATGGAAGCATTATCTGTTTTTCTAATGCTCTCTCTCTTTCTTTCACACTCTCACAGTGAGGTTTTTATATCTCTTGAGACCGTAACACCGCTGAGTGTTTACAAATACTTTTAATTTAAGCAGTGCATACACAAATGTATTTTCACAGATTAAACAACGTCTAATAACTACAAGAACTTGTGTGTTTTTTGTGTATATCTGGATTTTCAAATTTAGCAGAGACATTAGTTTATCTGAGCACTTCCAGGCGAGCTGATAATTATTTATATCAAAACATAAATCAATCTCAAACTTTTGATCCCTTCAGTCATACAGAGCGGAAGAACAACATATAAATTGTACACAATAATCTCTTTGACGTTCTGTTTCCTTGTGAGTACTATTGGTCAATATAAGGCCAGTTGTTAAACCTGCAAGTTTTCTAACAGGTATATTTAGTGAAAGGGTCCAAGTTGGGTTAGGTTTGGGATCTAAACTTAGAGAAAAGATGGAGAAGAGAAGAAGCTACTGAAGTAATGTTACATTCATGCCATAACACATTGAATAAGAACCCATGTTTGGTGGTCTTTTGGGTCTTTAACTTGTGTTTTCCACTCAGACATCTCCTCGCTGACTTTCTCGCTCTACATCACCTGATTACCTCGTATCTTTACTTGCATGGCGACTAGGAAGGTTTGCCTCCTTAATCTTAACATGGGTCATTTAACTCCACCAATAGATCATAAAAGCTCACATCTTTAGTTGACGACTCATAGCAGCAATTTGATGGGATGATAACATCAACATTGGCTGGAGGAATTGCCAACTAAACAGTAAAAAAGGAAACATCATGGTCTTTATTTTCCTTCTTTGTCCTGCTCGCTTTTCATATCAAACCACTCCTGGTGTTCAGTCCCATCTCCTGTTGTTGGAACATGTCAACTAAGAAAACTACAGTTTTAAATGTTGTGCCATTTCAATTATCCATTTAAGTTATTCAACAACAGACAAGCAGCCGTGATGACTGTCACTGTTTGCATGTTGTAAAAGCATAATCATCAAACCTTTAAAACTATTACTGCCAACAGGCGACAGTTTTGGTTTAAAAGTTGTCAAATGGATTTTACAGATTTGTATCTTGAACGGGCTCAGCTACAAAGAAGAGTCTGCATAAAATAAAGTGAGACAGTCTGTTGTAGACATTAATGTTAAGCTGTGCAAAAGTTATTACTCTGGCATTCAGTCACACGGCTACCACTCACACTTATTAAAGAGGCCAAATTGAAGAAATGTATTGTCATCTATTAACATTAAAAGGATCCATCAAGAGTAAATGAACTTTGACATTCCTGCAGTAAACTCCTCAACCATACCCTGACCCCCCAGCTCCTTATTACTCCTTTTATAGTCAGCTTAGTGCACTGCCACTCTTACTAATGCTGAGTCAAATACTATTGCAGGTACTAAGCCTAATAACTGGGCCAGTGTGTGCCAGTGAGGGGGGGCGGGGGGTTACAGTGTTAAAGGGGGACTTATGTGGTTTGTGCATAGAGAGTGTTTGGGTGGTCAAGATGCAAGCTGAGAGTTGTTCACTGGCAGTCTCTCAGAAAGGAACCAAAGGCATGAAGGTGACGACTAAGGTGACTTCTCATAAAACCTCAAAACATGAGGAAATGTTTGACATTAAATGGAAACATTACTTCAATTATAAGTAGAAGTTTGAAACTCAGCTAGCAGCCCCCTCATCAGAAATCCAGTGCCAGCTTATAAAAAACCGTTTGTCATATTACATGATACATATTCAGTGTTTTATTGGTCTGTTTGTTCTGTAGAGAAGAACAGTGCTTCGGATACTTTGGCTCCTGTTCAAAGCCGTGCACACAACAAATAAGGGTTAATGGATCCAAACCAAAGTTCAGGCTATAAGCTCCAAGGATCTAGGTGGGCTAAGGTTAGCAGCAGCTCAGCTCACAGACTTTCCTGATTTCTTGTGTCTGATAAAAAACATGGCTGACACACAGATTGATGACTTTGAGCTCCTTTCATTTGTGTTATCTTAAAAAAAAACTTTAATCAATGGGTTGTTTCTCTGTAAACAAAGAATATATCCTAACATTAAAAAAACAATTGAGTAAGGTTCAAGTGACGCATATTTTATGCTTCACCTGTTTCAATTATTTTCACTTTCAAATTAAGCTATAGCACCTTAAAGGTGACACTTAATGACACCTCATGTAAACATGTGTATTCTAAAGTTGACTTATGATCTTTCTGGTTTCTTTGGGCCTCTGTTGTTACTGGGGTGCTCCTCAATGTAGCATTAGAATATTATAAATGCAGGAAATATCATTATTGATCAATGCAGAAAAAATGATCCTTTCCTGATCATATTTTTGACACATCATCAAGCTCTAGATAAACAATTGACATGGGTGGGATATTTCGGGTTGGACAATAGTGATACTGCAATATATCATTGACTCGCCTGACACAATGATCTGGAGCTAAATATTGAGATTGATATTTACATTTAATAAAAAAAACGCACTATAAACAGCATCACTACTTCATGAAATCTCACGATGATGCTTAAAGCGTACATGAACTAAAGTTAATGTCAGAAGAAGAAGTTGATCACAGAATAATGATGAAGAGCTGGACTTAAGCTTAAGTTAATCAGACATTGGGATGTATCATATCGTGTTGTTATGGTTGTCGTGGGCCACATTTTTAATCGTGTGATTCCCACCACTATTTGATATTTCTTGTCTACAAATGGAACTCAGTGCAGGATGCTGATGATGAACCTAGAAGTCAGAGGATCACCAAATTCATTCGTAATTATTCTCTGAGGTTCAAAAAAAGTATTCACAACTAATTTTGTGGCAATCGTTTTTTGTAGCAGATGAGACTTTTCTTTTGGGACCAAAGAGTTGGATTGATAGATAGATCGATGGATTTATCAATCAACCAGAAACACTATCCTTTGGCCACTCTGCTTGGATCAAAACCAGAGACATGACAGAAGGATAAGAGACACACACACACACACAGCGGGTGTGATATGAGAATGTGTGTTTCATTGAGATTATAATTGAACTGGGCTCTGCAGGATCGCTGCTTTGTCTTTTTGTCATTAACCAAGCAAATTAAGAACTTTTCAAATCTCTGTGAGTCTGTTCAACATATTCACACTGGCTCATTCAGTTCATCCTGCCCCACTTTTAAACACTCTTCAAACAGAGCAGAGTCATTGTTTGCTGCCTTAGTTTTCATCCCCACATAGTGCACGATCTTTGTTGTATTATGGGTTGACTCTTTTGAGATGGAAATTGCAGGGATACTCAACAACTGTGCTAAAAGCCTGCAGACCTTGATGTTCATGGCAGACACTTTACATATATACACATGTATACATACACACGCGACCACATGCAAAGTCGAGCATGCCTTATTTGGACAGTGTACACTTGGAGAGTGTGACATGTTCACAAACAGTATTCGTGCACACAATGCTCCTGACAAAGCTTGTTATTTGTCCTTGACATTTTCATGTACTTGATGAAAGGCGGTTATGAAAGGACCATGTGTTGACATCAAAATCTCCAAATGTGGAGCTAGGTCTTTGTTCCCTCTCCCTCGGCTGACTCGAGGGACTTCAGCGCTCAGGGTGGACTTGTTAATTAACCACACGGCTGTCTGATTGAAGTGTGTGTTCATAAATGTGTACACAATGTGCGAGCTATAGAACAAGTGAAGTGGCTTCCCATATTCATTAGCACTGTGGCTTATGATCGTTTGGGATGCTATACCATATGATGAAGTCTTTATGTTCTATTACAAACATTGGCCGTTTCTCTTTTTTCAGTTTTTCTGGTAACTATTCTATTCCCTGTGCATTGACGAGGGACTACAAAAGAACAAACATTCTCTGTACAGATTCTGTTATCGAGAGAGCAGCTGATGGCTCAGCTCTCATACAGTAACTATTTGCTGTATATGTGGTCCTCTAAGTCGGAGTGTATGTAATACAAAGTAAGTTACCTCTGTGCACAGTTTTGTTTGTGCACAAATCAGAGCATAAATAGGAACATTCCTGATCAGATTTTTGTGATTCTTGAGTGCTCTGTTTCTCTCGGGACTACTTGCTTATTGTCTCATAATCACAGAAGTTTTCTTACATTTCATTTTATGATTTACATGACATCCTGTTGTTGTTGTCCTTTTTCAGCAAAGGGTTCAAATACAAAGACCTGTACAGCTGCATTGATCGGATCTATGCTTGTCGCCAGTTTTGCGTCAATTACCTGGTTGTTTTATTTGTTTGTTTTTTTGGACACAGTGCAGTTAGATATTTGTTGTACAGCACTAGACTTCACCTAGTTAAAATGCTGAAAAGAATTGCTTCTTAGACATGGGTAGGGATTTATTGGTGTGTTATTTTACCAGCAAGCAATTAAGGCAGCAAGAGCAAAACTTTTTTCTGACATTATTTCAAAACACCACCATAATCCGAATGTCCTTTTCACTTTTAAAGTTCTTTATTGGCTAAGTTGAATGCATTGGGGAGAAAAGCTTAGCCCCAGACAGAGACAGCTCTTTCTATCCTTACTTGTACATGTTTGAAATCTCATTTTGGATGGACTTTCAAGAATATTATGTTATTGTAAAATCCTCAGGTATGCTGAACACTGTGTGTTTGTGTGTGTGTGGTGTCTCTGTGTTTCAGTACATGTGAAGGCAGGGACGTGTGAGGTGATCGCTGCCCACCGCTGCTGCAACAAGAACAAGATCGAGGAGAGATCTCAGACCGTCAAATGTTCCTGCTTCCCGGGGCAGGTTGCTGGCACAACCCGGGCCATGCCCTCCTGTGTTGATGGTACGTACCAGTCTTTGTATGTCTGTGCACGTTTTCTATGTACCTGCAAGCTCCCGATGCCAGAACCATCCCTGATTTAAAATAGTACCATAAAAGCTTTTTTTTTACACTGATGCTACTCAAGCTGTTTATAATAATGAGGTATACTGCACACTCAAGCTGTGCTTGCATTAGCTCTAGGTGTCTAAGGAGTGTGATAATAAACTGTTAATGGTCATCTCCTGTATATCGATTCATTTCATTTTCTTTTTATAACAGTACAGTACAGAGACGTGTTTACTAGCTTCTTTTTTAGATGAAAGCTGGTGTGTCAACTACAGTAGTGATGTAAAGCCCAATACACTTCTCAATTGGTTAATATTTTGTGAAAAATGTGTTAATAATTAGATTTTTTGTCACACTGTATTAGTCAAAGCACATATAACGTTTTTTTTTCTACCTGATAAATAGAAAGTTATCAATTTTCTCGCTCCACCACCTCCTTCCCCCATTATATTTCTTGCTGGGCTGACCGGTTGGGGGTCATAGAGTTTCTTTTTTTTTTACAGTTTCTGATGTGAGGGGGGTTACCAGCGACTCCTCCCAATTTTGATTGATCCCCATTTGATATTGACATCTGATTGGCTCACACCTATCAGACCAAAAACGAAAGTGTTTCCAGGTTTCTGAAGTTGTGGAACTTAACTCAAAGTGCTGGCACAAGATGCAGCTAAATGTAATAAATTGACCGATTATTTCCGCAGTGGAGGGTCCTGTGACCCACGGCTGCACCAGATAGTGAAGCCTATCATTTACATGATTGGTAAAGTGGCCTATGGAAAAACTAAAGTCTCACAACACTATAAACTTTACAGTTTATTCACAAACAGTCTGAGAACTCAGTCAGTAACACTGTGACATCTTGACATCAGCACCAAATATTACTACTGTTTATATATTTCTTTGCATGTTTTGGCTTTTCTAACATTGATTTAATGTTGTGTTTGGTAACAAACTGTTTTTCTTTCTTAAATAACAAAACAGTCCAATTTAAATGAAGTTTAAGCTGTCATGTCCAGTGTTGCTTTTGGAGGTGATGAGGGACAGTTTGAAGTCAGTCATGTCGATGATGAGGAGCAGCAAGAAAACAGAGCAGAAACCAGCAAAAGAAAAAAAAACACTGGCAGGTACAGGTGCAATGTGCAGGGCTGGGTAGGCAAACATATTATGCATGGAATTAGATATATTAAGTTTGAACCATTGATGGCCAAGTCTGAGTACCACTGGTCTTGAGTATCTAAACTTGATGGCTGCATTAGAGAACAAGCAGTAATAGTTGTGTGTGGAGTGGTGCTGAAATGTCATGACTTTAGTCATGTTGAATTTCATGAAATAATAGTTTTGAATACGAGTAAGCAAATATTTGGAATCATGCTCAAAGCGCGTAAACTTATATTAGGGCCTCTCCATCTCAAAGTCCCCGGCTGAATTTCTGTTCCAGTACATCCCTGGCCATTTCCCTCAAATAACTTTCACTTACTGAAATAGAATTGATACTCTCTGGCTGGAATTGAAACAGTTTTACTCAGTGCTAAAAAAAAAACATAGTTTCTGTTAGATTTATCAACATACTACCCAGCATGCATTCACCCATTTCAAATCTCTGAAGACAATTTAGCCTCTGGTAGCTCAGGCTGAATTTTCAAGGTGTCCTAAGTAGCCAGCAGTTTATTCAGATAAGTGATAAAGGATATCAGGGCCAAACACAGTGTTTTTGGTGTGCTCCCTTTTGTTTACAGCTCAGTATTAATAATCCTACTAGCTACGTGAAATGTGAGAATGGGGATGGAGGGAGAAAAGATGTCTGCAACCTGATGCAGAAGTCTGTTTGCAGAGATTAAAAAAAAGCTAAAATATCATCTGATGATAACAGATGGAATCCAGGATTGCATTAAGACTGAAACATTACGCATGCAATACCTTAAACTTTGAGCATGGCCTACACTGCGTTGATAAGTGGACATCTGTTTATGGAGATGATTTCATTTTGAGTATATTGAATTTTGTGTTCTGCTGTCTCCTGAAAATGTTTTAAAACATTTGACAGTGAACACTGAGATGTAAATACTCTCTTGGCAGTATTTTGTCTTGGCTGAAGAACTATTTGGGAGTCCTTGTGACCATGTAAACAGAAATAAATGGAACAGAATCAGACAAAGTGAAGCCTGATTCTCTCTGTCCCAGCTTTTCTGTTTCCTGCTGGTAGCTGCAAGAGCCTGATCAATTATGAACACAGTCTCTTTCAATCCAATTTTTGTGATGAATTCAGAGGAATGAAAAAGTGGAGGGACGTCATAAGGTTACACATCATAACAGCAATTAAAATTCTACCCAAATAAACTGTAAAGTTAAAAAAAACAGAAATCAGAGCTTTTCTGAACGGTGAAAGTAATCTGAGGTTTCCAACCAAGCAAATAATTCCAATGATACACAGAAAATTGAATACAATAAATTCTAATACAACATAATTGCCTCTTAACTGAGAGGCTGAATAATGAAAATGCTCTACGAAGGATAATTCAGGTCCTGCTGTTTTATGTTGTACTACAGTTCATGTGATTTGAACATAAAAGGGTCCCCAAAGATCCCCACCCAATATGAGTTTCATTAGAGAATCTGAAGACAAAACTGGGCCCAGATCTGGATCTAAAGATTGTTTTTGGAGGGTTTTGTGGTGTTTCGTTTTGGTTTTTGGAGAAATGTATTCTAGTTTTGGTTTTGCATTGTTTTACTGTCAAGGTTGACCACAAAGTGACTCCAAGATGAGTTAGGCTTAAATTCATTAATACCAAAATGGGAGAGGTATTGGTAAAATTATACAAGGTACTGTCTTGAGGTTGCAAGATACATACACACCTTGTTCTACTTGACCTCTTTCGGAGTGTTGATGAAATGTTTTATATTTACTAAGGATAATTGTGAAAAATGGTTACCATGTTATATTTTGGATTTAGTATCATGCCCAGTCATTGTCTGTATCAACAAGGACGTTTATATGGTATTTTATAAAAACTATTAAAAGAAAAAGTATGGTGTTCGTATATTTTAATAACCTCCGAACCTAATACTGATTAAAACAGAACACACGCAGGTAAAAACATCGGTTGACTAAAGCTTGGTGTACGACAGTAGAGTCAAAGCTTACGATGCTATGAGTCATTTGTGTGTTTGTGTCAAGTCTTCGTTATCATGCTTTTGGTGAATATACATTAACATCAACTATTCTATTAAAAATAAAGAAGTGTGTTTCCTTTGGCCAGTTTACGCACATATTCTATTTGAGTGGAAACGCAGTCAAACGGAGCTATGCATTGTTACATAAACTCTTGGCTGAGGATTCGGTTTAATGATGAAGCAAAAGAAGTCATATTGAAATGTAAAGAGACTTCAAGGATAACATGTGTCTTGTAACAAAAGTTTGACTAAATTAAAAACTGAAGCTTTTACTCGGATAAGGTGAAGAAAGAAACATCTGTATGAACCCAGTAATGAATTGAAACACACAGGACTGCGATATGTCCAGAAGCCTTTCACATCGTTTTTATTTGTTGGAGTTTTAATAGTGCTCTTATATTGAATTCATCACATCTCCCTCTGCATTGACATCCAAGTAGGTTATGAGTAGAGGTGTGCGATTAGATGATCCTAGATCGTGAAGGATTAGAATGTGTTGATGATCTGTTAAAGCAGAGAGATCGCAGTATCGGGCTACAGTTTACATTCTATCTGATGCGGTTCTATGCTCCGACACAGACGCGCGCTTCTCATCACATTTTGCTTCGCAGGCGAGCAGGATTCATACCTGAGTTTGAGAACGAAACCGCCACATTTTCAAATGAATGCATCACTGTGTGAAAATGTTCTCAATCATCATTTTAAAGTGATCATCATTTGAATTGTGCATTTACATTGATCCGACTGAAGGGAAAGACATCTTCAATCAATCAATGTTTACAATCTAAAAACACCTGCAAACATTGAGTCAGGTTTTCTATATACTCAATATTTGCTGTCTCCTCTCTCCTCCTCCAGCCTCCATCGTAGCTCAGAAGTGGTGGTGTCAGATGCATCCTTGTATGGACGGTGAGGAGTGTAAGGTTCTACCAGACCTCACTGGTTGGAGCTGCAGCACAGGCAACAAAGTCAAGACCACAAAGGTTTGTGCACACAATCCCCCCCCCCCCTCTCTTCTATCTGTTGGCTCTATCAAACACTCCACTTATCCCTCTCGCACAATCCTGGTCAGACCCACCACCGCGTGACCCAGTTCCATCTCCATCCTGTTATATCCCTGTCCTCTTTCTATTTCCATCCAGGCTTATTTGTCTCTATCCCCTACTTTTTTTTAATTTTCACTTCCATATCATTCTTTTTCTTCTCTCTTTACTTTCCCTATCCACCCATTTTGGTTCTAACATCAAATATTTCTCAGAAGAAAAACAAGGCCAACGGGAACCAGTCAAATTACACACAAACACACACACACAGAGGCTGAACATCACCATGCGCTGCATTCCCACTTTCCCTGTTTCGCTGAATCTGACTGGCATGCCATTTGACTTAATGTATAAACAAGTAACCACAACATACATAGTACTGTTATAAATCCTCGGAAAGTAGTTTGCTCTGAGTTGCCCATAAAACAGCATGTGCGATGTTCTACTTGTATTTCCTAGAATGTCAGTCTATGTTTTTATGAAAGTTGGTGTGGATTTACATTATATATGTTTCCGCTCAGCCCCGATTGGCACCTGTTAGCTTCTCTTCAGTGGCTTGACCTGAGCAGGGCTCTTAGCTGTCTGTCATAGGAGGGAATTTGTGCAAGACTCACCTCATGTCACTGTGTGTTTCTGTTTCTAACCTCCATCCTTCTCCCTGCCTTCTCACCTTCCATTATTCATGGCTTGGTGCAGACCTTTGTTTTCTGCCTAAATAATTGATCGAAAGGCGTGGTCAGAAGAGGGAGAGAGTGCATCTCCTCGGGTAAAAAGAGAGGAATGAGAAAAGCTTCAATCACACATGGTCTCCTCTTTCCCCGCTCTCTCTTTCTCTGAAACACTCAGAGGTAGTCTCCTATACGCCGAGCTGATTAAGAATTCCTTCCCCCACTGTTCGCCTGCTCACCTCTCACCTAGCAGAGTGGATCCTGCCCCCTAAAGTAACACTTCTCCCTTCCCAACAGCCCCTCCTCTTATCCTCACACCTGGTAGAGTTTTCTGCAGTGCTAAAAATTGTGTATGCCTGTTCAGAAGTGCAACTAACCTTTCCGAGAGACCAGCTCACATCACAGGGGGGATACATGACAAAAACAGTGACAGACTAGAGTGTTCTTAGAATATTTAACAGGCACTTTTGAAAATAGAGACACAAAAGGGTTAATCAGATATGGAAATGATGTAGTTTCAGTTGGTCCATATATCTGATCCCATGCTTCCAGTATTATCAACCCCAAAATGTGCATTCATAATCCCTCACATGAGATCAAAGCCAACCAGTCTCATCCAGGCATCTCTTAATCATTCAGTCATAGTTTGAAAGAGCACAAATATCTCCTGCATTCAGGTTTTTGATTAATGATGTTTCTGTTGATCTGTGTGTGTGTGTGTGTGTGTGTGTGTGTGTGTGTGTGTGTGTGTGTGTGTGTGTGTGTGTGTGTGTGTGTGTGTGTGTGTGTGTGTGTGTGTTAGCTGATGTGTTTGCCTGATGATGATGAAAAGAGTGATGTTTTTCTCCTCTGGTGTGGTTTGCCTGGGTCAAGATGTGCAGGCATCCAGATCAATAGCATCGAACATTCTCTTATAGTCCCATTAAGACCGACTCGTTAATTGAAATTGACGAGAGAGAGACAGAGAGAGAGAGAGAGAGAGACAGAGAAAGACATGGGGAGCATAAGAGAGTTAAGGGAGATGGATGGCATAACAAGAGGAGGGTGGAGAGGAAGGGGCTAAAGGCATAGGTGATAGGTAGATAATAGGATAAAGAAAACACTTGAAAACAAGAATACTGGAAGTGGTCAGCTGACTGGGAGCTTATGCTTGTGTCTGGCTCAACACAGCAGACAAGAAGACAAAAGAGGGTTTGGCACTCTCCATCCTTCCCTGGCTGGGAGCAGAGGAGAGGAGGAGAGGAGGAGGGCAGAGGGAGGAGAGAGGGCGGGGGTGGGAGACAGCCCGATCAATGCCAAATAATATCATATGGATGAGCAGACAGACACGGCTGGGCTGCCAAGCTACTGAGCTGTCATAGACTGCAGGCAACTGTGTGTGTTGTGTAGAGGCACACACAGTCATATGCACACATACTAACAAACAAATGACAAGGTGTCGGACACTCGTGCTTTTTTCACGCCAGCTTATATCAACAGTAAATGGAAGTGGCAGTCTGCAAGAACCATCAATATGCTTAAGCAGGAGTTTCTTCTATTCCGATGCACTTTTCTCTGTTATTGAAACAATACAAAGAGCACATGAAGTAAACACTCAACAGGACACGGTATTGGATAGGTCAGTGTTTCTGCAATGATGAATATAAAGGAAAGGGTCCACTGGTTTTGACTGTGATGAGGCAAAAAAAACTCAATCAAGTGCTGTACTGATTGCAGGTGTGTTTCCTTTCTCATTGTCTCACTTCATCAATGAAAGTGTTCAGCCTAAGATGAGGTAGAACAGCTGTGTAGATTGATTTAGAAACATCATCTCTATGAAGACCATCGTGAAATCAAGAAAATAATTTCCAAGTCAAATATCGTGTCCTTCATCCTCTTGTTGGGATTGTGTTAGTGAAGTCTGAGCAGCCACTTGTGTACACAGTTTGTGATACAAGCACAAGAAAGTGCGACACTCACGGGCCTGAAAAGACCTCCAGAGATGACACTTGAACACTAGTGTTCTTTGTAAACTGACATCTAAGGACATAATCCTGCGTCCTAATGTGGCACAGAAACTGCCACCTACAGGCATATTTAAACAGGCCAGGGGATGAACACCTAAAGGGACTTTGAAGCAGCTTAGAACATACAGTATCAGGCGCAGAGATGCAGCTGTGTGTGTGTGCATAGTGAACTGGCGTGACTACAAACGCCTGCAGACTCTTTGATCAGGCACAGGAGTAGATGCCTGAAGGCTATGGGTGCAAGCCCAGGAAGGGTGGCCTGGAGCCATCAAGAGCAGATACAGTAGAAGAGCTTGGGCAGCCAGCTTGGAGGAAACACTGCTCTGAGCTCTCTCAATGATGGCTGGCCTTCACAGTGTGTTAGCAGGCACCTGTGTTAGACAAAAGACTAACTCCCTGAAGAGGAAATACATGCATGTGTTAGGGTGAGAGGGGATGTGTCTGGGAAACACAATGAGAGAGAAAGAAGCGAGAGGAACGGTCTTTGGGAGTCCGGTCTATTATAAGGCCAGCGTACTGGCAGTTCTACAGCACCTTGTGTCTTTTTTTTGGTCCTCAGCTGGTTGAAAACATCTCTGAAAAATTGAAAGAAACTAAGAAAAGAAAGATGAGTAGAAGAAATAAAAAGACCATGTGATTAGACAGACGAAATGACATGGCAGAGGGCCAGGCTCTGCAAGTGAGGCATTGTGGGCAGACTGCCATGATTGAAACTGTGTCTTGTTTAGTCTTTTGCCAGAAGATACAGAGAATACGCCAAGCACTTCTTTGTTGCTCCAGTATAGTGTTGATTAAGTTTACCCCCCACCAAACCAAAACCAGAGATTTAAAAAAAAGAAAGAGAAGTATTTTTATGTTTTTTAAACTACCGTTTCATTGGGGTGTCTAAGCTGGCAACAAAGATATTGTCGTTGGAGGGGTCACTTGCAACATCTGTTGGTTTAACATGAGTGCAGTGCACGACAGGACAACAGCAGGTCTGAGGGTCAGAACATACTTGCCACTGGGTTTAACACTTTTTCAGGGGCAAACCCTGCTCCAATAACAACAATCAGTTCCTATTATTTCCTCCTAGCAGTCTGTGCTGCACAGCACTGCATCATTTCACACATTCAGGTGACATGTTCCAGGTACAGGACTCTGTGACCTTCACTGTTTACTGTTAGACTACATCCAAACTTTTTTAGGAACTACTATCAGTGACTCAATTCTTCTCTGTGTTCCAGGTAACCCGATAGTCCTGGTCGT
Organism: Tautogolabrus adspersus; assembly: GCA_020745685.1. Lineage (NCBI taxonomy): Eukaryota > Metazoa > Chordata > Actinopteri > Labriformes > Labridae > Tautogolabrus > Tautogolabrus adspersus. The sequence goes on along the minus strand of CM036547.1, from coordinate 15,763,589 downwards.
CTAAAGGAGATGGGTACAGAAGAAAATGACGGTGGAGTTACTTACACAGCACAATGGACCTACAGTATCAGAAGGAAAACCCTCTCAGAAGGACTTCTACAAGGAACCAGTTATTGTTGAATTTCTCTGAGGATATGGTGGCTGAAAAGACAGGAATTTGACACCGTCTTCCTTTGACAAAACTGCGTTTCTTTGGTCGTTTACTGCAGAGGACTGCATCACCCACAATCCTTTACTTTTACTACAAATGACAAAATCAGAAAAGTGAACTATGAACTTAACACCACTGGATTAGAAGCAGAAAAAAATTCTTTACAGCAATCTGTACTCTTCATCTCTCTTCAATGGCTTAGTTGTGGTCTTTATGCATACCCAGAATAAAGGGGATGGATAACAAACGTCACGACAAAGAAAGGAGAAAGCATCAAGAATGGCTTTCTAATATTGTCTGGATGACAAGTTTAAATTTTACTGTGCCACATGACACATTGGATGCTGTCAACATGTGTCTTAGATCTGGAACCGAACCTTTATTTTTTATAATTTAATTTCACCTTCATAATAATAATTTACCTTGAATAGTCTGTGGCTTACCACATGCTTTTTTTTTTTTTTAAATGAAGAGACAGTTTGTCAGTCTTCATTTCTCTTTTGTTTTTTGACAACGGACAAAAGCCTATCAGGGGTGAGATTAGACTAATACAAAGTAGATGTCACAGTATATTGAAACATGTAAACGTGTAAAAAAAAAAGGTCCATGGAATCAATGGGGCTAAACATAAATTGACGCTCTAATGGTTTTAATATCTGTGTTTTTAAACGCCTGTTAACCGCTATTGAGTACATGTGTCAGTATTATATGAAATGAATAAAATCTTTCAAAAGAAAAGATCAATCCCTGCATTTTGATTAAGCACTACAACTCATTGAAAAAGAAGAAGGTTATAACGGTTGTTTCAATCGCCGCAGGTCAGCCCTCACACATATATTACGTACAGTGCAAAAAAATCATAATTAACATTAAGGAAAAGGAATGTATTATTTTACGATGGATGCTTGAAGCTATAATCAGTGCTGACAACAGTGGAAATTAATTTCCCCAAAAACCTTAGAGCTAAAGGAAACTACATTTTATGAATTTGTAACTACAAGTGTTATTTTGTTGGCTCCAGAGAATGTCAGCAACAATTGTTGGTAATTGCTTTCCTGTTTTTCTTTTTAATTCATTTTATTTGTATTTCCTGCCTCAATTAACACCTCTGAGTGTTGACAATTATTTTGTAATAGACAGAAAACATCTCCAGCTATGGAAGTTGTTCCCTTTGGCTGAATGTGTGAAAGGTAATTAACCAACTGGTAAGAGTTAGGGAATAGTCTGTTCTGACCTCTGTGTCAGCACTACAGAGAAAACTGAACATTTCATCCAGGACTCAGCATACAAACCAGAGTGGTAAACAAGATGCAGTGCGACATGTTTTGGCTCTGTTTTTGGTATTTGGTTGGAACTCAATACAGTAAGTTAGTTAACACTAATTGTGAATCAGCTGGGATACTATGTTCATTACCAACACTCATTGTTCTGTTACAACTGAGGAGTCACGCTAACATGTTTATTCCAGGGAGTTGCTGTCATGAACACGTTTACACGTCCCTCTTCCTGCCTCTGCCTCACACATAAAGATGATTGCGTTTAGCAGACTAAATGGTTAAACGTTGTCACCCTCGTTAGTCGGCACCAGAATAAGTCAATTAAATTAATTATTAATGTTTTTAAATGTTGGCCTTCAATGCCGGTAAGATGTTTTACTCTGTCAGATGTTTTACCTGAACTACAGCTCCTCGACGGGCTGTAGTTCAGGTTGATGGACCTGCTCTGCTCACTCTACTAACTGGATGTAAACAAGCACAGTTAACAGATAGGACCTTGTAGGAGCAGCGTAGTGTGGCCGTATTTTGATCGAGAAAAATGTTTTTTTTTTTATGAAGGCTGTTTCAAGTTTTGCAGGCATATCGACTGGAGCAGTCCACAGGTTTGTGGATGGTGACCTGCTGAGAGGACAAAAGGCTGACGGGGCTTGCACTGCTAACATTAGCCTCACTCAGCAAACCAAATTACATTGCTTACCTGCAGACCATCTCAAATAAATTCTGCAACATTTTTCCTCCTGAGTGTTTTCTTAGACTAGTTTGTTAGTCTGAATTTAAATTTCCCGTTTAACCGACAGGAAAATGAGTCGCCTAGGAACATGCTCACAATAATTTTGTTTTATTGTTTAGGTTTATTGTTTCACACATGGCTTTGTTGTGTCAAAAAGTTGTGTGGAAGTAATCATCAATTGCTGTCCTATCCAATATAGGTAACAATAGACATACAAAATAAACAGAAGAAAAGGTTTAACTGTTGAGAAAATCGATTCATGCACATTATACAGGACTTAGTCTTACACCATCTGCACTTAGTTTGGTGGTTTTAAAATTGTTGTCCAATATGTTGAATATGATATAGAACTACAGTATCATATTTAGCTCAAACACACGTGAGATATCCCAGAAAAAGTAGAGTGATGGTCTCTAGAATGTTACTGTCAACAGTTGCGGCACACATCCATGTGGGATCCAAAACTCAGTCACATTACATCAAATAAATATGGTTGCTTGTCAGAACAAATTTCCTCATATTCTCTTCAAATGGACCAAGTAGCGCTGGGAAATGACACCCACATGAGATCTACAACTTGGTCACATAACATCAAATAAATATTGTCTCTTGTCAGAACACATTTCGTGTCCACGTCTGCTCTAAATCCTGAAGCTACAGCCACTGTACCTAAGTTCCCATGCACTCACTGACATGAGCTTGATGGATCCACATCAAATCATCACTGAAACATGACTTGTGTGAAAGAGTCAAATTGTCAAAGTCCCTACATAATGTATTGTAACTTCTATCCAGTTAGGTATATATTCTTCCTATAGTTTTCAATTCCTTATCCACGTCATCTGTGTGAGCCTACAAGCACGGCAGGTTCATGAGAAATTCTGCTCAAACTCACTCCCAGGGAACCAAGCACTGCCATATTAAGAATACCAGTAAGATGAGGTTAATGTAGGTATAAATAAAGAAACATTTAGAAACAGGAAAGTGTACTGTCTCACAAGAGAAGAAGACTCACGACTCTGTAATCACAAAACTTCCAGTGATGGATGTTGATGCTGAGTTGCTGAAGGCGTCTGTCTTAAAGCAGATGTTGATGGAAATAACAAGAGGGCTCTTATGGGAAAAAAGTTGGGGAAAGTATTTGGTTTGAGTCTGTGGACATCTATCTCTTCTTTCCATGACACACACAATCTGTGTTGTGTTGCGTTAAAGCTGCCTTTCTCTAAAACGCTTTTCTGATTTGGCTAATCTCCCAGTGGATCCTCTCAGGGGCTACGGCCTGACCAAGCCTTAGCCAGTGCGCGTGTGTGTGTGTGTGTTCGTTGGTGTACGTGTTTTATGGCCTGAGCTCTCTCTGAGCCTAAACGCGTCGTTAGTGCATGTCATTAAAAGATTACAGAGAATAAACACACATACAGATTCTCACACATACTCGTGCAGGATATACACGAATATGTGCGAAAGAAACAAGTATAAATATTATCAAATCATGAGTCAACCACGTCAGTAGAAAAAACAAGAAAAATGTGTGGATTTAATTCTTTACTCAACCTCAACATGCTGATTGAAAACTGGTCATGATGTCATGAGATATCAGGTTTGACTTGAACAGTCTCCTCTTTCTGATAGTTCTGATCATCAGCACTACTGCTGAGCATTAATCTGATCTATACTGTGAGTAAACAAAGTGATGCTGAGATTAGTCACCGTGTTCTCTGCTTAGCCTTAGCTATGAAGCGGTCGTTGCTAACAGATGCCAGAGCAGATGCTCCAGCCAGCTGCAGTTTGAGATAAACTAGATACTAATATGTCACCACTCGGATGATTGTTACAGTATGGGTGACATATTAATGGCCGGCAGACATGCTCAGTCATGTTTAACCTGCCCTGTATTTGTTGCTTGTTCGTTTATGTATGTGTAAATGTTAGATTAGAACTTCAGGGCTCTGTTAGTAAGAGAAAAAAACTACCTCAAAAACTCAATTACACACAAATCATGTTTAGTTAGAGGCCTATAACATTTTCACTTTAGCCCTAAATCCTGTGTTAGTGGAAGCTTCCGAAGTAGAAACCCTAAGCATTAGAAAGGATTCTGTTTCAAAAAGTTTGGCATGCAAAAACAAAACTTCTGATTGGCAGACAAAGCTGTAAATGTGCTGCAGTGGTTAAAATATATTTGTATGCTGGAGAAAGATTGAACAGATGAAGCAGAACCACCTGTACAACCACTGTGCACCAACATTTTCTGTCGCTATCTCTGACCTCTACGCTTACAATTTCACCTGATGTGATAGTGCTGTCGAGTCAGATCAGACTAATTATTTACACCCATTCAATTCAAACACTTTTTCAAATACATCCCAACAGGGAACTCGTGCCTGTATGCTGGTCACAATTGTAAACAAATGTCGTTTTTCTAATAACTGCAAACAAGACTGACTCAGAATGGATGCTGGAAAGGGGGGAGCAAGAGACCGCATGTATGATGCAACAACAAAAATGTCTATTTGTTAGGGGAGTGGTAAAATAATCACCCATATGTTAAAAAAACAACAACAACAACTTTAATTTAGTATTGAAATGATTTGATAAATACATGTTTTAATCTGGTCTTGTGTTAATTACATGAACTGTCACAGTTTAGTTAGGCTGTGTTTTTGTTGTAATCGATTGCTTTTTTGCATTGTTATAAGATTTACAGTTTACATTTGGTCCAATGCATGTAGAAGATTCTCTACGATAGCTGTTTTTTGCACCTGTCCTGCTAACATTATTTTTCCTTTTAGCCCAGAGACAAGGCCAAACACAAACCAGTATTTGCTTTCACAGCTTTCACATGATGTCATACTCATATGGAACCGCCTTCCTGGTTAGCAAGGACTTGGAAGTTTTTAGACATTGAAATAGTGTCCTTGTTGCTTGCTGTTTTTCTTAATATCTCAGTTCTTTTGAGGTTGTCAGATGATGTACTGCAAACATGCGTCATTTAGAAGAGATGGTTACCGGTATTTAAAAAGCCTCTTCTGCAGATCCACAGTTTTCAATAGTGGCCACCACTTCCCTAAGCTCTTTTTGCCCTCCAGGCCTCCACGCCTGTCACGTGACTGAAGGCTATGAATGTATGTAACTGTAAAAACCTTAATGACTCCTCCCCTTTAAAACAAATTGGTATCAATACGTGTTCTGTACATGCTTGTCTGCCTGAATCTCCAACTCCAACCAACCAACCACCCGTTTGTGTCGGCTCATGGCTTCCGATAATAGTAATGACAGATTTTTTTTTAAATTTCTCTGACGTATATTCAATGGACTTATCTTTTTTTGTTATAATATTGGACCCACTAAATCAATATTGCACTTAATCCTATAATCCTATTGTAGGACATGAATAGATATGTTCTTATCTATTCATAGAATAGATATGGCTGACATTTGACTTATCAAACACAGGGGAATCCACTGTAATCACATTAACCAGGCTGCATTTATTCAAGGTGTGCAAGCAAGTGACAAGACTTTTCTGCAGGATTGTCAAACAACCCGATGAAGACATTATAACATTCAATTTACTTCTAAAAGAACGGTCAATTATTAATCTGTCTTTACATCGTATTAACAACAATAAAGCTTTCTTGGTAAATGATGTTATGATTGACAATGCTACTGTTTAATATTTAATGGTAATAGTTTAAACACTTATTATTATTAAGAATATGCATCATTGGAGTCAATTTAAATGATGGGTGTGTAATTAACGTAAGAATTTGGCATCACCTGCCATGTTTTCCGAACATGACCATTAAGACCAGTTATTAATTTCAAATGTGATGAATAATGTGCACACAGTGCTACCATTTACAGTCCACACAGTGCCACATGACAATGGGGGAAATGAACAGCTGTATGTCTTGATTGTTCCCTTGTGAACCACGACTCCAGCATTGTTTCTCCAAGCTGCTGTTATGCTTCTCACTACTTTAATGTATCGCCATGTCTACATTTTACAAAAATACCCAAAGAAATGGAGTTGCTATTTAGCCACAGTTCGCTTAACTTTCTGCTAGGTATCGTAGCTGAAAACAATAGCTGGAAAAGAGATCAATAAAAGGTTTGAAAAGAAGTATTAAAGATGACATACAGTATTATTCCCCTTTCCACCTTTTAAAACAGTCCCCTGTGGTCTAAGTGAAACATCTGTGCTGTGCTTTGGTCAAAATATAACATGAATCGAGCACAGGAGGAAGTTTGTGACCCTGTATAAACCAGCTCTCTATGAAGGTTCCGTTTTGGTGTGTGTGTCTCTTTAAATGCAATGAGCCCCCCCTGAGTTCTCCCAGACATCACTCCTTCGCTAGTGAGAATAAAAATGGCGGATCTGTGCAAACGTTTTGCTATAGGCTGGGGGTGGAGTCCATGGGTGGAGATACAAGGGGAGGGGAGAGTATTTTTTTTTAACCAGAATTCCACTGTGATGTCACAAGGAGAGCAAATATGAAACGGAGCATTTTCCTCTGTGTTGTAAGACTTATGCAGACCACAAATAAAAGACTGGATTGGTTTATTTCACATTGTGTGGGTCGGTAGACACTCAGGTTACCCAAATATATGTTCAAAAACACTGTAAAAGTGGATTTTTCACAATATGTCCCCTTTAATAGATGCTCTATAAAATGGTTGATGACAATGTTTCACAGCAAATGCTGACAAAGTGAGGACTAGCCAGTTTTTAAAAAGACAATGCCGTCAAGCATTTCAGATAGTGATAGTTTTGTGGTCACAGTTTGGCTAACAGTCAGTGAAAATGACACTGCACATATATGACTCTTTTTTCAAAGTGCTTTTCAATATCTGTAAGTATTCATCCAAAAACATACTCACATACAGATGTCAAAGGGCGTCATACACAGTTCTGGACTTAAATCTGAATCAATATAGGGGCTATTTCTTTACTCAATGACACTTTCATATGTGAACTGGAGGAGCTAGAGATTTAACCCAAACCCAAAGTCGTCTTTGGCCAGAACCACCTGATCATGTGTGCCTGCTAGGGGGGAAGCAAAGCTTTCTGTGTCTGTATGAAATCTATAGATCATTTTGGTGTTTGTACACAGTGATGACGTGTTTTGTTGGCAGAGCCCAACTGGGAGCAGACAGTTAGCTAGCGGTAGATTACAGTTAATTTACATCAGAAAGTTATGGACAATTTGTGTGCCGCTTTCTCCTTTGCAGGTGCTCTGTGGCTGCTCATCTTTTGAATGATGGTGCTCTCAAATAGAAGGATTGAAATGAATGTGCTGCCGACACCAATGAAGCGCAAATACAGTGCGATATGAGCTCAGACACAGAATCACACACGTCAATGACTGGGTTAGTATTAATTCTTTGTGCTGCTGGGTTGTTTTGTGGCTGCTCGTTTATATATTTACTGATCTTGACTTTGTGAGCTTTTTCCTTTAAGATCCGAACCCACCATCAATGCTACAGTAGTTGAAGTAGTGGATGATCTCCTGTCACTCTTTACCCCTTTTGTACTTGTAGAGAGCAGTGTGTCAACATATGCTCTGCAGAAAAACAAATGAAGACCAAAGAGGATGACTCGGACAGGGAGAGGGAAGTGACAATACAAAAAAAATGGAGGGGTAGTCCTGTGATCCAAGTGAAGTGATGGTCTAAAAGTAATATGGCTTCTTTGGCCAGACTTTGAGAACAGTGCAGATCTGAGCAGTTAACAATACAAATGAGCTAGACCAGGGGTGTCAAACTCATATTGGGTCGGGGGCCGGATTGGTTCAAATGAGACCTCCAGTGGGCCGGACTAATTTTGCCGACATCACTATAACTCAATCCAAGGAATATAATGGTTGCTGTATAATGTTTTTAATTAATCATTATGCTATCCATCAGATAAAAAGATTTATTTCAAATTTGATTTTTTTTTTGGCATTCACTTAAGATGAGTTTTTAAGACTGCAGGTGACAGATTTAAAACAACATCTGTCATTACAAACTGGAAATAAAGAAATGTACCTCAATACAGAAGAAAACAACAATAATGATATTGTGTATTTAAATGTCTTTGAGATTACTCACTTATATTTTTTAATATTGCTGTTCAAGTTTATAAAAACCTTGACACAGGGGTTCAGTGCATTAATAATACAGAGTACAGTGAAGAGAGAGAGAGAGAGAGACAGAGAGACAGACAGACAGACAGACAGACAGACAGAGAGACAGAGACAGAAGATGTGTGTGCGTCAGACTACAGCACAGTTTGCACTCTTTAAGGTTCATCACCGACAAAGCCTGCTCACATGTTGTCACAAACACACTGAGTGTCTCTGATGCTAACGATGTCATCATCGGGTATTTTAGTGCCAGGCATTATAACATGATCAAATGTTTCCAAACGAACAGACGTGAACTCATCCTTCCGCGTTGCGCACTGCAGTCTGATCAGCTCCGTGTGGAGATTCACGTTCTTTAACTGGGCTTAGTAAACTCAGTAAAACGACTTTCAATATGAGCCCGGTAGTCCGTTCTTCTACGTTTCCGTACCATCGTAATCTAACTCTGTCACTGACTTTTCATGCGCCATGATTCTGTGCCATCTCCGTGCGTAATTCAAGGAAGCATTTTAGCGCTGCTCCGCGACTTAACCGCAGCGGACCTATATATGATCGAACAGCCTGTGCGGAATATCGTTTTCGGATAAGAAGAAAATGTTCAGTTATAATGACATTTTACAGTCTGATGAGAGCTGGTGATAAAGGCGCGACAGCAGGACTCTATTTAGACGTGATGTTACGCTGAAACTTTTAAGTGCTCAGCGCAACACTTTCACCTCTGGGTGACCTAAAAATGAACCATCTGTAAATAAAATCAGTTAATATAATTTTAAATGACTGTTTTTACCATAATCAGAGGTAAAATAAGTCGGGAGATGCCAGAGCTCAATGCCGGTGTCCGGAACCGAGACCTAGTCAGGATGTGTGGAGACGGCCTGAGCCGTTACGCATGATGGAGAGGGGTGTTTTTTTCAGTCCAATTCGTATCAGCATTTTACCCTTTTACGTTGCTATACATAGTTTATTTACAACTCAGTGAAAATATTTATTACAAATATTTGTTTTAAGAAAAAAATCTTGTAAAAAATATTTTTCAAAAATTTCCCCATTCTTCCCAAAACGTCTCGCGGGCCAGATGGAAGCTGCTGTCGGGCCGGATTCGGCCCGCGGGCCGTATGTTTGACACCCCCGAGCTAGACAGATCATTGTGACGTACCATTCAGCTGAGTGTGTGTGTGTGAGTGTGTGTGTGTGTGTGTGTGCGTGTGTGTGTGTGTGTCTTTGTGTTTTCAAGGTGGATGAGAAAAAGACAGACTCACACAGATGAAATGACCTTTCATCACACTGGCTGCATTATGTGTCCCCGCTTGTCTGTATATGTGTAGTCTTGTGATATTCATTTCCATGACATCAAGCATCTCGCCAAACCAGCCCACACAGATTTTTTAATGTGGACCAGCAATGCTTGAGAGTCATTACTCATGGACAGGCAACTGTTGCCAGTGCAGTAGAATACAGACATGAATATGAACTCTTCCTTTAAGCAGGACTGTCTAAACCTGTCATACCTTAAAAAAATGGATGAGATGTAACCCTTGCTTCTCCTCAATGAGAAAGCGCCACGATAGACAGGAAATGTTGATCGTTGTCAAGGAAACACCGGATGTTACGTCAAAGACCGCTGCATAAGCTAGCGCTAGCTGCTACTGAAAGCTGCCGTTCTGTCGCTGTATGTGCTGCTGTGATATAAAACGTCATGTAAATTATACTTGGATACATCGTCAGTACACATATTGTCTTTCTCAGGTCGGTTTCGCCCATTCGTATTGATTCAACACAGAGTTTGTTCGTTTTCTCCCATAATACCCCGCGAGACTCAACATCATCTGTGGTTATTGTTTTGATTGAGAGCCCCCTAGCGGTGGATTTTACATACTGTACGTTTAAGTAAAGGAGTCATGGTTTCAAAGTATGTTCTGATGTTACATACCCACTAGGGATGTATAGATTAATCGTGAGGCAGTTTAAAATCGATTCAAAGGTGTCAAGGTTCACATTGGTACTCTGAAAAATGAATCGCAATAATATCGTGAGCGTCAACAGATGTAGAGCAGAGGCGGTTGGTTGTAAACAAGCAGGCGTTTATCATGGCAGCTGCGAAGCCAAACCATACTAACAAGCAGGGTTGTAGCCCCGCTCGCCCAAACGAGCGTAAGAGCCAAAGAGATTACGAGGTGCATTGGTGCAAGGAATCTTTTTCAGTCATAATTTTTTCTTCAGTCTCATTTTGTAAAATAAATCGTGAGAGAATCGTATCTTGAACCCAGTATCGTGAATCGTATCAGGAGTTAAGTGAATCGTTACATCCCTAAAACCCACTTTACAGTGATGTTTTGAGTGCTTAGAAATCAACCAAATTATACCAATGTTGTCTGTGTTTCCTGAAGCTGCCGAAGCTTAAATTTGTAAGTGACAAAGCATCTTTGGTGACCAAAATTAAAAAGATTCCTTAAGAGGAAGTGTCACCCATCATGGAAACTTTTCACTACATAAAGTATTTTAAAAGGAAAATCCACGTTTTAAATCTCAATGTACCGAGGGCCAATACCACATGGTTTCATGGAGGGTGGCAGCCACAATGGACCAGTGGGAGATAGTTTGGTCAGCCCAATATCTGTCATTTTCTCACATTGAGTTTCGCAGACAGGCCACATAATTCCCTTCATGTGATAGGCATACACATAGTTACATAATCCTACATGGTGTGCTTGATAAAGAATTGTTGGTAACAGGCTTTCTGTTCATTTTTTCATTTTTTCTATTATAAAGTGCAATATCTGTGCTACTAACCATGCCATAATCCAACTTTACAAAAACGTGAATGGTAATATGAACAGTTGCAACAAAGATCTTGGCACTCTTCAGGCATGTTGTGTTGCAGTCAGAATAAATGCCACAAGTTGTACACACTAAAACAATTAAGATCAAGAAAAAAACACTTTGTGCCCTAAAATTAGGCAAACAAGGGAAAAAAAGCTTCAAGCTCTTTGAATCACTAGCAGGGTGGAGAAACAGATTATAGCAGGAAATTACTTTTCTATTATTGGTAAATGGTAATATTCAAATCTGTTGCTAATCAGCCTGTGGAGGGTTAGACACAAACAAACAAAAAAAATCTCCTGTCTGGGATGAGATTTGGAGAGACAGAGGGGAGGGATGTCAGCATTGTGATGAATATTCAGTTGTTGACATTTAGCGTGGAGCAGCGAGAATGTGATGATGGAAGGATGCAGAGTTTACTAAGAGCATTACAGAACACTGGAGAGATAGGAGGATGAGAGGAGGAAGAGAAGATTAGGCGGAGTCAGAGACAGCGATTGGCAGCGATATCTCACACACACATACACACATAGCAGGCTCTGGAGAGTGTGTCAGGGTCGATTTTGGGAAAGGAGACCATGAGTGTCGCCTCTGTAATTAATGAGAATTGCTATTGATGATAGTTATTGTCAGTTTGTTTTTTTGTAGGCAGCTAAGTGATGGTCTAGAAACTCGATCTGGGTCACAGTGCCATAGACTCCTCATTAAACCCGTTCTGCTCCCTTGCTGCGCCATCAGCTGTTTGTTCTGCTATTGAGATGGTCACGATGTTTTCGTGTCTTTGACTTCAGACACTTGTCTCTTATTCAGAGGCTCATCACCAGGACTGTAAGGACCCTATGTGTTAAAAACTGGAGAAGGATAAAGGGAGAGCACAGATAGAGTGAACTGAGAGAGAGAAGAAGGAAACAAACAGGGAATCTGTGTCTTTGAAACGTTGTTTACAGACACTGTTTATTAAGTTAATGACCTCTTTTGCATAATTACAGTCGCACGCAGTTTGTGCCGAATCCAAGACTCAGGAGACTTCCTGTTCTAAACATAGGCTCAACCAAAAAACATGTCACTGAAGGAACCCACCAGTTTTATGGATTAAAGGAGGCAGATGAAATGCACAAAGCTGAGTGAATATGTGTACATCTGAGGGTTGCGACATTATATCAACGAGCACACAAATGAAGTACGCTAAGTGTGTTTATTTGTGTGTAAACCACAACTAACTTGTACCTCCACTTAAAGGCTAGGGTGCCATAAGAAAGATCCTGTGGACTACCTTTGTATTCTCCTACAGGAAGCGCTGTTGTAGCCATATTGGCTTGCTAAGCATTAGCGTGGATCAGATTAGGTTGTGTTTGGATCTCAGTTCAACCCTTCTGTACATTTCTGAAAAAATAAAATTTGAGGTGTAATTTAGTCATTTGTCCATCCTATTTTTATTCCTAATCTAACATCAACCTTTTTTTTTATTTATAAAGCATTAGAAACACCTCAACACCGTATCTACTCACACTCTCATAAAAGTATAGGAACAGTGAATGGAAGATCCTGATTGGTCAAATGAGGTACCAGTCAAAAGTTCTGAGTGCAGTTAAATGGTGGTGGCGTTTTTTAATCAGTCCATGGATCTTTATGAATGTAATGTTTTCGGATTAAATCTTTTACTGGATTTGGAGTGTGGGGAACGTTGTCGATGTAGCAGGGTCATTTTTGTTGGAGTATTATGACCCAAGGAGTAGCCTACAGTAGACCTCCAGACAGTAAGAAAAATGCATCAGAAAGACTTGTTTGTTGGTGGTCTGACAGATGTGTAGATTGTTGCTGCTGTGTTAGATCTTGAAATGGTTTACACGGTCAGAGTCACAAGAATTGTGACTTTGATCACGATATATAACATGAGAGATACACACAGAACAGCAGTTGTTTACATGATGGTGATAATGAGAAAACACACAAATGTGTGAAAGTAAGAGATTTCTAATTGTACAAATAATTGTAAAAATACAATTGACATTGTATTTTTGTTTTTACCTTTCATGCTATGTTAATCTATTAAGTCCTGCTGATCTTCAAAAGGGCCAACTGGGGCTTTAAATGACATCACATGTGGGTGGTGTGGCCTTGCTAATAGAGAACAAAAGTGATGACTTATTTTTGTAGGCCAACCCGGAAGTAGCTTCGCCATGGGTTCTAACGAGAATTCGCCTATGGGATTTTTGCATTGGATTTTGGATCATTGCAGAAAATAAGCTCTGTGGCTAACACACGTTTCTGATGCGTAGGCGTTTTGTTCAGCAGGATAATCTTTACAAATGAACACCACCTTTATGAAGTTTGAAGCGTTAATGCAGCCGAGAGAAGTAAAAAGCTAACGTTATGCTACAAGCGAACTACACCACGGTCGGTTGATTTTGACGTCACTACCGTTATGCTTCATCGATCTAATCAGCGGTTTTGACAAGCTAGCGAAACTGTAGCTTAATAAGTTGTTTATTAACCTAATATTTGCAAGAGCACTGAAAAACAAGACTAGAGGCTGTAAGGCGGACTAGTGAGAGAGTTCCCGGCGTGATGACATTAAATGTCCCCGACAACCACTGTAGTCTCATTTAGCCACTTGTTAGCAACCACCGTTTTTAGTATGCGTAAAAACTTTAAAATTCACAAGTTGGGGTCTTATCTAATGTAGTTTATCTCGTCTAACAAAACGCCCAACATCTCTTAATCTTGTGTTAACCACAGACCTTATTTCAGGCGTCTAACCACAAACCCATTCAAAATCCCCATTGACTTTTAGAGTTAGGAACCCATGGCGCTAAAATGCTAACTCACTTCCGGGTTTTAGGACTCATTCCTGTGGCAGTCTAGACTTTCAAAGATCTTTTTAAAAATGGCCGCCATTCTGACAAGTACATTTAATGGAAGACGACAGATTAGCATGATTTTCACAATTGAATTATTTTCTGTTGAATGTTATATTTTGGTTTCAAGTAAGTAAGTATCTAAGGAACACTTAGAGAACACTAAGTTTGGATGGTTCTCGGACAGAGGCAGAACGCATTCTTTACAAAATCATTTAGGGAGACTCAGACGTAAGTCGGTCAGAAGATGAGAGTCAAGAGAAAGAGAATGAGACAGAGTGAAAACTCAGATGAAGACCCAGATGATGTGGACCAAGATCCAGAACCAAATGACGTGAGAGTCTTCCTCTATGGGCCAAGACCAACACATAGGGCTTGTAGCCAGTGCAGATACGAATATTAATCCACAAAGAAGTCTTTTAGTAAATAGAATTAGGAGGAAAAGTTGTCAAAAAGTTCCATTTGTTGAAAGCGCAATTTCCTTAATTTAAGAAAAAAATGTAAAACCAGTCCAAAGAGATCAAGACATTCTGAAACATCTCAATGTACATGGCATACCTTGCAAATCCAAGAATCAAAATAGTCTGGGCTGACAGAAAAAAATCATAGCTGACTCCATGACACAAGATCTTGTTACAAGATCAGGTCGTAACTGAAAGTGTTCAATGTTTTGAAGATGAGAAGGGTGCAAGATGCTTTACCAAATTACTCAGAACAACAATGACACATGTTAGAGACAGGTACTCACAAACACATCCACTCCCACCTCACTGAGGATGTTGTATATCTGCACCTTCAAAAAAATAGGTAGCATGCTAAATTGCACACACTTGAGTACCTCCCAATGAACACTCTCAAAGCGCCGCACGCAGACTAATGAATACATTCCGAAACACTTTAGAGTCACTGCAGATAATGAAGTCTATTTGCATAATTAAAGGGGATGAATCAAAAGGTAATTTACAGTACCCTCTTGTCCTGGCTAAAACATAGGTTGAAAGGGGGCGGAGGGAACAAGGGTGGGAGGCGATGCATTCACTTACATCCTCACCCTGGGGAGCCTTTTTGAAGTTGTGTGCAATGTGGGGGTTTAAAGAAAGGCATAGGAAGGAAATGATCTTTATTGCTCATCATGTCACACATATTATACACTTATTATAGATGTTATATTAACACACACACACACACACACACACACACACACACACACACACACACACACACACACACACACACACAAACGAAAGGGACACAATTTTTCAAACACATGAACACTAAATACAGTCCACCATTTTCCTTTCAATCAATTTTTTCCACCTTTCCACCTTCCTCTCTCTATCCATCCTCCCATTCCTCCATCCATCCCCCCAAAGCCTGCAGTCAGCACTCAGCTATAGAATTCCATTACAGTCTAGTGATGCAGCACTTCAAAGGAGGCAGCTGAATGTGTGTGTGTGTGTGTGTGTGTGTGTGTGTGTGTGTAACCAGTGCCACGTGTACACAGTGTGCCAGTGTGTACACGTGCAATACACTGTAAGTATTTTTTGATTTGCAGTGAATCTCATCATCAGGCACACAGCAGTGATGTCCCCAGCCAATATTTTCCTGCAGTGTGTGAAAACAGTTTTTCATTTTTTGCCTGTCTGAAAAATGATCTAAGCAACTTGGGTTTGGCTCAAAACTGATGATGTCCTGCAGGGACATTTGTAGGTAAGATTTTTGTAAGTTAAATTGCATTCACATCCAATTATTTACCATTTAAGCAACAAGGTAACTTTTCCACCTTTAAAAAGTAGTTTCAAAGTCACTCTTACAGTACAAGTACTTTGTACAGAGATAATGGAGTCTATCCTATTTCCACAGAGCGCTCTACTGCAGCCTGTCGGGCGCAGTTCTCTCGCAAGATGTGTGTGAGGCTTTACGGCATAACTTCACACACCAGCCTTCATCTAAAAACACGCCAGCTAGCCTGTCTCGGTGCTGTTTAAAACAATGGCTGAGGCTACGAGAAAGATGGGGATGATAGCAGACGAAGCTAAGAAGAGAAAAGGAGAGTGACCGAGTGAGAAGCCAGACTAGAGTCAATATTAGACAGACTCTTAAGGGTTGGCGAAGGTTCATAGAAACAAAAAGCTTCAAGTCCTATGAGTTTTTTTTGAACAGTGCAGTTCAAATCTGCGATACTCAACCCGCTGCTCTCAAACCATATGCAGCTGTTTTGTGACTTCAAGTCACATCAATCAGTTATAGTGTTTCCCACACACAGACAATACTCGGGCTGGGCAGGCTGGGTATTCATGGCCACATAAGCATTATTGCCAACATTTTTTAAAGAATATTATAACTTTTGCTTGCGTGCAAGAGAGAGCAAGAGATAAAGAGACAGGAACCCGCTGGAATGTCCCTCCAGTGAATGCACTGATTAATGTGAGATGTCTCTCATAAAAACTGAAGCTTGTCATGCCTTTGTTTCAGTATTTTTCTGCAGATGCTTGCTGCTGATGCTGTCCTGCACTTGTAGTTTATGATTGCTGTGATACGCATCATCATCAGTAAGCCCCCACTAGGGCTGTCTTGGTGAAGGAATTCCCCCTGCAGTGATTTAGGGTGGCTCAACAGGTATGCGGTATTATCGCGGCAACCCTTCCTGCCACAGAACAGTGTGCGAGCAGGATGCAGACAGTAGACAGTGCCTGGTTCTGAAATAAAGCATCATCATGGCACTGTTACTACTGTATTCTAGGTGAGAGCTCAAATTCGATGTGTTTCTTCGTTTCACAGGGATCTTTTTGGCACAGATTTTACAAATTGACTCATCGAAATTAGCTGGTTATCCTTTTCATTTGGCTGAAAGTCGAAATGTTCCCAAAGGGGTGAAGTCGCATCTGGTTTACAGTAGGTACATGGCAGTTGCCATTGTTTCTGTTTAAACATGAGAAGGGGTGAGGTGACCTCACATGCTCCGTGGTTGGCTTAATAATATCGTGGTTACTTCGACAGCCCTATCCTACAAACACGCAGATCTTCTGATGTGATAACGAGATTTGAGTGAAACATTTACAAAATGCATGTAAACGTATTTGAGCATCTTTTCCATCATTTTCATTTAGATTCTGTTCGGGCTAAAAACTTCATTTCTGTTGTAAAAACAAGTAAAGTAAAGAATAAAAACAAAACGTATTTGTTTGAGGAAAGATATTTTTGGTAATTTTAACCGTCTTTCATAATAATGACAGACTTTGAAGTGTTTCTCCCAGCTCCCTCTCTCTCTACCTTTCGAATAACAAGACCTAAAAGTCATCAACTGAGGTGTGAAAAAATGTGATATCAATGCATCTCCATACTATGCTTTAAAGGACACCAGTGTTAATTGGCCAGATGTTAAGTTTGAGTTGAAAACATTTGCTTCGTACGTCTTCAGACTGCAATAGTGACACAAACAGCCAATGAAGCAGACGCATACTTTGTGAAGCTATAAATTTAGGGATGGCGTTCTGTTATGTTACTCACAGAGGACAAGTCATTAACGTTGTGTTAATTGCCGACAGCTGCAGAGGGCGCATTGTGTGCATACAAAACGACAGAGACAACAGCAGCACAGTCTGACCACATAAACTCTAAAGCATCTCTTTTATAGGGAAGAAAACAGAGTTTTGTCTCCAGTGGAGTTCTCTTCACTTCAATTAGATTGTTCCTGCATTTCCAGTGGTAAATAATTCAGAGGCAGGACCATCAGCAGACAGGCATGGGGATATAAATGTTTTAGTGTGTGCGTGGGGTGGGAAGTGAGTGACGTTGGCGATGATGGCGTGGGGTCGGACCATGGAAATAGTTTTTATTGGTGTTTCCTGAGCTTCAAAACAATTCAGCCTGTCGGTACCTGTCTCTCTCTCTCTCTCTCTGTATCCATCTCTCTCACTCCCTGTGGTTGACTAGATGAGATGGATGAGGTTCTCTTTTCATGTTTTTGTAAATGTAAAAAGTCAGCTCTGATGCATGCCAACTAAGAGGAGCAGAAAACAGGAGGTCAAAAATAGCAGCAGCTCCGGTTAGACATTTATAACATAAGAAAGGACGTGCAAGACACCCAGCATTTTCACATGCCATTTTGTGCCTGTTTTGTGTGCATGTAGGTGTGTGTGTAATCAACGGTTTCTTAGAGACAAGTTGGTCTAATATAAGAACCTGCTCATTAAAAACTGGATGAATACAGTATGTGTGAAATGCCAAATATGTGGAAATCTGTTTGTCGTGTCTGTCTAAAACTTTTAAAGTCAGCAGTGTGAACTGATTAGGAAGAGTTAGTACCCGGGGTTAGTTGCTTTTATCTGTTAAAATATCTCTTCTTTGTTAGAAATGTTTTTCTAAGAGCTGACATTTTCATGGAGAAGGGTCCGACTACTGGTGTAACATTTGCAGATAGTGAGGCTTCAGAAAGCTTGCCTTATTGTTGACTTATCATATCCTGACTGTTGAGCTGTCACATCAACACAACACGAGGAGAAGTGTCCTTCATTAACAGACCGCTGCATCGCTTTACTTTTGGTTAGTTTGGTTTAGATTTATTTTGTGCTGTCAGATTAGTTATGAAAATGTCAGAGAAACATTTACTCAAGTGGTTGTTTGTGAAAATAAAAATGAATGACTTCAAAACTATTAGAAAACTTCACGACAGTTTCAGCCATCTGATGGAAAACAAACAATGGCTGCTGCTTCTCAAGCAGTTTTTATATTTCTTGTCATTACTTTTAAAAAGAACACCTCACCCGGATATATGCACAGCGTAAAGAAGTTCAATAACATATTAAATAAACACAAGGCTTTAAAAAAGGACACAAAAAAACAACAACAAATTAAACTACGGGCCTAACTCATATTTGGAGGTTCATTCAAAACGACTTCCTGGACATCTTGGTAATTAAGAATATATCTCTCCAAGCAATGTAACTTTACATTTGTTTTGAATTCATTTTAAGTTGTGTACATGTACTATTTTTCTGAGTTACACACTTTTTGTGACGTGTGAGGTATATTAGAAATACAATGGTCCATTTATTTCAATTTCCATTTCTGTTTCTACACCATTTGGCTTTTTTTCTTCTCATTTTATGCACTTAATTATTGTAAGAGTTTGTGTTACACAAATTCAATCTGTAATACTGAAAAGCCCCCTCCGTAAAGTAAGGCTTTAAGATGACTCTACATTCAATGTTTACCAAATAAGGTATGGAATCACTTGATCATGTTATTACATTTTAGTAGTTTGTAAAAAAAAAAAAAAGAGATAGACCTGTGAAACATTGAGCTTGAAAATAAATCTTTCAGCTCCAAGCTCTTTTTTAACTTTTTTTTTTTTTAATATATATTCATACATGTTGAGGATCTTCTCCCCTACAACAGCAACAGTCAACATTCATCCTGCAGCTTGTACAAACTATTTACTTTGTTTTTATTTATTTTTTTTAACCAAACTATGAATTGATCAATAAGAAAAAAAGATTTTAATATCAAAAAGTAAATCGATAACTTGTTTTGTCAAGATCAAATCAGATTAAAGAAGACAAACAAATTTAATCATCAGTGTTGTTTGCTTCTTTCAAGCAGCACTCATCACAGATCAACACAAGGGAGATAGTGGGAAACGGAAAAAGCTGCTTTACTTGTGATCCTGACCGGAGTTTGATCTGTGAAAAGGGTTTAATTCATGCATTGTTAGTAACAACACTGCCAACACCATTCTTGATGAAAATAGAGAGTGCATTCACAGGGGTATAGATGTAGAATGTCACCATGAAAAATAGATGGTGATACTGTATATAAACACCACAGTATAGAATAGGTTTTTTTTGCACATGAATCAACATATCAGCAATACACATCTACTGTGTGAACATGTGGCAGAATTAACACCAGAGCTCAAATTAATCTGTAGTCTGAAAGCAGGTACCAACAAAAAAAGGACTCCTCACAGGACAGCACACACAAGAACTCTAAGTACACAATGTACAGATCTGTAACATAAGAAATAACAGACCTGCATACAATTAGCTGGTTAATAATGCAGGGTGAGCCAGAAGCCCCACGGGAACGAGCACTAGAACAGGAGGCAGATACTATAAATGAGTACATGACTGGTCTGTTTTTAAACCAATGTTTGAGTTATCTTTCGAAAGTTAAGTTGTTGTCACTCTCCCTCATATTTGCTGGAGATTTGTTCCTCTAACAGACCTTACTTTTTGACTAAATTCAGTTCTACTCCTCAATCTCCCCTGGTTTGCGCTCTGCTGTTTATCCTATTATTGTGCTTTTTCTGTATACCATCATTAGGGCCCGAAGCACTGACAAGTGCGTAGGACCCTCTTGGAACCCTTGCGATTATTTTTTTTTTTATTTTTATTTTTCTTCCGCCACTTCGAAGCCATTTCTGAGGGCCTGAACGTGAATGAAAACTCACCAAAATGTGCAAGGTCATCAGGTCTGGCGAAAAATTTGATATTTTCGCATTTTTGTAAAGAAAGTTCGCAAAATGGCTCAGTGGCGCCCTCTTGTAATTTTCAAAAAGGCCTCCCCATAGATGTTTTTTTGTCATACATGCATGAAAATTTGTATGCACATTAACCATGTCAGGACCTACATAAAATCCTCTTACACCCATAGTCAAAACATTACAGGAAGGTGGCCATCTTTTTTTGAATTAAAAAAAAATGGCGTAAAATGGCTCAAATTGGCGTTTCACAGGTCACCTATTTCAATTAACTTGTTCGAAAGCGTTCATCCGATTGACGAAAACTCAGTGTTACTGTGTTCTAGACATGTTCAACATATTAAATTGTGCTCTACTCTTCCAAAACTCAAAGGGCGTGGCCGTGGCGTGCGTTCAAAGTTTAACGTGCGTTTTGGCACATTGCCAAAAAATTAAATGCTTATAACTCTAATGGGGAGTCATCAATCATCACCAAAAAAATCATGCATGATATATAGCCTGCCCTGAACATATCCATGATTGAAATTTTTTGATAAGTCACAGCGCCACCTGTTGACAACAGGAAGTCACTACTTTTCAATTACCACTAGCCATTGTTGCACAGTAGCTCAATTCGCCCTCAAAATTGTTGTGGACCATGCTAACACCTTGGCCATACAACACTTTCAAGCTCAAACGCCTACGTCCAACGCTGTCATTCTACGGACGTATTGTTCGCCATCAAACAGGAAGTAGTTTTTTCACAGGCTTAACATTGTCTTACACTCCCGAAACGTCATACATATAATTCTGGTGGTGAAGTCAAACTTTTTATATTATTAAAATGAGTGGGCGTGGCTTAATGGCTCAGTGGCGCCCCCTATAATATTTCAAACAGTCAGCCCCGGCGGCACGTTGAACCTACAATTCTGAATTTTTTTATGCATATCCATCTTGCCAAGACCAACGAAAATCCCTCTTGCACCCATGCTCGAAATCCAACAGGAAGTCCACTAGGATTTTTTCAAAGTCAAAAAAACGCGATTTTCTATCGTTTACAGGACACCTATTTGAAGTAACTTCTTCGAAAGCGCTCATGCGATTGCTGAAAACTCAGTGTTACTGTGTTCTAGACATGTTCAACATATTAAATTGTGCTTTACTCTTCCAAAACTCAAAGGGCGTGGCCGTGGCGTGCGGTCAAACTTTGATGTCTTGTCGCGCCACTTTTAACCTTTTAAAAGGCCTCTCCATAGAATTCTTTTCACGTACATGCATAACAATGTCAGGACCTACATAAAATCCTCTGGCACCCATATTCACAAACTAACAGGTAGTCCGCCATCATTTTTTTGGTGTGTAAAAAAATGCCTCAATTTTGCATTTCACAGGTTACCTATTTGAACGTATTTCCTCGAGCCACCATTTCTCTGATCATTACGAAATTAGTGTCAATGTGTTCTAGACATGTTAAAGATCCAAAGTTATGTGAAACCAAGATTCTACATAAAAGGGCGTGGCCCTGGCGTGCGGTCAAATTTGCATGTTTTTTTTAATCCATTTTTTAACCACAAAATGCCTATATGTCTGCCATGCAGAGGTCAATCATCACCGAATGTGTCATGCATGATAAAGGTCCTGCCCTGAACACATCCATGCTTAAAATGTTTGTATTACTTACAGTGCCACCTGTTGACAACAGGAAGTTACTGCTTGTAAATTAGCACTAGCCATTGCTACACAGTTGATCATATCCCCTTCAAAAGGGTTGTGGACCGTCCTAAGACCTTGGCCATACTACCTTTTCAAGCTCAAATGTCTGCGTCAAACGCTCTCACCATACAGGCGCGTCGTTCGCCACAAACAGGAAGTAGTTTGTTGAGGGGCTTAATATAGTCGTAGAGTCACCAAACGTCATACACATGATCTCAGTAGGAAAGTTAAACTTGTCATGTGGGTATAGTAAGTGGGCGTGGCTAAATGGCTCAGTGGCGCCCCCTTGAAATTTTCAAAAAGGCCTCCCCATTGATGTTTTTTTGTCCTACATGCATGAAAATTTTTATGCCCATTAACAATGTCAGGACCTACATAAAATCCTCTTACACCCATAGTCAAAACATTACAGGAAGTCCGCCATATTTTTTTTTGTGTTTAAAAATATGCTTTCATTTTGCATTTCACAGGCTACCTATTTGAACGTATTTACCCGAGCCACCATTTTTCCGATCATTAAGAAATTAGTGTCAGTGTGTTCTAGACATGTTAAAGATCCAAAGTTATGTGAAACCAAGATTCTACATGAAAGGGCGTGGCCATGGTGTACTGTCAAACTTTGATGTCTCGTGCACTCCCATGAAATTCTTTCAAAAGGCCCCCCCCAGGAGGTTTTTTCCCCGACATGCATGACATTTTTTCTGCATATTAACCATGTCAGGACTTACATAAAATGCCACAGTGCCCATTGTCAAAACCCAAAAGGAAGTCCACCATCATTTTTTGAATGTATAAATAATGACCAAATTTTGCATTTTCAGTCTTCCTATTTTAACATACTTCCCTGAGACCATGTTCATGCAATCATTGCCAACTCAGTGTCAGTGTGTTCTAGACATGTTTAAGATATCCCGTTGTGCTCAGCATGATTCTACACAAAAGGGCGTGGCCTCAGTGTATTGTCAAACTTTCACTTTTACACCAATCAAACTGTAAGGCCTGCTACTTGGTCACGTCTCGCCGTTGCACTCCCGCGGTCGCGACACACCCCGACATGCACGAAGTGCTTCGGGCCCTTCATCACCGCTTGCGGTTTTAATTTAAACTTGTGCTTACAGTTCTCCTGAGCTTCATTTTTACCTCGGTGTTGAGGGTGTTGTGCCATTCCTACAATGGCATTGTATGCAGGCTCTGTTGATATGTCATAGACTAAACTGAGGTTAATCCTCAAAAATGAAAGTGTCTCATATTCAGTAATGAAACTGTGTAAACACTGTGGGTCAAAACATTGACATGTTTCTGTGGGCATCATGCTCCTACTCACTACTTAAGAGCTAGCTATTTTCGGCTAAAAAATAAATCTGTCTGGAGTTGAGTTGCATTGTGGGCAATAGGCCCCTGATTTTTCTCACCTCAGACAGATAACTGTATTAACAAGACAGCCAATATCTCTGGTATTGCATTGTAATCTAGTTTGGCTCGACTGTCAAGGAAGGTGGTAGGAAGTCAACGCGTCAGATTTCTCTTTCCCAAAGGTGAGCATTTTTGTACAGTGATTTTTGGTAACATGTGTTAACAAAAACCCCAACAGTTTATGTAAATAAGGCGAATGAACACATTATTAAATCAAACTACAGCTTGTGTTAAAGGCACCCGAACTTCAACCCCGCTGGAACAAACAAGCTTTATAGACTGTTCAATGAACCCAGTGGCTGCAGCTAAAAGTATCATTACTGTAGGAAGTGGACATTCACATTCTTCTGAGGAAACAGAAATCAACAAGAGATCATTTTATCAACTAAATGATACTGGAAACCGATAAATCATATTGTTACAATTACACAAGTTGCATGGCATGGACAAAATCAAATGTTTCTGAGAAAAGAAGAAGCCTACAATGGGTGTGACCCAGTAATGTCAGTGATGACATCACCAATCCCATAGATACCCAGGAATACCCCAAAGGAACAATCATAGGTAAGTGTGGAGCAAATGATTTTAATTTGTGAATCTTAAACTCATAAAAAGAGACTGAACTAACTCAAGACTGTGTTTGCTTTTACTTACTTTATACTTTGGTGTGAATTGTAACTTAACGCTAACAGTAACTGTCCCTAAAGGGACAGTAGTGAATAAGGAAGTGGTCTTACCCATTCATACTAAGGTGTCTACTAATGAGTGTGAAGATGAACACGTAAAATAATACCCTGAACTATAAATTATAAACCCACCACTAAAATGTACCAACTGTATATCCTGCTTAACATTGCATCCCAAAATGTGGCCCACCGTCCAGTCATACTGTAGGCAGCACCTCTGCATGATCAGGGAACTGTGGTAGACTCAGTTAAAGAACAATTGCCACTTGAACCTGTAATAAAAAAGCTGGGAAAAAATATGTCTTACTGAATGGGGTTGAGAGACGCTATGGGAAGGTCATTGGGCCTCATTTATCAATCTTGCGTGAAAACAGGTGCAGATCTGAGCGCAGATTTGGTCTTACGACAGGACACACGTGCGATTTATGAAACGTTCGTATCTGACCAATCTGAGCGTACGAATGAGCGGGCCTTGATAAATGCGGCGGCTGAATTCGATCGTCATTAACATGTTACGCCCATAAATATTCCTGGTTCGGAGGCCTCGCCCACTGAGGTCAAACATGGAGAGACGAAACACTAGTAAGAAAAGAAACTTTTCTGACACGGAGATCGGCATCCTGACATCGGAGGTGGAAAGAAACAAAACAGTGCTTTTTGGCAGTCTGAAGAGTGGCATAAAAGGGGCTCATAAAAACGCTGTCTGGAAAAAAATAACGGAGGCAGTCAACAGCGTTGCCGTACAGGAACGGACTCCAGCTGAGGTTTGAATATAATTCTCAATAACTTAACCCATGCCTAACGACTTAAATGAATCTTTTCATCCCCAGCTTAAAAGCTTATGTCTGCTAATTGATCAAAACAATTCTTTACATTTAGGTCAAGAAAAAATGGTCGGATTTGAAGCTGGCCACCAAGAAACGTGTTGCTGCGTTTAAACGCAGCATCAGGAAGACTGGAGGAGGCCAACCAGACTCCAGCCTGATCCTGACGGGGACGGAGGAAAAAATTGCCTCCTTAATTGGGTCCGAGTCGATCTGTGGCATAAGTGGTGGAGGTGACACAGACGCACTGGCATCAGACCCAGAGCAGAATGGTAACTAACAACCCCCTTTTGCTTGCATTGAAAAATCTGACTGTACACCATTTCTTACAAATAATAAGGCTTACACATGTTACATGGGTGACATTTTTATTGTATTAAATATTTCAGAGCCAGGCACCAGCATGATGTCAGCCAGATCTGCTCCCCAGAGCGGTCCCACTACTGCCGAGAGTGAGCGCGTGCCCTCGGCCCCCCGTGCTGCGCCCAGACCGAACCTGATCACGGCAGAGGTCCTGGAGAGACAAGGGGAGATATGCAGGTTATTGGCCTCAGTCGTCGGCGCACTTGACGCAATTAATGAGACACTAAAAGAAATAAATGAAACTCTAAAAAAGCCATAATAAAATGTTTAAATGACTAAATGTTGTCTGTGTTTAGTATGCCTTTAGCCAATTCCACCAACAATACTTCACATTACTGATTAATACTGCAGAGCATTTGCAAGAGTTTAAGGTATACTTTACGTTTTAAAAGCGACAAATGAGGTCCTGTCTCCTCCGTACAGCCCCCTGTGGAGGCTGTGCTGGCCACGGCTCCATGGGCATGGGCTCATCCGGCTGCGCCGCTCATTCACCAGTGCAATGTTGTGCAAAACTGAACAGGCCAAAATGATATCGCACACTTTGTCTGGGGTATACAGTAGCATTCCCCCTGCAGGTCCGAGACAGAGCCACCTGCCCTTCAGCAACCCGAAGCAGCGCTCGACTGTGACCCGTGTGCGTGTGTGCGCACTGTTGAACCTGCGTTCCTGCACTGTAGCGGGGTTTGCCAGCGGGGTTATAAGGTATTCCGTTAGAGGATAACCCTTGTCACCTAGAAGAACCATACCAAAATGTTAATCATCTGATACCTTGTTTAGTGTAATGCAATTTATCGAGGGTAGCCACTTACCGAGGAGATGACTTTGGCTCTGCAGTGCGCCCTCCTGCAGCCGCGCGCCAACAGAGCTGTTTTGAAAAATAAAAGAATCGTGTGTCCCCCCTGGCCACCTGGCCACCACGTTTAAAAGTGATAGCTTGGCATCACAAATCACCTGGACATTTATGGAGTGGTAGTTTTTGCGATTGATGAATGCGTAATCATTCATGGATGGTGCCTTCAGACGCACATGAGTACAATCAATCGCTCCAACCACATTTGGAAACCCAGCAATCTCATAAAATTGCCTTTTAATCACAGCTTGCTGGGCATCATTGTATGGGAAACGAATGTATTTTCGGGAGAGAGATTTTATTGCAGCCAACACTGCTGGCATCGTCCTGCTGATCGTTGGCTGGGAGACCCCAGCCCTGTCCCCGACCTCTCGCTGAAAGGTCCCGGTGGCCAAAAACCCCAGCGTGGCGAGCACCTGAACTGGTACAGGTAAGGCATTTGACCGCCTGGTTTCTCTCTTTAATCCAGCAGCTACATTATTGCATAAATCAATAAGCACATGCCTTGGGAGCCGAAAGCGACTGATCAACCAGGCATCACTCTCCATGAGGAGATCCCTGCGGTCCCTGAAGACGCGCTCACGTCTGACACGCGCGTATTGCTCCTCCAAAATAAGCAAGTCTGCCATCATCAAGACTTGATAACTGTCAAAGCATCTGTTTAAATAGGGGAATGAATAAACATCTGACCAACCACAGTGGAACGATGATTATCTCAACAGGTGCTTTCAATTTTTGTTCCAGTTCTGTCACACCCATCGGACAAAAACAAAAACAATTACACATTTTTGCCATTAGTTAATTTGCAAACACACATTTCTGCTTGTATTTATGATTCTTTCACATTTTAATGTGTAATAATTCGTTGTCATCTTAGGCTATTTATCCTATTGTTTAATTTTTTGAAAGTGGTATCAGTAAAAACATGGGCTTTAAAAGAAATGTTTTCGTTTTGATCTGTTCTAAATATGTGACTGCTTATGCTTAATGACAGCTGAGGTTTGTTCATTATTTTCCGCCAGATTTTGCTGTGCTGCACCGCAAATCCACAGACTCGAATTTGCGTACACGAGCTCAGACCTGACGTGAGATCTGATCGCAGCTTCCGCTTACGTCCAAATTGATAAATGCCGAAGTTTGCGTGGAAATGGTCGTACGCACGGTTTTCGGTCGTACGTTCGTTTGATAAATGAGGCCCACTGTGTGGATATTTCCCAAACATATCGCTGTAACAGGCAATAGTATTTATCCAAATATCACAAAACCTTAACAACAATAGCAACAACATCGGACAGTCAGGAAAAAAAGACCTGTCCAATCGCCTATTCCTCGAGCACTGGATCATCAGTAAGCTTCCAGCCAGACATTCACAAGAAAATGAATCAGACAAATAACAAATAGAGGGAGAAATAAGAAGACACAAAAAGCAGAGTTACATAGTAATGCTGTAAGCTGCTATATCTTCATCAAATGATATCAACGGTTTCCAAGTGATTTAGAATTTCCTGGTGCAACCTTTTATAGTACATCTGATTTTCTCTGGTGGACACGACACATAACCTCCTTATCCATTGGCCAAATGTTGGGAGGGACGGAGTCCGTTCATTTTGATAGTACAAGTCTTCTGGCCAAAAGGAAGTAGAAGGCCACCATATTGGTTTGATACCCATTAACAGGAGTGTTAGGCCACAGCATTTTATCACACTGGGTAATAAAGTATTGGGTAGAAAATTGTACAACCAATGTTTTTATATGACCATTATATACCTGTATATTGCAGGTGAAAGAGCATGTTATTTTAGTGTGTATTGACTCTATACTCGACCATGATCAATTTCTGCACTCTGCAGCCTGACTGACACCTGCCCAGTGCTCTGGTTGTTTGGGACACACCTATTTGTTTCAGTTGATGGGAGCCCGAGGTAGCAGAGACACAGTAAAAAAAAAAAAAAAAAAAAAAAGAGACTGCAAATAGAGCAGAAAGTGAAATGGTTGGAGAATGAAAGAAAAACTAAAACACTGTGAATA
Source organism: Tautogolabrus adspersus (assembly GCA_020745685.1). Lineage (NCBI taxonomy): Eukaryota > Metazoa > Chordata > Actinopteri > Labriformes > Labridae > Tautogolabrus > Tautogolabrus adspersus. The sequence goes on along the minus strand of CM036547.1, from coordinate 15,735,288 downwards.
AAATTCACACATTAACTTTTAATTCATGCAAAGGGACGTTCACAGAAAGATAAGAAAGAAAATGATTGTAGCCTGTTACAAACGTGTGTAGCAGCTGTCAATTTCCATCCTTATCAGGGCTCAAAATAGGGCACAAGCAGACATTCAGACAGGTGGATAGTAAAGACGGTGTGTAACGATGCAGTGTAATTAGAACAGACAGTTAACAGGCTCAAGTTTGATTAGCCAGAAGCACAAGATGAAGGCGCATACAGCTGCAACTCGCCACTTTCTCTCCATGGAGACAATTCTTAATAGCAGCCATTGAAGGACTGACACTATTACAGGCTATACATATGATTTTAGTCCTTTTTAATCACATTGTCATAAGATATCATGATGACTATCTACCACAGCGTTAAGAATGAAAGGAAAGGCTGCAAAACTAATGAGGACGGATACAGAAACACGAGCGTCACCGGAAAATGACCTGACATCACTGTAGAAATAAACAACTAAATAAATAATGATAAATACCATGGTCATTCTACTTTGATTGAGTGTTTACTAAATTGTTTGTCTCTTGATTTGGCACGTGACTCTTTTTCTTTTCTTGTTATTTTTTTTTCTTCTTCCGGTAATACTGTCGCATGATATCGGGGTTGGGGCGGGGGTCTGGATCTTTAGATTGGTTTGAGTGGATGGAAGTAGGGGGGGCTTAGTTGAAATGTAATGTATCTCTTGTATTTAGTTTATCTGTTATGTGTAACTAATAAATCATTTTAAAAAAAACAGAAAGAATTACAGGACATGTTAATCGTGAAATCTCAGACGAGTAATGTTGACAAATGGCTGATTCAGTTATCAGTTTAACTGTCTTCTTACTTTCATGTAAAAAACAAAAACCCAACTGTAAATCATGAAGGCTAGCTGTGCAAGTGTGTTAGTAACTGTCAGTCTTTGTCTAGATCGAAAACATTGATCAGAGCTGCTATCTCACCTCACTGCACGTCAGCTGCCTGTCTAATGGAGATGAAGGGGATCTGATACAGCTCTGAATGATGAGAAACCAGTTTAACCCAGATACACACATATACATGTTTAAGTGACAGACAAGCAGCTCAGTCAATTGCACACACACAAACACACGATTCCACAACCCTTTCCTGTACTGTTAACACCTGTGTCATCATGTCAGACATGTAATTATTTCTATAGAGGACACACAGAACGCTGCTGTTTACCTCCCATGTATTTATATCAGACATCTTATTCCATATTGGCCTCCTCCTCGTCTGCTTGACATCTCATTTTCACCCTTCACAGCTGTCACATATGCTGCTCAACATTTTAAAAACATTTGTCCTTCCATATATCGCCTATATAAGTGCGACAACCTTGAGATGGGCTGAGTTATTCCCTGCCTGCTGTCTGCTAAAGAATTTTGTGTCCTTTTTTTTTTTCTCCCACTCACACTAACACAAACTCACAAGCATGTGTCTGCCTCTCAACTTGTGATCTGTGCTAAAGCCCTGGGGTTGCCAGGTGAGGTGTCAGCAGTGATCTGATAACACCGAGGTGGTCCAAATGCATGATTCCTCTTAACTCTGATCCTCTCTCTCTCGACCATCTTTCAAATCCCTCTCTCTGTGCCGTCCTTGCAGCGGTGGAAGATGAGCTTATAGTCCAAAGGCCATGCAGGGACTTAAATGCATTGTTATTTTTTTTCTTTTAGGTACCGGCAATTTAGAAGTTTCAGGTTAGGTAGCATAACTTAAAACTTTAAATACAGTCGTTGAACTGAAGGACCTTCTGGGCATACGTTTAAAAAAACTTAATTCGTTCTCATTATCATTCTTCTAGGGAAGACATTGCCTAGGTTGGTCAGAGCCTGCAAGCACGCTCTGTTAGGCCTGAAAAATGCTTGGGATGTCAGAGTTGGGAACAGGAAAGTAGCCTGTCAGGTGAACTCTGAGATTTCAGTGCTGCAAGTTTTAATGAAGAGGTAATCATGCGGAAACTACAGATGAGCAATCATTGATTAATAACTCCATGTTCTACATTGAGGTCAGGGATTGGCGAGGCTACAGTGGATCCCACAGATTATCCGCTTTGATTGGTTCGGTAAAAAACCCAACCGGTCGAGTGTGCAATGTCTGGAGTTAGATAAATGAGCTCATAAGTTCCCTAAAGTTCCTTTTTTTCCCCACCCTCCCTCCAACCCCTTTTTCTTCATTTGTATGCAAAGCCCAATCCCTTAGGCTCCTTCCCTTCTCTTTAATTTTCAGCCATCTTTTTTTAATCAATTTTCTTTTATCTCGGGGAAGTTATTTTAATACTCCTACATCTTATTTCATTCTCAGCAAGACTGTGTGGGGATATCAATTATTCAATGGAGAGGGAGCTGAGGAATATGTTAATATTGATTAAGCTTTCGCCACACCTAAGAAGATTACACTCTCTTATCACTGTGCTAGAGTGCTGCATTAGCCAGGCAAATTAAAGCACACATAAGATACACTGTGTTAGATATACTGTGGTGTAAGAACATTGGTGCTTCTTCCATGTTTGGATCAGAGATTACCAGCCTATTTACACCACTTGGCAAGCAGTGAAAAGAAGACATGCCCTGCGTTTAGAATGACTCATCAGCTTAACCCCTTAAATGCACTTAAGTATTGAATATACTGATAAGCCTTGAGGAATTGAACTACATCATACAAGGTTAAAAGTGTTGGGTTTTCAGTAAATGAGCAACCTTTTGATTTAGCTTGTATTTCCTTCTCTACTCTAAGATCATTTATTGATGGCTAGAATCAACGAAAATCAACCCTGCTTATTATACAATGTATGTTAGTATTATGAATCATTTGCAGTGCAAGCTAGACAACTAACCTCTCCAGTCAGATAGAATTTGGCTAGATTTGGTTATTGACAGTAATAGGAAGAAAGCCAGCTACGCTCAGCTGGCTTTCTTTGCAAACTGAGCATTTTCAGCTAGCACATTAGCTGACCATATCCACCTTTCACAGTACTTAGACACATTTGCTTGCTAATTTGACTAAGGGAGCTAACATTAACTAGCCAAATTATAGAAATATGCAACTTATGCCCCAATAGTGACCCTAGTTATCATACCCAGGTTGGTCTCTTTGGTCAGGACCGCTGTATTGGATACATCTCTTATGTGGCAATGTGTGTGTGTGTGTGTGTGTGTGTGTGTGTGTGTGTGTGTGTGTGTGTGTGTGTGTGTGTGTGTGTGGGAGGGGGGGAGGGGGTTCTTTTAATTTGTTAGCAAACAAAGAAAAAATGTTTAAGCTAACCTTAGCTAATGGTGACAATGTTGGTACTCTTGAGTTTGTGGAGCTGCAGATAGGCAATGGTCATAGGTCACACGCATTTTATCTTTTGGATTCCCAGTAAAACCTATCCAGCCCTCAGGCTTGAGGCAGGGAAGGTTCCAGTTCTTTAAGTTGTATACAATCTATTCACACACTGGTAATTAGGGAACATTGATTTAGTAGCACTAGATTTGTTTTAGCGATACTATTGATTTTCCAGCCCCCAAGATCAATACATTAAATGGATTAATACGTTCCTTTTATTTCCTTAGAATTCCTTAAATCATAACAACCTCTGCACGTTTAGATATCGCTGTTTGGCCAGACATTTTTTACACCGATGTAGTTCCTTACGTGTGTTGTGCTAACTCTCTGATGTACGTCGCTTTGGACAAAAGTGTCTGCAAATTGAATTGTAGAATTGTTCTGCCAGTAGGCTGCCAGAGGACAGGGCTGGCTTTGACTCAGAGGTAGAGTCCGTCATCTCTCAACCAGAAGATCGGGGGTTCAAACTCAGCTCCTGCATCCATATGGTCAGGAGTCTTTAGCAAGACACTTCAAGTGTGTGAATGTGGTGTGGATGGGTCAGTGCAACCTGCGGTGGAAAAAGGCCTTTGGGTAGTCAAAGGATTAGAAAAGTGCTATACAAGCTCAAGTCCATTGACCATTTATAGACCCCAAAGCTGCCGCGAGCAAGTTAGAGGTGGTCGAGTGACATAGGGACAAAGTGAAGAGAGCAGGAGCAGCTTCTGTAAATAAAGTGGTAAAAGAAAGAAATAAGACATTATTTTATGATTGTTTCCGGTGGTTACACTCTCAAGAACTAATAAACACATCTACAGCTCTCCACAGACGTGAGAGGAGAAAGTTTTGTGTGCAGCTGCTCTTCATCTGCGTGCTGCGTGTCTCTCTGTTTCGCATCAGATCTGCAGCTACACAGCCATGACGCAGACAGATCGTTCAAATTCACAGGTCGGATAACACCAATAGTTTTAAAGTCCATTTGGCATCCCATTAAATTACCTTTGTGTCTGTTACAGACCAGCACACACGAGAGACAAAGATTTCTCCTGGTCACTACATTTTCATTCAGTCTCGACCTGAGGACTGTTGGCTGTGAGTTCAACAACATCACACAGTAAATGACACACAGCAACATGATGAGAAAACCTAAACATACAGACAGACCGAGCGTCTGTGCAGACAGCACCACACACTTCACCTGGATAATATGTGATAACTAACACTGACTATTTAAACATGGCTCTATACGCTGTTTTGTGGGGAAATCCTCCTCATTATTCCGTTTGTTACTGTTAACAGTTTTTCAAATGAGTTGTGTTCAGTGACTTTTTTCTCTACTAGCATTATTGGCACGTTCGAAATTAAAAATAAGGAAGTAATGTTTTTGTTGCTATGGTAACAAACAGGTATTAATATTTATGTTTTACTATTTACATATTGAAGTTCAAAATTCTGTTGTGTTATCAAATCACCTTAAATAACCTCCAAATGTATGTGATGGATTCAAGGTGGCCCTGTTTGGCTTCCAGTTCTGCTGTGTGTTAGGAATAGTCTTGGTTTGTCATGCATTGTGTTGTTGTTTTGTGAAGCTGTGTCCCAGCTGCTGTTTTATTGCCACGGGCTACAGCATTGGTTTGGAGCAGTGATACCGCAGATACTGTGGCATTTGTATCTCATTTCCCCAGAGTCCTGTAGGGCAGCCAAGAGCTGTATATCTGTCAGGGTACAAAGCAGCCAGTCAGAGGGCCGAGGGAAAAAGGAATGGAACAGAGGTGGGCGTTAAGGGGACAGAATACCATTGTGTGTTCCAACAGGCCTGTGAGATATGCAAGTGTTTAAGATACAGCTGAAGGAGGCTTTGGAAGTCAAAAGGCTGTTTGTGATTCATGAATGCATACATGAAGGCATACATGTACAAGTGTTTCCATCCACACTGCATACGCAGATGCCAACGTGAATGTAAATAAGTTTAACCTTCAGCACTTTCCATCAACACCTTCTGCTGAACCTTTTCTTACTCTCTCCTCCTTCATACTAGTTTTTTTTTTTTTTAGCCTGCATCATTTTATTTATTTAGCCACACAGGTGCTCTTTGTACAGAGCCCTCTTTTTATTTGATTTCCTTCTCTTGACCATGCACACTCCCAAGTAGCAAGGCATGTTGTGCAATGTGGATCTTTGACTTCTTTGTGGCAGTGTAGCAGCTCTTCCAACCTGTCCCTCAAGCCATTAATCCTCAATGTCATAAATGTGTTTGTATTCATGTGTCTGTGTGCTGTTGGATGAAGAAGTACCTGTTTGTCATCCTGAAGTGATCACACTGGATGTGAGAAATGTGTGCTATTCAGTACAAATTAAGAACAAAATCCAAGGATTGTTGCCGAGACCGTCAAATCTGCTGGCCTTCTTTCAGCAACCTGTCTACAGATGTTGTTTTGTTGTTTTCCACACACACACACACACACACACACACACACACACACACACACACACACACACACACACACACACACACACACACACACACACACACACACACACACACACACACACACACACACACACAAAAACAAGACAAAGAGGGAGAGTTTCAAGACGTGAGGGGAGGAGAAGGACATGAGAGAGACAGATAAGTAAAGATTGAGACAGGAGGAGGGAGAGGGGAGGAGAGCCCCCTGCTCTGCATTAATTCTCTGTTTGCCAGTCAGAGCATGCTCTTTCCTATGAGATTAGACCGATAACATTCATGTGTGTATGTGTGTGAATGAGTGTGTGTGCATGTCCAAACACACTCTTTTTTGTGTACACATGTGTCATGGTGTGTGTGCATATGCATGTGAATACACAACTAGCCCTCCCTGGTGAGATTAGGCTGATTTGTCAGTGATGCAGGAGTTCATCCATGATTAACAGCCTGGCGTGCTGGAAACAACCATATTTTGCATTAGCTACCTGTGGGACGCCCAACACAACTGCATGTGTTTCACTCTATGTGCATGAAACCGCATGAGTATCAGTCCTGACGTCTCGTTCCAGACGACATTGTTGGTACACAAGGCAACTGTGTGCGACTACAGCTGTGTGTTATGTACAGCCTTGCCATTGTGTATTTTTTATGAGTACCCACTTTCGGGTTATTTCCACTGATGGTACTGACAGACTTCTTCTTGTATCAAAGCATTGCCCACGTGTACCTATCCCATCTGTCATCAACACGAGTAGGCATTAAGGTAAAGTGGTTTGGGCAAATAAACTAAATTCCGTGGAGCAAACTTATCTGTCTGTTACAATGTATAGCCTAGCTTCCATGTCTGTGTTCCTGCTGCTTTCTCGAAAGAGGGACTTAGCAACAACATGTTCTGTAGCATATATATTAATTATTGACAAGTACCTCATACAGCCACTTCAAAAACACCAAACTATCCCTTTAATCCCTGTACCCACACATTTATTTTTAAATCTACCCTCAGAAGGGATTAGATTTGCATGTAAGGAAACAGATACATTATAAAGTGGGGGGATGAAAATGCATCGTTATTCAGCTGCTGAATAGGGAAGAAGTTAAACTGAAAACATTGCACCATGCCACTTTACTTTAAGATAAAGACTGACACAAGTTATAAAGCTGTTTGTTAATTAATACTGTGAAATAAACTGTAACAGAGTGAGTGGAAGCCAAAGAATTTATTTCAGAAAGAAATGAATGTAAGATATACAATGTTGGGTTCACAAGAACTAGACAAGATGATATTTAAACACGATTTTTAAGAACATTTTGATGGTAAAAAATATGACTGGAAAAATAGTCCATTGTGAAATGTTTTAAGTAGTTATCTGCAGGACACCATTTACCATTATCCAGTCAGTGTTGATTGTGTCCGCTGTAATTGTGATGTAGTTTTGCGTTAGCCAAGAAGTCCAACCGTCGTTGGTTATGGTGTTGCTTTATGCCTCTTTCAGAGTCAGTGCAAAGCTGGCCTGAGACTCTTGTAGAGGTTTGGGACCAATGTGCGAGTAAAATGTGCGAGTGGATGGTGTTGGTGGGGTGGTATACTTCAGTTCCAATGTGTGGAGGAGGTGTGGATGTGTTTCATTATTGTTGTGGCTCTTGCACTTCACTGGTGAATTTGAGATGCAAAGGCATGTGTCTGTGTTTAAATGGTAAATGGACTTGTGCTTGTATAGCACTTTCTAGTCTTCTGACTACTCAAAGCGCTTTTACACCGCAGATCACACCTACCAATCTACACTCATGCTGGCAGATGTTTCTTTGTAAAGTAACCATCAGAAGTAACTAATCCAATTCACACACATTCATACAGGAGCAACCTGGGGTTAAGTGTCTTGCCCGAGTACACATCGGACATGTGGCTGCAGGAGCTGGGGATCGAACCCCTGACGTTCCGGTTAAGATGTGACCGACTCTACCAACTGAGCCACAGCGATCTAACTTTTCAATTTTTTCTGCACAGACGCGGTTGATTTTAGTAGACAGCTATTAGTGGATCTGTAGGTGTCACGTTGGTACCAAACATGATGCCACAAAAACGATTTTAAGTGGCGGGTGCATCTTCTATGGTAATTTCCTGTTCAACATCGGCCTCCTTCATGATGGCTGCTGCTCTCTACTGTATGTACTGACACTGCCAGACAGTTTTCATCTCGACAAAAAAAACCATCTCGTTCTAATAACAAGATCTCATAGCACGAGATCTCGTCACACCCCTACAGTTTGGCAATTGAAAAGAGAAGTGGTTAGGAAAATTGGTATAAAAAAAACCCAACATGATGTGCCTGTGTGTGTATCTGCATGTGTGTGAGGCCCACTGATAGAGACACCAGAAGTGGAGTAGATGGGATAACTATGGGAAGCAAAGTCTGTGAAGCCAAGGAAAGAGGATCAATACAAAATGTACTTTGTGGAGACTGAGAGCAGAGAAACTCTGCAGCCAATTAAATAGAAAGATCAGCCGAAAAGAGTGAAATAGACAGAGGCACAGAGAGAGATGGGGAGTAGTAATAGAGAGACTCTGATGATGAAGTGTATTTTATTTGACTTTGTACCATGCACAGATCTGGACACACCCTGTCTCCCCCTGTTGTTGGTACTGTGTGTGGTGTGTACTGAAGGTATCAGTCCCATCAGCTCCTGAGGTCAGATATAGCCCAGATAATCTCTCATTTATTTATGTAGAAGGATACAAACTCAGCACCTTTTAAGAGCTCTTCTCATACATTCTTTAACTTCCTTTACCTTGTTCAACTTACATTTTCTTTGAGGCTCCTTAAAATGGCGTAAAGTACTTGAATTCTCATACCATCACATGCATACTTTCAATGTACAGACATACACGCACAATCACTACTGACACGTGCTGTCACATCACCCACATTTCCTAAAGCAACGGCTTGACTCTAAGCCCTCTGCCGCTTTCATGATGAGAGAGTATCTTGCGAAAAGGCTAACTTCTCTCTCTCTTCAACTTCTGCTCCTTTCGGCAGATGCATTCATTTTTCAGAGCCCGGCATGAATATTTCAGGGCTGAGTGACAGATCCAGTGAAGAACGAAAAGGGAGAAGGAGTAGGGGGGACGTGGGAGGGAGGTCCAGGGAGGTATGGGTAATCACATTTGGTTTTTGCAGATCTCATAAATGACTCAAGACCTGCAGATTTCAATCAGACTAATGTAGCCTTCGTCATCTTCATCGATTTCCTTCTGTGATTGGTGTCTCTGAATTTCTATCTTACCATTTATCGGAATGGTATCTGACCATGATGAACCATAGAAAAACTTTAATGGTAACTCGGCCCCCTGTGGGTTTGTGTGGGTAGTAATCGGGATAAAGTTTGCGCACTCGAGAATCTTTTACACCACAGCTCCAATATTATCACCAAGCTGGGATCAGTATTTCAAAACTTTCCCTACATCAGAAAGCATGCAAAATTGAACTTAATTCAGTCTGCGTAGTCAACTGATTGATCTGAATATCCTCCAGTAACTTGTCCGTCTAAATGCAAATGATATACTGTATTCCTTAACTGTTGGAAGATATAGGGTTTAAAGAGAGATAGCTAATCACAAAATGATCTAGGAACAAAGTTTGAAAAAAAAAAAAAAGGCTATTTTCCAAAGTGTCAGAAGACATGGTGTCTTCATGTTTCTTTCTTCTGCTTTTGCACTTTAATTGATTTATTCCACTGAAGATGTAGCCGATGTGCCAGGAAAAGGCATGTTCCCGAGGCAGGCAGGTGGGAAATCTGAAAAGTTGTAACCTATATTGTTGAGCTTTAACAAATACAGTCGGGGAGATAAGAGTAATACCCCCTGCTTTTCTTGGAAATTGAGGTCTGATTTACAAACACACAACTGATATAAAATCCATTTCCCTGGAAATAGAGGAAATAATCTCTTTACTTTAATGCTGAAACCAAGAAAGCTGTGTCTGGGGGAAGGCAAATAGAATAGTTTTTTGGCTGCTGTGATTGGTGTGTGTGGCCCCAGAGAATTTTTACAGATTCTTTATTCAAGAGATTTTTTGTAGAAAAACATTTAATGGCTGATATAAACAGTCACACGAATGTATATGAACCCATTACTCCAGCCTTTTGGGTCTGCATTAAACCAAAGGAAACACTCCTCTTAACTCCTCACAAACAGCCTGAATAAACATATTATCCCCCTTTTCCACCTTTTCAAACAGTCCCCTTTGATCTAAATGAAAAATCTGTGCTGTGCTTTGGTCAAAATATAACATGAATCAAGCACCAGAGGAGGTTTGTGACCCTGTATAAACCAGCTCTCTCAGAACGCTCTGTTTTGGTGTGTGTGTCTCTTTAAATGCAATGAGTCCCCCCTGAGTTTTCCCGGTAGACATCACTCCTCCGCTAGAGAGAATAAAAATGGCGAATCTGCGCAAAAGTTTTGTTCTAGGCTGGGGGTGGAGTCCATGGGTGGAGATACAAGGGGAGGGGAGGGTATTTTTTTTTACCAGAATCCAATTTGTGATGTCACAAAGAGAGCAAATTAGAAACGGAGCATTTTTCTCTATGTTGTAAGACTTATGCAGACCACAAACAAAGGACTGGATGGGTTTATTTCACATTTTGTGGGTCGGTAGACACTCAGGTTACCCAAATGTTCAAAAACACTGTCAAAGTGGATTTTTTATAATATGTCCCCTTTAAGTTAAATTTGCCGAAGGCCCAGTTTGGCCCGACCACTGTAACCACTGGCCCAGGAACATTACTTTTGATTAAGAAAATGACAGTCAACAATTTACTCTTGAACCACTCTGATGCAAAAGTAATTTAATTAAAAACTTTATTTAATGAATTGAGCTCTAATTATATCAAATATTTTGTCTTTTTCTTATATTTATGTGCTCATGTTTATTCACCATGCTGGTGGTATCTTTACCAGGATCTAGTCTTTAATCTATGTAGAAATGTATCTGCAGCGTGTTCCAACTTCAGCTGTCTGCCACTGTGGCTGAAACTTTTCTCCCTTCTGTTGTCGTCATTCCCTGCTGTCACTCTCGACTCTTCCGGTGATTTTATTTTCTTTGAAAGAAGATTTTAGCCCGTCTTTTGTCGGGATCCGATAGTTTTAAAACCGTTTTACCAAACATGTTTTTTATTAGAAAAAAACCTGCGCTAAAATCTGTGTTCGATTGTACAATTCGAGTGTAGCTAGCGTGCTCGCAGGAGTGACAGCAGTGAAGCTGTCGGCTGTCTTTCAAATGTGACACACCTGCATGCACAAGCGCTTATCATATGTTTATGCTGTAGCAGTTATTAGTGCGAAGTTCTCAAAATAATTACTGACAAAAACCGGTATGACAGGAAGCGCTGTGAAATTGAGAATGTGTTACTGTCTTTTTTTTTCTTCTTCCAGGCAGTATTTTAACTGGCCCGAGCAGGCCAGTTGAACGTGCAATCGGCTGGCCCAGACTCTGTCAATCATTCGTCCGGCCAGCGGGCAGTTATAATGTCGAGCCCTGGATGCTTTTTTCATCCATCCATCCATCCATCTATTTTCTTCAGCTTATCCGTGGTTGGGTCACGTTGGCAGCAAAGGCAGTGAGTCAACCCAGACTTCCTTCTCCCCAGCAACGTTTTCCAACTCCTCCTGGGGGATTCCAAAGTGTTCCCAGGCCAGACGGGATATGTAATCCCTCCAGCATGCTCTGGGTCTACCCCAGGTCTCCTCCCCGTTGGGTGTGCCCAGAAAACCTCTTAAGGGAGGCGTCCAGGAGGCATCCTAATCAGATGCCGAACCACCTCAACTGAAGATGCTTATTGTCCTATGTAAACAAAGCATACTGATTATGGCTATCCCTATAGTTTTATCATCTGACTGGACATATGTGACTCTTCATTATCCATTTTATTGAATGGATCTTTTCATTAGTCCAGGTTTCTAGTCTTGCTACCACCTTCACTACACCTTCCTGAGGAAGACAGACTCCTGCAAGGTTAGAGCAGAGGATCCGCTCTTAACTTGGTAACGACTTAAAACTAAAGCTTAACTAAAATATTTCAACCATTTCTGGCATTTGTCAACAACACAGTCATCTGTAACTTATTTTTTCTTGAAGACAAATAAAGGTTTTGTTGTGTCAGGCCTTTTTTTTTTAATATTGTTTAGGCAAGCTACATTTGTTTTTGTCCTTATTATAAGATGTAGTACTAGAGTAGTTGTAGCAGTATTAGTATATTTAGTAGTAGTGGTTGTAGAAGTTGATCTTACCCAGTTGTTCAGGTCATGATCCGTATTTAGCAGCTTGTCATAATATCAGTTTTTACTTCTGTACTAGCCTGTCATGTGATCTGATCAAGCATTTGAACAAACAGCACAGAGCCTGCAGAAACATCCAAAGACCATATTTTGTCTGCAGAGGATCTCATGTAGATTTATCACTTTTATTCTGCTCTTTTTTTTATTGAAATTAAAGATCTGACTATTATACAGCTTACAAGACAAATGAAATATCAGATGAAAGGTGCTGAGTGTATTTAACAGCTCTGATATCTTAAAGCAAGACTTGCTGAGCTTTGAGTGTTTGAATTTAGATAAGAAAATATTCATTTATGCTTTTGATAGCTTTTACAGTCTGCTCAGTATAAAAGAATGCTTCTCCCAATGTCCACTTTTAATGACTTTCTTGTGTAGTCGATAAAAGGATCTCATTACTTTTGGGTACGAGAAAAAATATGTATATAAAAAGTGAGCTTTCCCCTCAGTCCATGTTTTCAAACTTTCTCCAGAAATGTATGTTTGCAGTTATGAAAATGAATTTGTAAACCAGCACAGTGTATTTAAGGTCATGTGTGTGAGTGAGTGCCGGGTCTGACCATGCAACGTTAACACACTTCCAGTAACTGTTGAAGACATCAGATTGCATTTTAAGCCTCTGCTGATGAAACTTTGGAAACATCCAGGAAAGTGAACTAGGGAAAGGTATGATGACTCGTTTTTGACATCATTATTCGAGTAATGTTTCACTACTCGCACACCAGCGAGTTCAACTCAGTTAGCGTTACGTGCACCATGGCATCTAACTTGTAGAAATACTCGTTCAATGCTTCAATATGTGCTTAAAGTACAAGGACAAACCAGCAGAGACAGACAACAGGCAGTCTGGCATCACATCATTCTCTAGCCCTGTTAGCATACGTTGTTGTGATGATGATTAGCCTGCTAAGAACAAAAATTGTGACTGGAGATGTGCTTCCCCTCAAGATTTGCCAAAGGAGGAGTCTTCCTCGAGCTCATAGCTTTATTCGAGCCAGAGTCTAAGCCAGATTAGCGGTGAACAACAGCCACAAGAATGGAAATGATGTATGAGGAAAGCGCAGCAGAATTGAGGGCTGATTTGCAATGTGTCTGAACTGGGATTTAAAGACTGCTGTTCTACAGACATGCAGAACTGATGAGCCGCTTCTTGGGGAAAACAAAGTGGACCACTCAAATCAGCTGCTGAGGAGTTGGACGTCCGGGAGGTCGTGTCTGATGTATTTCTTTGACATGATTTCATTTGATGCTATTTCATAAGGTAATAAGAATATGGAAATGACTGAAAAGTGTGTTACTTTATTTCACCGACTTCCACTCAGAATGACTTGTAGTCACATATTTTTGACTGCTACACTAAAACATAGACTGTTTAAAAAAATAGAAATGAACACATTTAAAGCTTCCCGTTGACTGGCTGAAGAACGTCATGCCGTGCTCCCCCTCCATGTTATCAGATTGCACATGGGTCAGACTAGAAAATGAAAAGATACATCAAATACATTATTATCAAACATGGTTTCTGTTTTTATCTCTTGTCATCTGACTATTCTAATATCCCATTTTTATGAGAAGTTTAGTGTAATTCATTATTTGGTGCTATAAAAACGAGGAGGACCATGATTGACAGCGCAGCTGACAGATGTGGCTCCTTTGGCGCTTGCACTGGATTTGCAGGGTAGAGGAGGAACTATGAATGTCTGCTTCAAAACGGTGTTGTGCCGAGGAAACGCATGTCGGCTCTAGAGCTGAAAATCAACTATCAACATGAAACAACCGACAGGAGAAATAATAGCTTCACATTTAAAATGCCTCTCACTTGAACGACAATTTGCAAACAGGACGAAATCAATGAAGATAGCATCAATAACAGAGACAGAGCTGTTGAGGAACAGTCAAGAATTAGCAGTGCTGTCTCCATGGTAACTGCTGAGTGGGGCTGGCAGTGTTTTCAAATGCCAAGACCTGCCTTTGACACCATGGCCTATGTAGTTAACCCTTGATCTCTATAACACACACACACACAGGCACATTTAGATGTATAATCATCACACACACGCCTACACATATAAGAGCCCACTGTGCACATTCAGGTGGAGCGGTGAGGAGCTGGAGTTGACTGTGAGCCATCATTAAGCCTCTGACATGTAGCATACAGCACTCTAGAATCCCCCAAGGCCCTGACTGAGGTTAACCAGGCTTTTCACACTCTGCCTTCTACTCACAGAGCAGGGTGAAAGAAAACTCTGGTGGTGCAAGAACACATGCTTTGGTAAATATGCCCAAAGTCAATGTAGGGAAAGAAAAAAAAAAAAGTCTATGTCTAGGAGATTTCCAGAGGAGATAAATTGAGGATTGTCTTAAGTGCTATTGGAATGCACACAGCTATAAAATCGGATCCTACACACGCTCTGAAATCTCACACAGGATTTTCTCACTTATACACATTTATAGGGTGAAAAAATCAAGCGTGCGCAGCAGGAGCTGTTTTGACGGCTGACTGTGTGTCTGTGCACATCTTCTCTCAAAAGACTTTCATCCCTGAGCTGCAGAGGCTGAGTGACGAGAGAAAGGTTACCCCCAGCCTTTTGTTCTAGCTGAGCTCATTGGCTAAAAGTGGCATGTAAATTCAGAGGAGATTAGCATATATTAGCATGTGGTTAGGGACTTGCCCAAGGATTGGTGCAAACTTTGGATTGTCGAGGAAGAGAGATCCAACTTTGAGAAGTGGCAGGCAGGTATGACAGGGGACAACCACCAACATTTTGCACTTTCCATCGTGTTAAGTCGACACTTTGTATTTTGATTCAGGGTAGGGTATACAGCCTAGATCGCTGCAGTGATGACAATGAATAATTTGTGTGCTCCAGTTGGTACAAATTAATAACAACTGTCACAGATTGTGTTGTCATGGTTATCTGATTTCTCTGTTTCTCTGTTGTCTTCCAGCTGTCGCAATGTTCATTGTTCATGTGTTATTGGAAAAATGTGATGAGTGCCGTACAGGATTTCCATGTGTTTAACTTGAAGACTTCAGAGTCTAGAAATGTATTTTGCCACAGAGAATAAGAGTTGGTAGTTTTATTTTTAATATTGAGAATAGTTGTACACATGGTTATGTCAACACTAGTAGGTGTTAGAAGCCTGATGAGTTATTGAAAATGTCTGCAGCCAAAGCTACGTGGGACTTCGCTGTATTATACTCCTGGGAATTTAAGTGACTTGGATTGAGGAAGACTTTGAGATTGAGGATCTCAGGGGAATTCAAGGCAGATCTTGTCTTTGTTTCTCTGGGTCTAACTCTTTTTGCCATTAGTAACGTGCATTTAGAGGAGGGTCAGGCAGACAGGGGACACTCAAAGCCCACAAGGCTGCTGTCTGGCAGTGTGCAGAATCCATCACAGGCAAACACATGTCCATGTCAAATTGCAATGACAAGATTATTCCTGCTTTTTTCTGGTGACTGGATAAGTGCGAGTCACAGTACAAAGAGTTTGTTAGTGCTACTGTATAACTTATCAAGAGGAGACCAAGTAAAACTACTGTTGATTTGTGCACCTCTGCTTTTAAAAAAGAGTATAAGAGAGTTGAGGCTGAGGCGACATAAACCCGAACTGGCCATACAAGTGGAAAAATTACAGAGTGAATAAAAGATAGCTCGTAACATACCAGTTTGAACACTCTACAGCCTGTTTATTTCATATTCATCTACTACACGCTATTCACTGTTTTATTATTGCAATCATCATAAACTCCATAAATTAAATCCAAAATATAAGATTTTGGATTTTGGTGTTCCGTCCTGAAATACTTTTGATGCAATCATCATAAACTCTACATGAGACTCCACACACAAGAGAAATTAACTCCCCATGCAGGACTTCATCTGAGGGACCACATACACACACGTACACACACGCGCACACACACACAGATGCCCCTTTTACGCGATGAGCATCAATCATTGACAGATTTACCACTATTAAGAGGTCCATCCATCCAGAGATAAAAAGGGTTTAAACATGGAACTATATCCACTGATAGCCAAGTCTCTGGGTGCAAGACTGTGGAAAAGTGGAGTAAGAATGTGGGTCATGAAGGGGGCATTAGTGTGTCGTTGCCTCTGTGTGTGTGTGGGGAAATCCACAGTATGAGCAGAGTACAGTGATCTCTTGAATGAAGTAAACAAGAACAAAATGCTGAAAAGAAGACATTTAATAAAATATGTAACCACAATTAATGGCTGTCAATCAACTGGCTATCATCTGTCTATACTATATATATACCCAATGTACATGTCATGAACAAACCACAATGCTGAGCAAACAGACACTCAACAAAACAGGAGTAAATCTTCTCAGCGTTGGTAATATTCAGCTGACAACTTTATCACTGCAAAACCTCTGAGGATGTGCTTATCCTGCTGGAGAAGAGCCAAGACCACAAACACTCCCACAATGCCTTCTTATTAAAGGGTATAATTCAAAGGCCTTTTAGGAGCGAATGGACTTCAGCACGGTGGTGGACAGTCAGACCCACACAAATACACATGCAAATATATCAAAAGAGACTGCAGTCTGCAGGAGATATGCATTGCAAGACTCATGCGGTGATTAAAGGTGAACAAGGTGAAACAACAACTTTTTGGTTCAGCATGAAGTTGCTCAATCAAGTTTCATGACTCCAGTCCAAAAAGCACACAGCCTCCTGCCTCTGTGTTTGTCTCAAGTGGATCGTGGTATGAGTGAAATGCCCCAAACGTAAAATGTTAATGTGTTTGGAGAGATTTTCTTTTTAAAGAATGCAACCACAATACTTTTTTAAGGCACTTCTACTGTTAAGGGTGCAAGCATGTGTGTGCGTGTGTTTCCCCCTCATGAGCATTGTGTCTACAAGTCATCTGGTGGCCTTATCACTTACTACTTACTTTAGATTAAAAAAAAAACACTTTAAAGACCACTGAAGAGAGTTGGAAATGTCATTACTGTAAGTTTGTTCTTGATGTTTTTTCCATTGGGAATGGTAAAGAAGTAAATCATAAACTGAAGCTTCTGGTGCGGTATACTGTCATACTGAACTCCCCCACTGTCAGGAATCAGGCCATGCACTGCTGAGTCACAGCTCTGGGACACATATGAAGTACGGCAGAAGGTAAAATATGTATGAGTGTACTCTGTGGCAGACAGACCACACTCGACAGGAAGTATTGGAAGAGCATCTGGCCCCGAGGCTGACGGCAAAGAGAGGCGACAAAGCCGCACTCGTCCCCTGCCCTGAACATCAGTTTTCTGTTGGAGAACTGACTTGATACTTTCATGGGTTGTGCCATTGCTTTCCATCTGTTACTTTTAAGACAAAGACTGCACACACTGTAGCCTTCCTCAAACAAGCACTGGATTCAAGATTCTGCCAGATGTACTGTATATATCTCCAAGACTGCATTTGCAGCAATTAGTCTCAATAATCAAATCATGTGGAAGCAAACATTGCATAAGCATTGCTCTAATAATAGACAAGGAAATAATTGCATGTTACTTCAGGTCTGTCAAAAGTCTTGAGGAAACAAATAGTGATGCTGTTTGTAGGCAGCGGTTTCACCAAGCAGTAACCTAAGGGCTGAGAAATGAAGCTAACGCAGGAGTGCCAAAAACGGCCAACCTGTTAATGGCAATTGCCATTATATGTTAGCATCAAGCTAACAAACTAAGATGCACATTCTGGTCCATCTTTGAGAAATCCTGCCTCTCTGAAATACCCATATTCTTAAGTATCTGTGAGCCATTATTTCACTGTGTGAGCTGGTTAAAAGGAATTAAAACGCAGAGAGGTAGGAGAAACTATGAGAAGAGTAATGTGCATACAGCGCACCAGTTCTAAAAGATGTTCTGCAGATAATTGAGTGAAGCTTGTCTGTCTGAATGAGTAAATGCTGCACGCTTCATTAACCACATCACCGCTGACAGATGTGCATGCGTCTGTGCATCTGAGTGAGAATCCATCCATATCACTGTATGTGTGGGAACATTTGGGACGAGACTCTGCTTCTAAGTGTGTGTAAAAAAAAACACTTTAAGGCTGCTAGAAAATTAGCTTACACTTTAGCAACTTAGGTAGTTGATGTATTGATTACTGAGCTGGATAGCTGTTTCTAAAACCACGTGAGATGATGTTGCTAGGAGAAGAAAACTGCCTTTACTGTAAAATCTTGATGGTTATAATGAATCCCAATGTGCCCACACATACACAAAATGTTCAACAAGAAGCATGAAATATTGTATCATGCTATTAGGTTATAACCTTTTTAATTACAGTGTGGCAGATAAGTGTAGAGTTAACTCTACATTTTCTATTTGAACCCTACCAAACAATCTCAGCACGTGATGTTCTCGATGAATCCTGCTGCTCTCCATGTCATGCTTTGAACACTCTCCTTATCAATCACATATGGCTGCGGGCACGCACGCAGAGGAGGAGGAGAAGGTGATGAAAGGCGGAGAAAGATGAGGAAGCGATGAAAAGAAAAGATTATCACTTCTTCACTTTGAGAAAGAATTTTGAGATGACGTTTTTTTTACCCCAGAATACATTTATATATGTTCATTCAACACCACTTTTAATGAGAATCAGGACTTGTGTCTAAGAGGGTCTGGTCGCAGGGAGAAGGGGACATTTTTCGTATGCAAATAGGAAAAAAAAAAAGGTACTGTTTAAAATAATCTTGTACCAACACTCACATGTCGTGATCATTCTTGGATAGATAACGGAAGTGGAGTGCACAGATTTGACCACCCAGTGAAGCGAGGGAAGGGACGAGACAGGAATGACCTTTTTTATAACAAGAGAAATGGAAGACTTGGCAGACAGAGTGTGTGCGTGTGTGTGTGTGTGTGTGTGTGTGTGTGTGTGTGTGTGTGTGTGTGTGTGTGCGTGCGTGTTTGTTTTGCTAGTGTGGCCTCTTACCATCAGTTAGTCGCCCGGTGCTGACAGAGCTCTGCAGCTGAGCCACAGCAGAGCGATCTGGGACCTGCTTTGACATTTTCAACTTGATTCATTAATTTATCGCTGGCAGGCCGGGTGACATGCACACATAAACGAGCTATAAGCCCTGGCTGTGCATCCACTTGAAATGCAGAGTGGATGTCTTACAAAGTCATTCACAAAAGCAGCAAATGAATGCATACTCATCTGGTCCATGATGCCAAGCTTTAGCGTCGAACAATGGACATAAAAATGAGCAGTCTCCTTCTCTTTCTGTCTGTTCTCAAAGGAGATTACTTGTGTTGAGACCCTGTTATTGAGATGCTCAGACAATCTTTCATAATCTTAAATGAAAAAAAAAATCCTTCTGCATATGAATGTGATTGACACAAGCATGTCCTTGCTGTGATGGGAAAATTCCTTGTGCAGCTGCGTAGGTGCTAAATCCAAATGTTTTGTCCCCTAAGGGGCTCGTCTTTCTAAGCCCTTAGAGTGACGCTGGTGGGGCAGAGGGAGGGGTTCATGAGGAGAACTCATAATGCTGCTGTGTTTACAATATTATTGTCACAGTCTGCATACAGGCCAGGATCAATGTCTGTCATTAACAAAGGGAAAGCTGCTTATTTGCAGCTGATGATACGGTAAAGAAATGTAGTCAGTCTTTTTTGTCACTCCATCTCTGTCTCCTAGAATAAGACACCAAGCCATCAGTGATTGCATTGTAATTTCATCTGCTGGAGTGAAAGACACTCGGATAAACGGCTCCAAGTTCAGTGGATGAAGGTCCACATAAGGTGGCACTAACGGGGGATGGAAACAAAACAGGATGTTCCCAAACAAAACTGGACCTTGAGTCCTCTGTCCTATCCTCAAAAAGTGTATAAAGTTGCAACTTACCCGATGATGTTTTCCTTATAACCCATAGCAATATGTAGTTTTATTTTGCTACAGTTTGACAAAAGAATATTTTGATGTTTATCTTGTGTAGACAACAAGGAAACAGTCACCACCATTGGTGTCTGTCTGACACCAAACGGAGCAGCCTTGAGCGTCGGCGTCTGAATGACACCAAAGGGGGGTGACAAAGCGTCAGTATCTATCACGGTAAGAACAGCTGGGATTTTATGTTTCTTTACAACTAAGTGGTAACAGCAACTAAAGAAACAGTACGCCCCGGATTTCATTTTCTCAGAGCAAAAAGAAATTGTGACGTTAATGGTAGATGAAATTTCTTTTGCAAATCACAAAAATGTTTTAGTAAAATATTCAAATTGTATTTTCTTAGTTTCTAAACAAATATCAGATTTTTCACACAAAAAATGTTTTGGATTTTACAGCCGCTCCTTTCACCACGAGTCACAGTCAGAGCCCGCTTCTTTTAATCATTTTGAACTTAGTACACGCGAGACATCAGTTTAAACACACATTTAAGCAGGTAGACCCGTTGTCATAGATATGTAAATCCCATCCAGCACATAGCCTATGTTAAAGCACCAGACTTCCACTTCCATTGTAAACACTGACATGAGGAGGCGGCGGTGCCCTTGGATCAGTGCCTGTGAGGCCGCTGGCTCTGCTATATCCTCGGAGTATTTACGTCACACGGTGCCTTGCATGAAATAAAAAATGTAATTACAACAAAAATATCCCTTTAATTTACCCCTTTATGAATTCAAAATAAACTAAAAGTCCCAAACAAACGAAATATGCAATATGATCTACGAAAGTTCAGTTTAAATTGTCTTTTTAGTCTCTTTTTAATCCACAGAAAAAGAAAGGAAGCCATCCGCTGATGCGGCCGTTCCATCCAAAAAAGTAACAAAAGTAATACAACAAAGGTAGTCGATCGATCACTGGTATACCAGTAGAAAAAAGAAGAAAAAAGAAGCGATCTCACCAGGATCTAGGAGGAAGAATAATCCGGGCAGTCGGACTGTCTTTCTCTCAGCCCCGCCATGCGTATCCCGTCACGTGTGAGGAGATGCGGAGGGAATCTTCGGTCTATCTTTCAGACACTTTCACAGGCGTTTCAGCGCTCTTTTTTTCATTATACCACATTCCTATCATCCTATCTCCTATTGGTCAGTAAGGTCAGAATCAAATGCACAGGAGCGGGAAGTTAGATGTTTGCTTGTTGCCGAGCAGACTAAAACGTCTGCATGAATTTTTTTGTTTTAAACGAAAATTCCGCTTACCCGACCCGATTCAACAGAAGGCCCTGTTTACACTACAACGATTTCAGCCGAAAATGGTGACCATTTGTTGCATTTTGGCCTTTTTATTTTACATGACTATGGTGTTTTGGGTGCCTGGAAAAAATAAGTTTAGAAGAAAAAGTTCCAGAGGGCTGCCTTTTGAAATGACACCGTCTTTGTCATCGTGTAAATAGGAAATACATAGTTCCTCTGAGAACAGAGACTTTCCACACAACATACGGCAAACCATGCTCAAGTAGGTTGACAACAACAATTTAGGTTGAATTCCCTAGTTCTGCTGCTCACTACATTAAATTTAACAATAACTCTCCAGCAAAGTGTGGATGTACTGCACCATCACTTTGATCAGCAGAGATACATTACTTACATGCAGCAAATACTGAACCCATCTATACTCTGGCTAAGTGCAGCCAAAAGGTGATTAGCCATTAGCCATTCTAATAAGCTTACACCTCACCATCTGTGGAAGGAAGAGTATGTGTTTCATTACAAAGTCACACCGTCAACTACTGGCCTGGTATGTAAACTACAGTTTTTAGTTGATTTTGAAAACCTGAGTGCACGGCGTTGTTATCAAAACGTTATTGTATTAATACAGAACTTTTTTTGAAAACGCAAATGAATAATGATTCCGTTTTCAACGGATTGTTTATGTGTAAACGAGGCCTTGAAGAGATGGTGTGTGGCTCTCAACATGCCATCTCTTGGGTGGTTACAAAGATTTGTTATGTTGCCATCAGACGTGCACCATATTTGTGCAAACTTTGAAAATAGACGTTTTTTGCACCCTGTTGGGTTTCGAAAATCCAATCAAGCTGTATACAAGAAAGAGTTATTATTAGCACTTACGTTTTGTTTTTATGTTCAGCCATGAATCCTGCTTCATAGTTAATCAATCAATAAGCAATCTGTGTGTCCCCCGGGAAAGTCATGAAATAGATCAGCAATTAGTGTGATTTGGCTGAGAAAAACTCCTTGGATGCGTCCGTTTAAGAGCATAGAACTGCAACAGACAGAATGTGCACTGTTGCCTGATTCTATGCTCTCTGCTTTGGCAGGTTTTCTAATCCTTCACGATCTAATATCATCCTATCACACACCCCTAGAAGGGACTCAAGCACACCATGCCAATTCTCTGGTGTCGGAGTCATGCAACCAAGGCAACAACTTATCACACCAACCAGATAAATGTCGGTTTTTATTTGCACATAAATAATCCAGGCCGTGAGCTTCTCAGCAGAACGACTCAGAGAATCTGAGCGTTATAACATAATGAATGTAGGTTATTGAAGGCCAGTCGTATCAGACTATTAAATGTATCTTGGAGTTGTAAAAAACTAGTAGCTACATGTGTAAATGTCATTTTTTGGGAGACAATTAAAGTTCTTCCGTTCATGACATGGTTTTCAAGAAATAAGTTACGATTACCTTTAGATGTTCTAAGTGTTGTGGGGACAGCAGTTACACATTTTGAAATAGTCCAATCACCTTGAATGGGAATATCCATCACTTAGTATTCATACAGTCTTTGCTGAAGCTATCTCAGTTTGGGTGCAGCTCTGTGTGTTCTGTGCATGTATCATTCTAATGTGATGACATGAGAACACATACAGCCTCTCTGCAGACTGTGCCACACACACACACACACACACACACACACACACACACACACACACACACATACAGTGTGTTTGCATGGTGCTCGACTGAGTTTTGAATCCAAAAGTGATTGTGGAGACAAGAGTCATAAATCTCTGTCCCCTGGGTCCACATCAAAGAGTGATAAACTACCATAGGCCATTACATTATGTGTGTCTATCTCTGAGTCTAAGCTCGTACAGTATGAGCAAGAAAATGTGTTTTTTCATGCGTGTGTGTGTATATATACGTCTGTGTGTAACTGGCTGGAAAATATACAGCTCAGTTTTATCTCTATATGCTCTCACTTATCCAGACAGCTCCATAATAGCAATGAAGGCAAGTTCTCACTGCCTGAGTGCATCTCATCTCTATTCTAGCCGCAGGAGGCTGTCCAGTTTCTACTATGATTGTTGAAAAGCCAAGCCATGATGATTACACAAATAACAGTGTGTGTATGAGAAGAGCGGACACCTTCAGGTGGAAAGAAGTGAGCGAGAAACTAGCAGACAACATGTGTTCACCCATGCATAAATATAGAGATTGAAGCTCATCTTGTAGTCAGGTAGAAGCTGTTTACAGTCAGGCTTTAGACTAATGCATCGCCTCCTCTCCCATTCATTCCCGTTCACTTGGTCGGCTAATTGACTAAGAGGGTAGACATGATGTAGCCAAATGTCAACTCGGTGCTGCTTCCAATCCCATCAAATAAAGGAAGTAATCAAGCCATGCTCTCTCCACCCATTAGCCAATTACCTCACTGGTCGTCAGTCATCCGAATGTCTCCGCAGCAGTAAACAGTCTATAAGGGTGAGCAGCATCAGACACATGTACATAGCTCTGATTTACTAAGTGTTTATAGCGCTAATTACAGCTTCCTGTTTTATATAAGACTGCATATGTGTTTGTGGATCAGCTGTCAGGGCTTGTATTGAAAAAGTCAACTGGGCATACAGAGCTTCTTTAGTCAATCACAGTTGTTAATTAAAGGATTGACACTTTTTCTAAAGTAGGGCCAGTTCAGCACCAAAGATAAAGTGATGTTTAGTGTTTCAGGACCATGGCTAGAGATTTCTTTGTTGAGGAAATGGCAGAGTCCTGAAAGGGTATTCAGGATAAATATCATGGCGTTAAAAAAGATTAGGACTGTAAGAAAAACGCACACCCTCACGTATGTTCACGTAGGTTTGCTTACGTACCAACAAATAGTGATTGTGAGTATTCATCATCATAAAACTGGTTTATTTTAGTGTTTGTTGAAGCACCATAAACCCTTAAATAGTGGCGCAGGTTCACCTCAATGACCGAGAAAACAAGGCCTTTAATCTGGCATACATTTGAGGGAAGCTTTTTTTTTTGTTAACCTAATTTCACCTGATCCTACCAAATGTTTTTCTGTTGCTTTGATGAATATAGTACCATGAACATTTTTGTGAAATCTTTCCATCACCACGACAACCACCACTCTAAAGCTCTGAGTTTGTCTTTGTATTCAGAATACTTGTTCTTAACTTTTTATTTCATTCTGTTCAATGTTAGCCTTTTTTTTCATGAAACCCAAATGACAAATAAATGAGTATCGCACTCAAAGCAACAAAGAAACAAAAGCGGTTACACACAGGGTAAACGGCCCATCGGATACTGTGTGGACAGACCAGGACAACAATAGAGGGCAGTTTTAATGACAGGGAATACAGGTCAGCGAGAATGACAGCTCTAACCAGAACTTTTAGAGCAGGGATGATGATGACACGGCAGGTTCAGGTTGGGTCGGAGAGGCATGCAGCATAAGTGGAGTGAGAGGACTGTCAGCACCTTTGGAGGCCTGAGTGGGAGTCACACAGGGAGGAGTAAAACATAAAAAAGAATGTCAACTTTAAAACAGTAAAACTGGCATAAGAGGAGCTTTAAACCTTCAGTAAGGTTTCCAGTAAAACACTTTTATATTTTATATCCCTTTCATTATACAGACAGCAGTGGGTTATCAGCTCTCCTACTTTTTCTTTGTGAGAGACGATGGAACTCTTGCTCTGTAAAAAATGTACTTCCATCTTCGTCTTCGGCAAACTGAAGTGAGTGAAAGTGTCAGTCAGAGGAGTTGTTCAATAACGCTGTGGAAGTCGAGTGCAGCATCTAATCATCCCGATGTAATTTCGACATGTTTGCCATCTCCGTCTCTATCTTTAACCAGACCTCCGGGGCCACTCTCTCATTCTGAACAGGAAACTGAGCCAGGAACAGAGAAATCGAGGCCCTCCCATTTGCTGGTAATGTGTGTGTTAGTCAGCAGGAGGAGCTTATTGTCATAATCAGAGCCTTTTTTTTCATTATGGTGCGAGCTCGAGGTGGGGGAGAACTTCTGCCCTTTGTACCACCTTAAAGGAAAGATGATTGCAGGAGAATAAAATTAAAGAATCTCCCTATACCGACAAACACCGCACACACTGAAGCATGCACAGATGTACGCACAGTAGAGGACGTGTATGCAATTCACAGTCTAAAAGTCATTCAAAGTACACCCATATAAGAAAATACTGCCATGCTAAAGTCATCCCCATAGTTTGAAGTTGTTTTTTTTAGATGAAAAACATAATTTAGCTCAAATTTGTGAGCTGATGCTGCCCTGACGGAGTGATGCAGTGTGTCTTATCTTAAGGTGTTCTACATCATTATGACAGTAAACGTTAGATTTTTTTTGATAAGCACATTACTCAGGTTAATACAATGTAATACTACACTTAAGGACAAAATGTGTGGATCAATAATAGAGGTGGTAAAAAAATTGATTCATGTAAAAATGGAGATTCTTCTAAGATTTAAAATCGATTCATAATTTCCAAAAATCGATTTTATTTTTGAAAAAAACATTTATTTATTTATTTTTTGGGGTGGGCTAATCAGTCACTCCCTGATCTTTAAATCAGTAGAATGCCAAATAGAGCAACAAGAAATTCAGCCAGTCTCACAGATGACTTGAGTAGATCCTGAAGTATGTACTCATTCAAAAATAGACTTTGAATCCATGGATCAATGAATCCAAAATCGTTTTGAATCCAAAATCGATTCTGAATGGAATCGTTACCCCAAGAATCGAAATTGAATCCAATCGTGAGACAACCAAAGATTCCCAGCCCTAATCAATAATATAGTCTGCAGAATGTGTATTGTTTGGGCCATACCGTGACGATACACTCGGCTCAGGAGACGAGACAATACACGATACCGGCTTCACGAGAACGTGACCAAACTATTTTTAAAACTTTTTTACAGAAAGCTTTGATGACAAAATATATGACACGAAAAAAATGGTCTTTTACTCGTCTGAAAGTCGAAAAATGCTGAACTGTGCAGGTCCATTTTGAAATGTTTGAACTAGTAATCTTCTTGTAGTGAATGTCTCTGCCGACATATTGTTCATGTCTTTTCTACAGTAAAGATTCCAACTGTGCATTTCACTTCAAATCAACATGCATCCTGTGATAAGAACTTAAGGATCAGCTGTGATATGTTTCTCCACTAGCTGCCAACCAAACATTTAAAAGTGTTGGGGGTTATCTTCTATGGTAATTTCCCGTTCAACATTTGACTCCATCAGGATATTTACAGTTTTCACCGCTACTAGAAATATACTCAAGTTTTAATATCTCAAGATGTCATGGCATTAAATCTCTGGCTAAAAAGCCAGACACTTAATAACTGGCCCCAAGTTGCTGTGAAGGATCTAGATTTGAAGGCTAAGGTTACAGGTAACTACACTTTCTGTCTACACATGTTTCTCAAAAAAAAGGAATAAAGTTTGATGATGAAAAGAGCAGACAGAGAGGCGAGGAGTGAAAAGAGGAGAGTTCTTTTCAGGTCAACTCTCTGCCGGCAGGTTCCTGCATTAATTAGACAGGGTTATGAGTGTGTCTGTGTGTATGTGTTTATGTGTGTGTGTGTGTGTGTGTGTGTGTGTGTGTGTGTGTGTGTGTGTGTGTGTGTGTGTGTGTGTGTGTGTGTGTGGCACAGTCTGCAGAGAGGCTGTATGTGTATATATGTATACATGCACAGAACACACAGAGCTGCACCCAAACTGAGATAGCTTCAGCAAAGACTGTATTAATACTAAGTGATGGATATCCCCATTCAATGTGATTGGACTATTTCAAAATGTGTAACTGCTGTCCCCACAACACTAGAACATCTAAAGGTAATCGTAACTTATTTCTTGAAAACCATGTCATGAACGGAAGAACTTTAATTGTCTCCCAAAAAATGACATTTACACATGTAGCTACTAGTTTATTACAACTCCAAGATACATTTAATAGTCTGATATGACTGGGTGTCGTGTGTGTGTGTGTGTGTGTGTGTGTGTGTGAAAGAGAGATGTTAAAGACAGAGCGTCTTTTTGCATGTATAGAGTAATGTAAGTGTGTGGGACTGCTTCGTGCAGTAGGTAGTTAATTGGTCATAGAAGCATTATATATGAGGGGATCACCTCCTCACGTTTTCCCTCTCAGCCACACTATTGTCATAAATCCATATAAGGGTGTGCTTGACGACAGCCATTGACCTTTTCCGTCATTAAGTCCACAGGGTGGCAGAGCTGAATACTGTCAGAATGTTCAAGATGGAAAAGGAGAGGGAACAAAGTAACTGTGGGATGGATGGATGGATGGATGATGGATGGATGGATGGATGGATGGATGGATGGATGGATGGATGGATGGATGGATGGATGGATGGATGGATGGATGATGGATGGATGGATGGATGGATGGATGGATGGATGGATGGATGATGGATGGATGGATGGATGGATGGATGGATGGATGGATGGATGGATGGATGGATGATGGATGGATGGATGATGGATGGATGGATGGATGATGGATGGATGGATGGATGGATGGATGATGGATGGATGAATGGATGATGGATGGATGGATGATGGATGGATGGATGGATGATGGATGGATGATGGATGGATGGAGGATGGATGGATGAGGGATGGATGATGGATGAATGGATGATGGATGGATGGAGGATGGATGGTGGATGGATGATGGATGGATGATTGATGGATGGATGATGGATGGAGGATGGATGGATGACTGGATGATAGATGGATGGATGGATGAATGGATGATGGACAGATGGATGAATGGATGATGGATGGATGGATGGATGGATGATGGATGGAGGATGGATGGATGATGGCTGGATGATGGATGGATGGATGGATAGATGATGGATGGATGGATGATGGCTGGATGATGGATGGATGGATGGATGGATGGATGGATGATGGATGGAGGATGGATGGATGGATGATGGATGGATGATGGTGGATGGATGGATGATGGTGGATGGATGGATGGATGATGGATGGATGATGGTGGATGGATGATGGTGGATGGATGGATGGATGGATGATGGATGGATGGATGATGGTGGATGATGGATGGTGGATGGATGGATGATGGATGGATGGATGGATGATGGTGGATGGATGGATGATGGTGGATGGATGATGGATTTTTAAAGGGATTGAAACAATTCACCAATTTAAAATATGAATCAATCCATAACCCATTGCCTAAATCATATTCTTTAAAGTACAGTCTTTGCTGATGTTTGGCCATGAAATTACAGCTGCATCTTTCTGAAAACAACATCACTCACGTACTTTATTCAACCTTAATAGAAGTGAAAAGTAGAACACTATAGTAACAGTGACAATGCAAGAACACACATCTAGTGAGACTGAAGACTGTTTTTGCTCCCCTGGGAGGTTCTCCTACCTCAAACTACTTCAATCATTTTGTAAGTACTCTGCCAATCATAAAAATGCTGGTCATTTTTTCTAATTCCAATGTTCTTCTTTTTTTTCAACAATAAAACTCTCCTGTCATTCTAGATACATTTATCCTAGATTAACAGATCAATCCTCTTATTGCAACCAAAAATATCAGAATAAGTTGGATTAAAATGAGCAGGGTCATTTTATCTTAATAAGAGCAATATAGTACGGTTATGTTAACCATGTGAAGAAATTGGGTGCTGGTGCTTACAAGATGGAAAGTTTTCAAGCCACTTTCCATCCCAGACTGGTAAAGTTTTGTCTTTTTTTTTAATTCTGACACATGCTGGCACACAACATGCCCTTAAAAAAAACTTTCTCCTCTTAGTTTCTCACTTACTGGGATGACATGTCACAGAAAGTGGAGAGAAAAGTGGAGTCAAAATTGGTACCCATGCTACTGTCATGCAGTTAACAAACACTTACCTCCCTGCACATTTGGTACCTGGTAGTTTGAGGTGTTTACAAAGATGTGCATGAACAAAACACCAACCAGCAGCCCAACAGGAAGAGAAAACAGGTCAACCCGCTGTGTTTATTTTTTCTTCTTAAAAGTACACGAGTGCCACTTTACAGAAAGAATAAAAAACTGACGCAGTTCACAAAGTGAAGAATGAAATCAATGCCTGTTCATTTGAAAAAGTGTGCAGATTTTGAAAAATGCCGGCAAATAAAGTGGTGATTTTGTTCCATTTTTCCTCCACATGCAGAGAGGAACAGAGAGAGTGAGAATGTGTGCAGACAGAGACTGAGAGGAAGTATTGATCCAGCCACAGAGATAGAGCTGTGCTTACCCTCACAAGAGCTGACGCAGATATGCATATACACTGGAGATGTACTGAGACAAAGGAGCACATATCCTCCCCATTCTGCTCTCAGAGTCAATATTATGTAAGTGTGCGTGTGCATGCATTCGTGTGTGTATCTGTGTGTGTGTGTGTGTGTGTCTGTTACAGAAAGAGGTAGAGGGAGGAGCTGTCGGGGAGCATCTGGCACCAGTTTCTCGCCCAGCCTCAAATTAATCTGATTTTATGGCACCTCATTACACTGCCTATCATTGTTGATCAAAAGCAGTGTGATGGGTTACACATGTACACAAGCTTGCACACGGATGAACACATGAATGTGCGGGGAAGGTTAACCAAATGAGAAACAGAAACAGAGTTTCTTGAAAATGAAACATCTGTGTTCCCACAATGTTTGCAGCATCAAATGTAAGTCATTTTCTGCCTATCAGCAGTGTGTGTGTGTGTGTGTGTGTGTGTGTGCGTGCATGCGTGCGTGCGTGCGTGTGTGTTTGTGTCCAGTCCCAATATTCCATCCTGATTCTGCATCGTTATAATATTTAAACATGCATTATTCCATCTATCTGCAGTCCCACAGGATCATCTCCTTCACACACACACACACACACACACACACACACACACACACACACACACACACACACACACACACACACACACACACACACACACACACACACACACACACACACACACACACACACACACACACACACAATAGTCACACTAACACTTACATCTACCTCACAGCAGTAAATAGGATGGTATTGAGACATTAGTTAGAGTTATGGGGGTGCACCTGGTCGCTGCAGCACCATGTGAAATGTTAAAGGGCCTATAGGCGGATGATACCACTGTCTCCCTGATACACACAAACACACACACACAAATAGGACCATTAGCCCTTGCTGCATCACCTCACTAAGCAAAGAGCGGAAACGAATGGCAGACCATTAGAGTTTCATTACGGGGAGTTGGCCCGAGTGGAAGGTGGAATAGAGCAAGAGGGGAGGGAGAGACAAGCTGAACACGAGAGTAAAGTGCTACAAAGAGAGAGAAGAGGAAGAGAGGGATGGTTTTAATGTTGTTTTATACAAAAGAGGAAAAAAAGCAAGAGAAAGAGGAAAAATGAGAAGATTGAGAGCTATTAAGAACGGCACAGATCTGAGGTTATGATAGCTGTTGTCCATGACCTCCTCTCATTATTCGCACAACAACAGTTAATTCAAATGCCTGCGGCTGTTTTAATATGTCCCACCTGTTCGCACAAGCAAGCACACACACACACACACACACATGCAGAAACATATGCAAAAACATTTCCCCAAACCAGCTGTCTTACTCTCCTCTTCTTCCGTCCATCTGTCTCTCTCTCTCTAACACGGACACACACACACACACAGAAGGAGAAGGCAAACCAATGCATATGTAGTCACTGTCTCACTCACTCTCCAGCAGCCACACACACACTGAGAAAAACACACAAACACACGTACACCTCCAAGGTTAATAGTAGCTGTCATGGGCAGGGTGAGCAGTAATGGAACACACAAATGCCCCTGGGAAGAAGCGGTGTGTAGATGGACAGAATGATGAGGAGACGGACTAAAAGGAGGAAGAGGATGGAGGTGGGGAGGTGTAAAAGTATTATTAAGGGGACAAACTAATTTCATGAATCCATTTCACAAACCAAGCCCCACCCCCGTGTAAAAGAAGAGATTATTTATCTCTCCATTAGCGCTAAATTATTCACACTCTCCCCGCGTTTTCGTGCGCTACCAGGTTGATTGGGGTGGGAGGAGGGGGATAAACCTGCTCGCGACAAAAAAAGTGTGTCGGCAAATTGAACAACGAGCTATTTACATCTTTCATCAGCCAGGCTTGTTCCTCATTAGCGAACACTTTAAATCAATATGCCACCCCCTCCTCGCACTCCTCCAGCAGTGATCTCCGTTTTGTCTCACACCTCTATTTTCGTGTGCCGTCATTGTCAGAGGGGGTTTCTGCGTTAAGTCACGAAACGGATCCTGAAGGAGAACATAATGGAAGGAAAATCAAAACCAAGGGAGGCAGAGGCCTTTTAAGACACAATAGCATTGAGCTATAATTCACTTGTGCTAAAAAGTCACAGTCTGTTAAAAAGTAGTGTGTTTATGCTTTTCATCTCCTGAGGTTATTGTACAGATATGGCTGTGCAAAAAAAAGGATACGGCAAAGTTTCACGATATTTCTTTTACGTAATACTGCCTCAATTTCCCCTCCACTGATACTTTTAATGAATTAAAGATGTCCTTTTAAATCCCTTATATTACTATAATTACTACAACCTCCCTGCCTGTAGATGTCGCTGTTCGCTGCTAGCATGCTGGCTCTTTTTCAGGCCAAATCTGCCAGGAGCAAAAGAGAGAGCATTCGTGGTCAAGTGACATAAAGATAGTGGTGGGCGATATGGGAAAAATATCATGGTTCAGACCTCGCTGATATGATCGCCTCCCTCCGTTCCATAACGTTGTTTATTCTAATCTCTGCCTCCCTTTAAAATGTTCAGTGAATCATGACCCAAGTATCGTGATGCGTGTCGTATCGTGAGGTACTTGCTATTTACACAGCCATTTTCCACCTGACGCATTTGCCATTTTTTAACATCTGGTGCTAACGTTAAGTATATCGCAAATTAGAGAATATAAATATAACCAAGGATTCCAGCAGAGAAAATTAGTAAATACATGTTTAAAGCCTACCTTTATTTGATGTTGAGCTCACAGGACATTAACATTGATCCTGTCAGATCTTGTCGGCATGTCTGAAGATTTGTATTGATTAATGAAGATATACTTTTGTGCCTGATCAGAAATGTTCCCAGCGTCTTTGAGATTGTTTCTGATGTTTTAGGAATGCTTTAGTTAAATGTAACTTCTATGTACCATCAACATGTTTCATACAGTGTTGTGTTTTTGTTCTGTGTGTTCAGGGGGCAAAATGAAAGGAGAGAAGATGTTCTTGCTAGAGTTTGGTCTTCAAGAAAAAAGCCTGAAATCCGCTGTGTACTGTAAATAGCATTAGCCAGCCTCAAGGCACACCTGGCTCTAAAAGGGAATGCGAGCTGACACTGTGATAGGTTTGATTCATGTTACAACCAAAACACTCTTATGTATTATCAAGTGTTTTAATCTAACCTTTTTGCGGTCTGCCCCTGGCTTTGCACCCAGATTGAGCGCCTCTTAACAAGCAAAATGCAGACAGACACTCAGCGCAGGATTCATCTCATTCTCATTATGTCCCTTTAGCACTGTTGCCTTAGCTTTGCGTTTATTATTAGTTTTTACATGCAGTTAAAATTTGAAATCAACATTTGAGGACTAGATGTTGTTCCCTGTCAGTCCATGCATGTGTCTGTTTACACAGCACACAACATCTGTTCAGTTTGACAGTCACTGTCCCTGTGCAATAATCCTACACAGCTTTCAGCTTGCACTGCCACCAAAGCACGCTGCTAAAGCTCAACACTTCAAGCTCATTCAACTACCAATCATTAGTATTTTCACACAACTGCAAAGTGCGCACAACAAAGGGTATAACAATTCACAAAATGATGACACACATGATAAAAAAGAATCATTTTTTAAAAACGGCGTGGGGCATAAAAGAGAGAGAGATCAAAGTTGTAAGATTGTGGAAGCCGCAGATAAAGTAACTGAATCAAAAGGAAGTGTCTTCCAGCCATCACAGGTAAATATTTCACTATATCCTGAACATCAGACTCTGTGCCTTTGATATGCAAAATGAGAAGCAGCTTCTAAAGCCAAATAAAAAATGCAAAGCACTGATTGGAACAAGCGAAAACCTTCAAAAACATTTTCTTTGATTGCCATATGTTTTATGTTTAAACCTCACTTGGGTTTGGTTGCGCCGGTGGCCGAGTGGTTGGTTCGTGCAGCCCATATATACGGAGGCTGTGGTACTGACAGCGGGTGGCCTGGGTTCGAGTCTGGCCTGTGGCACCTTTCCTGCATGTCATCCCTGTTCTCTCTCGCCCCGGTATCCGACACTAGAGACTGTCCTGTCTCTCCAGTGACAGGACAGAAAAAAAAAACCTCACTTGGTTTTTCTTTTATTTCTCTCCAGGTAATGGAATAAGAATGATTCACCTCAAAGTGAATGCCAAACACTTGTCCAATGATGACCCTTACTCTGACTGTGAGGGTGGTACAGAGTCCTGATAGGCTCATATCCAAACTTTTGAATGGACCTTCTTAAATCAAAGTACACTTACAGTAAAAAATGGAAGCTGCTTTTATAGAAGAGATTCATTATACAGCATTTGCCTTCTTCTACTTGTACAGTAGTGGCGCTTAGTATGAGCAAAGAACTCTTTGTATTAAGCAATCATGTAGCATTTGAAGCATTCTTAGTCATGTTCCCTGACAATATGTCCTTGTTGTACAGATCTTGGAAACAGGCTGTTTAAAGAGCCAGACTACAGTATGTGAAAAAATGTGAGGTCTACTAAACGTAGCATTTCTGTGTTATTTTATCACTGACTACAGCTAACAGGAGAATGTGTGTCGGGAAAAAAAGGCTATTGTAAAATATAATAAGCACCATAGAGGCTATTCTTGTGTGTGCTGCTCCACTGGTGGTTTTATAAGAGAGTAAATCTTAGCTTAACACCTCCACTGTATATTATGGCTGTTGTGTTCATGTATTTGATTGATTTTCTTGAGTTTACAGAAAACCATATCAGCATGAGCATTCATTGAAAGAGTCCGTAGCATCTTGAAGAAGTTTCTGTACCAACAAACTTTGGCGTACTTTTATAAGATCAAGTTTTTTTTATTTGTCATCACTCGTAAATGCTACCAAACATCTTAATATTAAGTGTATTGTGGATATGGCCATCACAAATACTCTCTATAATCATCTGGTCCAAGCTGTTTCTCACTTGGCCCAACATGATTATCAGTGTTTAGTGTATTTGAGTAGTGCAGCTTTAAGGTTTTACACATTCATCTTGGTTTGGTCCTAAAATGTACAAGTTATAGCTCTTATTTTACCTTTAATGACGATATAGCGTGCTTCCTCATACCCTGAGATCAGGATATTTTTAGTTGTGCTTTAAAAGGCGACTCTTGAGAATTTAAACCAAAGATGACACTTTTTACTTAGTTACACTAAAACAAGCTATTGTCCTACCCAGTTAGTTGTGTGTTTGACATTTTCACCAGCGATACAGTATTTTATTTGTGCACTCAAAACCCACACAGGGCCTTCACATCGGTCTCTAAAAGTAAAAAAAAAAAAACCTAAATAAATATTTCCTGCAGTTGTGGCTAAATCTGTCTAATTCAACATAACAGTAATTGCTCGGAACCAACAGACCTACTCTTACTTTTTAAATGTCAGTGTGTTAGGTCTTGCAGTATTCATTCAGTGAGCAAAAGATATTTTTAGCAGAGGAAGTTAAATCCAGAAAAATGATGCTGTGTGACAATGATCATCCGACTGTAAAAGAAGAAGAAAGAAATTAAAAAAAGAAAATTAGGGGCCAATGAACAGTTCTAATATGAAAAATTGAATATCCAAAAGGAAACTAAAATGCTTACTACTTATTAAGAATGCTAGACAATTTGGCAATATTTCTATTTTATTGAAAATTTAAGCCAATTAGTGTTTTGGTCTTTTAGAAATAAATGTGAATGGGGGCGAGTTGTAGCCTGAAGCAGAATCTATCCGATGCACATGATTGATTAGAAGTTTTTTTTTTAGTGTAAGTCGAAGTCTGGTCCAAAGCCAATCTCTTGAAATAGTTATGTCTCCCTAAAGGTTTGGTTTTACAGCTCACATCTCATACCAACTCTTTTGCAAAATATTGCAGCATTGAAGGGGGGAAATTATTGATAAGTCAACTTGGTCTGCCTCGGCAGTCGGCACGTACAGGTTCAGTAGCACCAACCACAGCTGCCAAAGAAGATAGGGAGAAAAACAAATACTTTTAAGAGCAGCAATTCTTATTGTCTAAGATTTGAAGGAATGGACAGATTTAAAAAAAAAAACATCTCTATATCTGGCCAATATTTACGAGTCAACTCTTGTTTGGAGAGAAAATCTTTTTGTCAATGGTCATAGTTTGTTTACACAAGCCCTGCAATCATACAGAGATCTGGATGATGACAGATTCAATGGTATGAGTGCTGCAGTAGAGAAGCTGCTGGACAGTGAACCTCATTAATAATAAGACAACCTATAACTGTCTGTATTTTATATGATACTTGGGTAGTGATGTTCCACAGTTAATCACACTTTCATTTCATTATTCACACAGATAGAGAACTGTAAGAAGCTTTTAAATCAATCCAATTCATTTCAGAGTAAAATACTGCAGATGTGTTCATAATACAGTGAGTTTAATTAAGACCATTACTTGGTTGTTTGTCTCTTATTGCATTAGAGTGGACACAAGTTGGTTTGGCACACGTTCATCTATTTGCAAAATAGAAGATGGCTTGAATCAAGAGTGAAATCTTCTGAACATATCATGGCACCAAAGACTCAGAATAAGTGAGAAAGATTCCAAACTCTGTGTCATTAAAATGCAGTCGTCCTAATGTCAACATCTCATGTGCCATATTCTCGTTGAATCGCTTTGCACGCTGCCCTTGCTTGAGTCTAAAAAATTCCCAAAAGACAAAAAACTCAGAGCAAAAGACTTTCTGTTAAATTCATTTTGCAAACAGTAAAGTTAAATTCAGAGTTGGAGAAATAGTTTACCTGTTAACGGAAATCTTGGAGTGACCTGTCCTATGGTAAGCTAAGCTCTTCCATTTAATGGGCTTGCACATGACACAAACACATAAGCAGTCTCAAACACACATACACACACATTTCTGGCTGCAGTAAGTAAACAGGCTTAATGGGGAACCAGGGACTTGATCCAAACAGAGGCTGAACCTAGGAAGAGTTTGCCTGTGCATCAGGAGAGCTGTTAGCCTGGTCTCATCCCTTTAGCTCACGATGCTCCACTAACTCACTGTGGGAACACATTCTTCTTTTTCCTGCATCATTATTACACAACTCTGCAATATCATAGGCCGCTGGGGCACAGGAAGGTGATAGCATTTGTAGAGAATGTTAACTTTGTCTAGTAAATGTAGGTGATTTCTGTACAGTTGTTACTAAAAATTAGCTTTGATCAGGAACTACTTTATGCTAAGGTAAATCAGAGACCAGGTTTTCAGGTTACTGTAGTATAGGGAACATTAGAACAATCAAAATAATAAGAAGGAAACAGGCCAATGAATATGATCACAGTACTTCAAAAATAAAACCAGGATACTAAACTCATCGCTTCCCTGGAGTAATAAAAGCATAAGGAGAAATAAGTGCACTATGAGAAATAAGTGCACTATGGTGTTAATTTCTCCAGCTGTGTGTAAAAAAAAAAAAGATAATTGGCATTAAACGTGCTGTATGTAAATTACGCCTGCAGGGGGCTCTGACTCAAAACAATTACAAAAGATGATGTTGAGGCTGGTGGGGAATCATGGGAGTAATTCTCTCTGCTACTCCAATCCCCCCCCCCCCCCCCCCCCCCCGATGAAAACTAACTCTGAGTTGACCGTAGTCTAGACGAACGAGCTAAACAGACCTGAGTAAGAGAAGGTGTTTACTGATGAGCTAATGTATCCAAGTACAATTTACATAGCGTTTTTATCACAGCAACAGATACAGCAACAGTACATCAGCTTTCGGTTGCAGTTCCCGCTTCCTTATGCAGCTGTCTTTGACGTAAAATCTGGTGTTTCAATGGTAACATGCATACATACATGCATACAACATATCGTGTCTGTCATGGCGGCTCTGTCATGGCAGCGACCACGAAAGACACGGGCCGTTACAACTATACAATTTAGGATTTATCTGGCTTGTTAACTGTTGAAAATATTTTATGTAATCTGTACTCAACAAAAATATTTATATACATCATAGATTTCATCCATTTTTAATATGTCCATATTTTAGTGTCACATTTCTATATATTACACCTTTAAGGGTTTGTACTTTTAATTTGAGAAGATTCTATCTCTGTGTTGGTCTTGTTTTTATAAGAATGTGTAGTGGCAAGAGATATGAGAAATGAAATGGTCAAAGAGTCCCGGAGAGAAACAGGACATCACTTTAGGTCACAACAAGGCCAAGCACACAGATTACTATGCAGCCCTGTAGTGAAGCAGCGGAAGTCTGTAGCAAACACAGCTCTTTTTCCACATGGCTGCTCAGCCTGTCGGGAAGGCTGGAAAGGCTTGCTCCACTTTGCTGTCTTTCGGCAATGGCCCAGCTTGAAGACGCAAAGCTACCTCGACCGGAGAGAAAGCACACTGTTCACTCGACCGGAGTTTTCCCAAAGTCAGATGCAGGGGCCCTCCAGGGGTGTGCGTCACAGGGTGATTGTTTAATTTCACGCTTTTTTTCACATGCTAGAGGTCAGCACAATGAGAGAATGCATAAGAAGTAGGGCTACAAATTGCACGATAAGTCACGATATTAACCTTTTAAGATATTTTGCCATTAGTAATGGTTTAAGCACAACAAAAAGCAGAGTTCATAGATGTAGAAGGTTTGGATGGTTTCACAGATAGTATTTGGACACAAGACTACAAACAGTCAACAGAAAGCCACAAATCTTTGACATGGACCACTGCCAATCCTTAACCCTAACCAGGTAGTTATAAATCGGACATTGTTTACCAGCTGACGCTGTGATCCTCCTCGGTCAGAAATGTGACACAGCTCATCATGACAATAGCTGCATGCTTCCATGATCTAATTCATTTTGCTCAATTTTGACTTTTTTCTTGTTTTCTTCTACAGCTCTACAATTCATTTAGCAGACACTTGTGTTCAAAGTGATGTATATCTGAAAGTAAGAACAACACAAGCAAGGATCTAGAGAGGAGAACGCGATGTCAGTACATGCTAACGAACAGCTTTGAGTCTGATCGGACACACGTGCTGACAGGCTGTGCATAGAGGCAATGCACAGGTTTATATATACAGTATCTAAAGTTGCTGCATGGAAGCTTTTAATACAGTGTGCAGATCCTTTTTGAATTCCCCTCTAGGATAAGGCCTCACTTTTTCAATGCCAATAAATTGGAGGGTAATAGCAGAACCATTTCTAATGGCAGCCTTATATTCCCCAATTCTTAGTTTTTAATTATGTTTGGCCAACACGCATCAGGCCACATGGGCATTTCAAGGTGTAGATAACATGGATAGAGAGGGAGTCATGTTTCTTTCCTGAATGAGAATAATGAAAAGTTTTAGTAGCGAGAATGTTTTAACACTGTGCACATACTTCCCTCATATTTATTGGCACTAAAAGAGTGATAATATACCGTACAGATCCCTGCAGAATTCCAATGTTACAATCAACAAAAGACAAGCATGCATCAGTAATTCTTGTGGACTGTTTTCTTGAAAGTAAGTTTGACTCCATCCTAGGGGTTGAACAACTTCAGAATTGTTTAAGTAGACAGTCATGTGATAATAGTCGAGTCAGTGTCGACTAGTCGCTGATGAAGTTATCAATAAAACCATGGGAGAAGGGAATGCTTTGCAACGAGCAAAAATATTTGTTTGCAAAGCGTAATGTATATATGCTGCTGAAAGCAGATAGTTAACACATAAAGAAACAGCCTGTAATAAAGTAATGTGCTACAACTCCCCTATAAATCAGTGCAATCAGTGCCATCTTGCCACTCAGTGGAGGCTTCATGCCATAAACCATTTTCCATCACCTATAGCCAACTTGGGTTTAACCATTAAATATATTTGTACATTTGCCTGTTAATTTCCGCCTTTCTAAATCTTTTTCTCTAGTATTCAATGATGAGAAGTGTTGGGAGTCACCACTTTTAAGTCCCTTCCTTCCCTCCCTAATACTCCCATAACCCTACATAACCTTGCAGCTTGCCAGAGAGAGAGCAGGAAATCCTCTCTGTGCTTACCCTGAGCCCACAGACTTTCACCCTCCCCTAAACCGGCTCAGACAGAGGTCTTTATTACGGAGGAGGAGTGGGCTCAGGAAAGAGGAAAGGAATGAATGAAGATGTAGAGGTGGCATCTCTCTGACCTGAGCTGATTGAAAAAGGTTCAAAGAATCTATGCTGTGTCAATTGGCAATATGCTAACATTACATCCAAAGTACTAAACTTTTACTGCACAAAATCAGAACGTTCTCTCTGGCTGATAGAAATGTTGGAATGATCAGGCAGAGGGTTGCTTTTCTTTGGGATCTGAGGCAGTTTGAAGTCAAGCGGTGAGGGGAGATAAATGGTGTGTCAACAGTGATAAAGCTACACTCTTCCTGGTGTGCACTTTGTGTAATATCAGGAAATCATCTTCAATGCTGGCCACACAGAGCAACAGGCTAACCAAGTGTGTCTTATGAAGCTAAATTAATTTAAGGCTCATTAAATATTCACATGTTCCCTCTGCACCTCTTGCTTGCACTGTGGAGGAGAATATTCAATTTGCATCACAGTTTTTATTTGCCTTCTTTAAAAATGTATTTTTATGGTTTATTTTAAGAACAGGAGATGCTTAGTATTGTATACTGAAGTATTGTTTCAGTATTGTGTATTGGCAGGTGCTATTTTTTCTGTGTGTGGAGAGTGCACTATCATCGTTGAGCTGTTTAGCTGTGATGGCGAGCCCAGTCAACATGTATCCCATCACTAGGGCTGACCCCATATAGCCGAGTACTCGACGATTCGTTCTTCAGAGCCTCAGTCGACTGCCAGTCTCATAGTTGAGAACAAGGATCATTCCATTCCAGCTATAAGGGGGTGTTTAATGTCTAATTTGACATAGATTTCTCTGTTTTCTCCAAATAATTCATAGCCTATCTTGGTATAAATATCACCTTATTAAAACTCTTAATGCAGTACTAAAAGCCACTTGTACTTTAAATCACTCTCATTATTGTGTGCACGTAGAAATCACCCCGGAGTATTG
The DNA here is from genome assembly GCA_020745685.1 of Tautogolabrus adspersus. Taxonomy (NCBI): domain Eukaryota; kingdom Metazoa; phylum Chordata; class Actinopteri; order Labriformes; family Labridae; genus Tautogolabrus; species Tautogolabrus adspersus. The sequence goes on along the minus strand of CM036547.1, from coordinate 15,694,650 downwards.
ATTGAAGCAGTATCTCCATGTTAAGAGAATTTCATTGGCTGTCATAGGCTTCTATTGAGTACCAAAGAAAGGTCAGCGGAATAGCGTTTTTTGAACAGTTTCATGGATCCTTGTGGATCTAAAGTTTTTGGATTTCATCTTTTACTGGATTTAAATCGTGTGAACTCATTTGGTGGATTAAAATGATCAGGAGAGTTCAGTAAATCTACAAATGGTAAGTTAAAGACGTTGTTTGTTTTTGTCGAAGTGGGCCGTCAGTGTGTGTGTCCTGCTTGTATTGGACATGTGTATTATCATTATAAGGTCACATTAATGCAGACTTTATGAACTATGCCGTATCATAGAATAAATGTTATTCCAAGTCTAAAAGACAAGTAGTTGAATGATGTGGTTAAACTGAGAATATGGATCGATAAGCGCAAAAAACAACAACAAAGCGAGTCGAATGACGAATCAGGCTCGACTATGTCAACCCTTAGTCGGGGACAGGCCTACCCATCACACGAGGTTGTTTTTTGTAACATGATCTCAAAGGAGACACAATAATAAGCGACGGCCTCTCTGCGTTGCACACATTTTCTTTGCTTTTACAATACAACACTCATCCAGCACATTTACACACATACACAAGCTTCACAGATGACTTTACAGATTCTTTCAAATACTTGTTGTTTTTTGGACATTTCTTTGTTGTATGAAAAGTCTTTCTTTATTAGTTTTAGCCCTGCGTCTCACCTTTTTCGTTCACTCTTTGAGCCTGGCTGTTTGTGCTATATATTACATATAAAGCTTTTGCAGGGTGATAAACGTCTCTTTTCTTTTCTCTTCAAAAATACAGTTTTGTTTTTTCAGATGCTGGGTTTCAATGATGTTATAGCAGCAGAGGCTGCTGGTGAGGTGCAAAAGACATAAATGGCAGTGCAGCTACAGAAAAAATTCAAACAAAAGAGAGAAAAAAACGGGACAAAATTCTATTCTGAACAATAAAGCAATTAAATAACTCACAAAGATGTTGTTTCTGTTGTCCTACAGTAAACACGATATCAGCTGGATACTGTATGCTGCTACAGGATTCTTTGCTTGAATAAACCCCCCTATAGCTAATATAGTTGATTGTTTCTGGAGCACAGGATTGTGAAAGTGCTATTAGGCCGTCTGTGTTGCATACTGGACATGTGCTGTACCTGCTTTGTCTAAGCAATATTCATGCCATGCATTGTTTGTGCTGCCATTACTAGAGAACTCTTAATTGAATTTCCCTTCGGAAAGCAGCTCTCATCTAATCTGATAAAGGCCCTGTTTTTGTGATAAATCAACAGATATCTCAAGGCAAGCATAGTGTCAAGCATGAAACTGTAAACATGAAAAACTAAAGACAGCAATCCTTCGTAGCTCAGCCAATCCTCTTCTCATGAGAAACTCCAAAACTGCTCTGAACCAGGAGAGGTCTGTGATGAAGAAAAGAGAAGCAATAATGTGAGAAGTGAGCAAGCTCATGTAATCACGGCTGGCATAATTTTTTTTGAACCACTTCTCTTATGCCTCTGCTGAATTCGTCGACACGGATGTGATCAGCAGTGAGATAAATGATAATCTCAGCAGGCATTCCCAAACGAATAGGTACAACACATGCAATCTCATGCATACACATACACACACACAAACACAATCTCAGTTTGATGTTAATCCTGAATGCATATGAAAGGGCACGCGGGCAGCAGTATGGAAAATAGGTATGAGGGAAGAAACGAGGGAATGGAAAAACAGAGTGGAGGGAAGAAAAGTCGGGGTTGTGATGGAGTGAGACGGAGAGGAAGGAGCCCGGCTTTATTTAATCTCAGCATAAGTGTCGATAGAGCAGAAAGTTCAGCAAGCTGGATCGGTGGTTAAGCCTTGAGTTTTACTTTAACTGTTCAGCTCTTCTGGCAGTGCAGTCACAGAGTGTGTGTGTGTGTGTGTGTGTGTGTGTGCGTGCGTGCGTGCGTGCGTGCGTGCGTGCGTGCGCGCGTGCGTGTGTGTGAGAGAGAGAGAGAGAGAGAGAGAGAGAGAGAGAGACAGAGAGTGTTTGTGATTGTGTGTGGTGAAGGTCTTTGTTGAAGACATTAAACATAGTGCAAAGAAGCAAGAACAGGGTGCTGCTGGAAGAAATGTATTTAATCAAGTCAGAACAAAGGAGTTGTATAATTTCCTCCTGGGGGCACGGAGAACACGAGCTCACTCTGAAGGAGAATAGCCGACTTTTTCAAAGTAACAGCACAATGGTAGTTTATTGCATAATAGAGACATTTTCACCATCACTTGACAGTATTATCTTTCTTATTGTTTCTTTCCCTTTTTTTTGTCTATTCAGAGGATTTATCAAAGGCATGCTGAGTGTCTTGAACACCCACCAGAGTCCCATTTTCAAAGAAAAAAATGTTTTCCAGATATTCTAAACAGAAAACTGGAGATGTTTTTCATTCATCAGGGTAATTGAATCTAATGGTATCACACACAGGGGTATTGCATGTAAAACACGATGCTGATTTACTCGGAGATGAACATGTTTCTCATCCCTGATACGTGGATGTATTTCTCTTGGAGGATTCATTTAATAGGGACTGATATAAAATACATTATACATTAGATGAAACCAGAATTTAAACTGAAGTACAACACTCGTGAAAATCAAACAATAAGTGTTTGGATAACAAGGCTACAGGAATAGAAGTCTGAGGCATCCAATATTGGGTAATGTCTTGTTTTCATAATTGCAAGCAAATTCTTGAACTCAATTTAGACAGTGTGCAGGAGTTTACTTGATTTACTACCTCCTGTCCTATTTATGTTCTTTTTAAAAGAACAGAGATTGCATTTTTTTATATATATATATATATATAGACACACTGAAAAAAGCTATACCATGCTAGTATCATAATGATCACAGCTCATTTTCAACCACCATGTATCGAAGGCCTTTTATCAGAGTACTAGATTAATAAGTGAGGTAAAACAATAATATGAAGCGAGTACACCAACTACAAAAAGAATGACTCTGACAAGAACAGTCATCAGAGTAAAACACAGGAACCACATTTAAAACACAGGGCAAGCATGGCAAGTTTCTTCTTCTGAGGTATCTTCCCCATCAACCAATCATTGGAGGTCTCTTCAGATGAAAGAGTGTTAAAGAGCAGAGAAGGTGTAATGCTCGAAGAAAATCTTCAATTACACTGCAGATATGTAAAAAGTGTCCATTTCTCAACTCTGCAACAAAAACTAAATATCAACCTAAAAGCATTGTATGTATGTCTTGAGTATTGTTATCATGCATTTAAGTCAAGGGTATTTAATACGATGCTGACTTCAAGTGAGGCAGACGAACATTGTTTTGTTTTTTTGCCCCTGCAGCTCTTTATCAGCGAGTTTCTGCAGTACTCTTAGGAGACATGTGTGTCACAAGCTACACACAGTTCTTTAACAGTTATTAACAGCAACATAAATGCAGTTTAAAAAATACCCAATGCTCATATGTAATTCAAAGCTATTTAACATCTAAGAACTGTTCATTTGTCCTCCTTCTTGTTGTTAGCAGCTTATTCGTGCAGGAGGTCATTTGGACAAAAGAGGCAGCTGTGATGGTGAGCGTTTCTCTCCACTATGAGGTATTCATGTCTATGAATGTTTTTTACATTCCTCTACCAACCACGCAGGGGGCAGGCTTTGTCATCGTTTAAGCTTTTTATTACAAGGTAAATCTTTAATCAAGCCAGATGCCAAGGTTGTTAAATGCTGTTCCTTCCATCCATTTCAAAGAGATGTTAATGAATGTAAACTACACTCTCTGGACCTTCATACCAGCATGGAGCTTTTTCATTAGCATTAACTACCAATGTAAGGTTAATGAGAGCATTACGAGTGCATTAAAGGAGAGTTTTCATATATCAGTGGCTAACTGAACAGAATCTGCAACACATCCCTTAATTTGGAGCACACTGCTTTATAATACATGTATAAGTAAAGATAAAAACTAGCTAGTTTTAGCACAATGCTAATAGAGAAGGAGAAAATTGAGTGACATGTTGAGATATAGACTCCAGGCTGAAAATCTAATTTTGAGAAGATTAAGTGTCCTTCTAAAAAATAGAAAAAGCCTTGGCCAGAAGCTCAATAGATGCAAATTTAAAAAAAAAAGCATTTCTAGCGTAGTGGTGGGAGAATAGGTGAGGCACAATGTATCTTATTATTAAGAGTTATCATGTTAAACATCCTGATGTATACGCTCCGCACGGCATCCGTTAAATACTTAATTCTTTGCTATGTGAATTCCCACTTTCCCTCGCAAACAGTATGACATCTAGTGTTTTTTTATTGAAGGTGGACAAACGGGTGTGTGGTGCTTTGTATTGAAGAGCTGGTGCCTCAAATCCCAACACTCAGAGGCTTGTCAATAAATGGCTCACTTAAAACGTTTCTCTCAGGTGTTGACACAAGTCAAAGAACAATATTTCAATCACAAGTGTTGCTACTAATAATGCACTTTCTCCACTTTGTAAAACAAGCTAAGAAGCTCTGTTAAGTAAGAAAAGCGAGTGTCAGCTCCTCGTTCTTCTTCCGTCTGCACGAGTGACACAGAAACAGGGCGTCGGGGTAAAAACGTCATGCCTGGTCGTGCTGCGTCGCTCGGGCAACTAGGACACTCCAACAGGAAACAATAAATTTAAGCTGATTTTGTTGCTGACACTGGCTCACGTCGCGTGCTGTTAGGACAGGCTGTTACAAGAAGATCCTCAGCAGCAAGGCACCATTTGTGGATGAGAATTATCCTGAGACACTGAAGGCTCTGTACATTGTTGGCGTCTTAGCTGACACACCTCTTTCAGCGTCCCTCAGGGTCTGAAAAAGTACAGTGTCTGAGAAGTGACAGGGTAGTGGTTCCCATTATAAACACAAGGACTGGATTGTTTTAACAACAATGTCCTCCTGAGTAATGTCTATTCTTGGAAGCTTGAAATGAGGCTCCAGGATGGGATCTTAAGGTGCAGCCCTGGAAAGAAAGGTTGCATTTTAGTCTGCCCACAAGTGAAAGTCACAAGTGAAACTTTAAAACTGGATTTTTTTTTTTTGTGTTGCACAGAGCCCTTGAAGACTCAATTAAGAAAAAATGATGAGCCGAGCAGATGTGTGTGTCACATTTTTAGTTCTGTGAGGTCAATTATTAACAACATAAAGATTCATGAAAAGAAAAACCTCTGGACATCACAATGTTCTAAACCCTGGTTACGGTCCTGTGTGAAATCCAAACTGAGTTGAACTATTGTAGCCTAAAACAATGCACGCGCAGATGCGTGAGTAGTGAAGTGAGTACTTGTACCTATCCTAACTAGCCAGTCAGGTACTGCACGAGGATACTTCGTCTGTGATATTTAGGGACAATGTCAAGATAAAATCCCTCTGGCTGTCTCCCTCACTGAACAAGTGTATTTAAAACTCATATTCATGTCAAATTAGCTTACAAACTACAATGAAACAGCTGTTATTAGATTCCTTATAAGGCAAGTCTTCATTGAATAATGGTGGTCCAGGTTACATTAATATAAGTTCTTAAGCTCAAATCATTCGCCTGACATGAATTAAAGTTAAAACTAGAGAATGTGATGATGATGATGATGAAATGTGACAGACTGGAGAGGAGACGTATCCCTTCAATTGTGAGAATAACAGAGACACTAAGTGTCACTATTTCTTATTGGCTGACAATCAACTTCTTGCAGAGTCTGTTGGCAAAGGGAGAAGTGGTTGAGTTTCATCATAGCCTGTCATGGATCTTGGATTAATGTAATAACTTGTCTTTAAACTTCAGCCCGAGATGGAAGTGAAAGCAAAGGGAAAAGAAAAGGTTTCTTGGATTTCATTGGATTGAAGCATTCTATGGTGATTATGGGACCTGTATAAATACGTTCAGCTGAGGGACATTCATGTGCTGCATACCAAAAATATTCAATCCAATGTTTTAAATAAAGGCTACAATAAAAAGATGCATTATGAGAAAAGAAATCAATCTTTAAGTGCAGAAAAAATAACCAGTAGAATTTATTTTTTTTACTGAATTTCTGCAAAAATGAAAATGAAGTCTTTTTCACCATGTTTTCTTTCCATATAAAGTTACTCTGCTACCTAATCTTTAACCAAACAATCGTTAAAGGGCTTTCACATTTGAATTCAACACAAAAAAGATCATATAAACTGAGTTATATGTTGTTGGTGCATATATTGTAGACAGGAGAATACATTTTGGAATTCGCTTCTCTTTAGTAACATTTCTTGAATAAATCAATCCCCCAATTAAAATGTTGTTCACACATCCGTATTGTTAGATAATAAATTAACAAAGCTTATACAGCTATTTTTTATGCATGAACATTACAAAAAATCTACTACTTGTGGTTTGATTTTAGGAACCTAATGCTAAATCCTCTGCGTCCTTTTATTCTGAAAGGGAGAAAAAAAGTCCTAGACTTTCCAGTTGGCACATGCCATCCAACAGGAATGAATATTGACCTTTTCCTAACTTTCCACCTCATATCTCCTTTCAACAGCTGTAGATGGTAACTTTACGCATGGCCATAAATGCACGTTTGCATGAACCTTCAATGAGGCCTTTTGATTGGCAGAGACAGGAGTAAACAAAAGAACAGTTGAAGTGACAACTTGTCGCAGTGCATCAATGTCCTATTAACTGTGTGCTATCTGTTGGTACATGTAACTGATGCTTCAGGCCAAAAAAAGGCTTCCTAAGGTCGGGTTCAGACAAACACATTGACAACCACATCAGAATTGTTCATCCTATGTTGTAACTGCTGTGTGGTTAAAGTAGAACGAGACATCAACAGCTAAAACAATTGGCATGATGTGAGATCTTTATAAGTAAATGATAACAACAGCTTCAATTAGGGTTCTCCCTACCAGTCAACAAATCACACAGCAAACCTTTATACACAGAAGAACTGATCTGTATTAAAAACAGTCAATATGTCATCTCGTGATTAGCATAGCCAAAAAATCGAGAAGCATTTTATACTTTAAGTATTAGGCCAAACAATCCTTTTTTTTCATATTTAATTTAAATATGCAAAAAAAATCATCTACTTACAATTTGGATAAAGTGTTAACCATTTCAGTCTTCTTTGAGGGGACATCTCCTCCATTCTTTGGTTCCTGATGCAACAATGTGACCATATGATTATATCTGTTTGATAAACAGTGATTGTAAACTATCTTCATAATGTCTTTTAACTACTCTAGAGTTTGGATTGTTTATGAGATAAACAAAGACGCAGCCTCGGAATGAATCAAGGATTTACATTTTTAACTATTAAATGCTTTACAGACATATTGATTTTTCAATTATCCAAGCTTTTAGTTAGCAGGATTATTGTTCTAAAAGTATTTTGTCTTGGTCTGATGGTGCATACTAGGGCCCGACCCATGTGAGCTTTTTGGGGCCAATACCGATATTGGGTGGGAAACAAATCCAATATATCGGCCGCAGGGTCTGAAATTAACACCTGCCAAGCGCCAAATGCAGGTAGATTTTCCGTTTGGCGAGTACATATCAGAGGGCTATCTGCCACAGGGCGGGTAAATGTTTTACCATAAAGTAATAAAAACTATGCTATGAGTATTTATGTAGCTGCAGATACCTGCTCCTCTCTCTGCTGTCATGACTGAGAGCATCGCGGAGCTCGCTGCCTGAGACACACCAACATACATTTCAGCACAAACGCGCGCGTGCACGCACACACACACACGCACACACACACTGGAGCACCAGCCACCACGTGCGGCTGGTGCTCCAGTTTCCTGATCTGATAAAACCATTGAATCTGTGACTTAAATCTGTGATTGATTCAACAGAACATAATGCCTTCTCAATTAAATGTACTGTAACAGATGTGTATGCGACACAAAAACACAAACTGTTATTTCGGCCGGGAAAAAATAGGTTTGGATGGTGAATTTTTTCATCTACCCGCCACCTTGGCCGGTGACTCAAAAAGTTAATTTCGGACCCTGATCGGCCGGTAGTTTTCGTAGCTCTATGTTCGATCTGGAGAGATAGATAAACATAAACACATTTATTGTGTTGATCCCTCACATGCAGTTATCAAACACTTGTGGAAAAGATATATAATGAAGACAAGATGATCACTCAACTGGAAAGTAACTGCAAATGTAGCATCACTGCTTGACACTCTTGTGGGTGATGATGCTTGTTGTAATCCATACAGCACACTCTGCTTGTGGTGAATAAATCTAGTAATATCAGCGCATATATCTGCGATAAAATTAGCCGATACCGGTAGTCACCGGATGTGCCAATATCAGACGATATTATCGGCTGGCCGATTAATCGGTCGGGCTCTAGTGCAGACAATAAACAGGTTTATGTGATGTCAGGGAAAGATGAAAGGAAATGTAGAAATGTTCAATGCGGGGGTAAATTGACAAAAAAAACAACAGAAAATATCAGTTGTGAGATGATGTGTAGTTTCCTGTCCATCAGCCCTCTCTGTGTGTCATCTTTGTCAGCACTTCTCACAGCAGTATCATTTTTTCTCACTTCTAGTGTGCCTTTGTGAAAGAAGACGAAGAAGAAGAGGCAAAGAAAGACAAACAAAGAAGGCAGGAGAGGGGCCATGCCAGGGTGAGAGGCTTAGAGAAGTACTTTAGCCTTGGGGGAGACGATATTGACTCGACAGGCCTTCTCATTCTTCACAGCACCTTCTCTCTCTCTACTCTATTTTTCCACCCTCCTCTTTCTCTTACATTCCTTCCCTATATTTTAGTTGAAATCCTCTCTTCACATGTCAGTCATCCATCACATCCTGTAGTTATCAGACTTCACTGATAGAGTAACAAAACGTGAATACTTTTTTTCAGTTAGTCAATTACTCTCTCCGTTTAATTTGACCGTCTGCTGAGACTACGTGGTAACAGTATTATAAGGGAATTGTACCTTTGTATGCCCTAAAAAGAAATGATCTGTTCATGAAGTCTATAAATATGACTCTGACATCACTATTGTTGATACAATCTGAGGTTTAATCAGTCAGGCTGGAAAAGGTTCAACCAGGCAGACATGGGCACACTTCATCCACCTGAGTGAAGACGGTCTGCAGCCGTAACGCACAGCGGGAATGCAAGTGTTTTTTGTTTTTTTTTGTACGAGTTGTCTTTGTTTGCTCCATTAAGGGAGGAAGCTTTGCTTCAAATGGTGGAACTAAAATCACACTTTTTTGAGTCTGGCCTCAATTAAATAGAAAAAAAAAAGTGTCTCCTCCCCTCCCAGCTCATCTACATGTGGACAGAAGGAGCTTCGTCAGCATGAGAGTGCAGCTCTGGGAGGAGGATGGAGGTGCAAACAGCTTCTTTCCACATGTTGCAAAATTAGAGCAAAGTGCAAAACACTGGATAACTTTAGTGGCAAGCTTGGGCTTGATTACATTAGCACTATACAGTCTGCTTTGTTGTTTAGACCTTGACATATTTTTTTTTCTATATTTTTTAGGGGGCTTTTTGTGACATTATTGGAGATAAAGGACAGTGGATAGAGCTGGAAGTCAGGGAGAGAGAGAGAGAGAGAGAGAGAGAGAGAGAGAGAGAGAGAGAGAGAGAGAGAGAGTGGGGAATGATATGCGGGAAAGGAGCCACAGGTCGTATTCAAACCCACGCTGCCTGCTAGAAGGACTATAGCCTCCCTACATGGGGCACGCGCACTAACCAATGTGTGGCGCATTGGTTAGCGCCTCGAATTGTGCACAATTTTTAGTGGTATTAGCAGTCCCAATCCATTCTCATTGAATTATCCTCTCAGTCTCAACAGACAGCTAAAAGTGCACAGGTGACTGTTCACTTAGCTTTCTTTTCAAGTCCATAACAGTTCTACAGATAGCGATTCTTAAAGCTTTTCATCAAATAAAATCCTGTCTGCAGAGACCTGCACTCTAAAGTAACATAACATAACCTACGTAAGGTTAACTAAAAAAAAAAACAAGGAAACAAACTTTCCATTAAGGCTACAGCGCTTCCCTTGTAAAGAACTGATCAGCTCAAATGCACCTTGAATCTATTTTAAAGCCAACAGAGGGATGCATGAATTGTGTTAGGTTCAGGTTTAGGGTTTAACTAAACTTAAATCTCTGCATGCCTATTGTGCATCATACACACGCAGACTAACAACAAAGAACCAAGTTCCAACCCCACATTATGTAACAGACCTGTTTGTTAACTAAAACATGACGCTGACATGCTTCCACTTTTGAGAATCATAAAAGGAGTTGACCTCTCTCGTAAAGAGCTTTACAATACACTCTTCCCTCGGTCTATGACTGCCTTTCTTTTTCTTTAAAAAAGCTTATATATTATTGAACGACTGTCCTAGTAAGTTATTCCTGTTCCTTAAGGTCCAACTCTGCCTCTTATGAAGTAGATCTGAACATGTCTTTCTCATTTAAAGGCTCCTCAGGGTCTGATATTGTTTTGTTATGACTGAAATGGAATATGTACCAAGAAAGAACAAAATGTTTGGGTCCAAACTTTGTAAATAAAACAGTAGAACTAACACCCTTGACAGAGAAGATAGCTGATGGCCACGTTTGGGTAGAAGTGAGTCTAACCAGCACATCATGCACGCAGTGATCTGTTTAAAAAAGAGGCAGAAAGCTTCCTTTTCATTGTCGCCACAGTATTCAATTTTGGGGGGAAATTCACTCTTTTGTGGTCAGTGTGTCGTGTTTGGATACTCATAACTTCAGGTTTCTAAAGCTATCAAGATGATCCAGTTTTGACATCACAAAGGTGTCATATCTACTCAATCTGTTTGAATGATAAACACAAAGGTATATTGGGATGATTTCAACAGGTCTAACCGCCGTATTGGAAGAGTGAACAAATGCAGTTGTGAGTGGAAACATGGTGTGAGAAAGCAAAGAGAGCAAGTTTGAATCCCATTCAGAGATTTCAGTGTTTCCCTAACGCTGACTTCTGCATGTGCTTTGCTATTGGAGGTGTAAGGATATCTGCCCCTGTTGATTCATGCAAACCAAACACTTCTTGCAGTTGCTTTAAATTAAAGGTCTTCCATCAGAAAGGATCCCGGAGGACTGCTTTGTAACTAACTCTGAAGTAAAACAGCTAAAGGAAGTGTAGCCTCAGTCACCAGGGTCAGCACCTGGGCTAAATCATCATCATTGATCAGAGTTTGTCTCAGTGGATTCGCTGCCAGGGAGTTAAGCTAAGACGAGATGCAGAAAATGCAGATACAGTGAACTAGTTGGATGGAACCTGCAACTCGTCATGAATTTAGACTACAGCTTTGCAAAAAAATGTCAAATGTGAAAGTGATTACTTCTTACAGGCGCATGTTATGTAAATCCATGTTGAGGTTTTTCTTAAAATATCTTACCCCTCAATTTATCTCCTTAAAGTCCCACTCCAGCGAGTGTTTCTACTGGTTTAAGATTAACTTTCCTATTTTGGATGTTCTACCAATGGTCACTCGATATATATTAAAGTCAGGGGTTTTAACACTCTAAGGTGGGTTTGGTAAACAGTAAATGGACTTGAGCTTGAGTGGCGATTTTCTAGTCTACCGACTACTCAAAGTGCTTTTACACCGAATGTCACACCTACCCATTCACACACTGATGGCAGAGGCTGTATGTAAAGTGACCATCAGAAGTAACTAACCCATTAATACACATTTACACGCCGCTGACAAAGCAGCGGGAGCAATATAGGGTTAAGTGTCTTGCCCAAGGACACATCGGACATGTTGCTGCAGGAGCTGGGGATCGAACCCCCGACCTTGGTAGTATTAGTATTTGTCACAAGCTAAACTCTCTTTGTTCTCGCGGCTGACTTGGTGCATGTAACGGTAGCTGGATTGAACTAAAACAATGCGTTTGCAGGTGAGCGTGGAAACGTAAAAAATCACTTCAGTAATAGTGCCCATCCCTGACCTCCAGTTTGCATTAGAGGAGTTGAACCCTGAAACTACACTCGGATCAGACACCTGTTGAAGGGTAAACAAACAACACTGCACCTTGGAAACCCACTGAGACAGACCCATGTCCTTTTGTATTTCAGTAGAGAATGTACAACAATCAATGCTCTGCAGAAAGTACTGTTTTAACCTTCACACTATCATGGCTAACACATTGTCTGTTGAATCAGCAAACATCTTCTCCACAGTCTCTATATGCCTTCCAGTCACCGGTGTAAATGAGACTTTGATGTAAACAAACTTCCCAGGTACAAATATGGTAAGTTAGAGCCCTGGGTAGCTCGGTAAAACACAGAGGCAGCATGCCCTGTGGGTGTGTGTGAGAATCCAGTCCAACCAAAAATGAAAAATACATTAATGAAGAGGAAAAAAAAATATATAGTGATTAGAGTTTATTAAAATGCACAGTGGTGCTCTGGGATGGGTTTAGGCACAGGAGAACAATTGTAGGGGTAGTTAGATTGTTTTTCCCCCCCAAGATGGTTTAAAGAGAGATATTTAGGCCCAACAGAGGCTTCAGCTTTATCAAAGACTGCATATGAAGCATGTTTCATCGTTGAATAAGGGCAGGTAAACACACAGCACACAGCAGTGACAGAGGGAATAGAAGCATTATATCACATTCGCTTGCATGGCAGTTCATAAAATGATGGCACCCTCGTTCTAGGAGGGGGGGATATCTAATTAATGTGAAATTACACAGCAATGGTTCTCAAAAGAGCAACTACAAGGACTTGACCTCACTGTCATTGTGTGTCTGAATTTATATGCATACATCAAAGCACACATGTGCAAACACACACATTTTTACATTGCATATTATACACACCTTTATACAGTGGCCGACAAGGGTTGTAGAAACTACGTACATTAGAAAGAATGTACAGGACATGTACAAACGATAATTAAAAAGCAGATGCAAGTATCCAAAAGAAATGTAATGGGGAAAGAAACGTGCTGCAATAAGGCAGAACTGCATCAACACTGAAAATACATAAATGACACTCGATCAAAAATACATTTATTTGACTGTTGAAGGGAGAGAGGGAAGGAGACTATAGGACATGAATGTTTTGTTCAGAGCAGCCCCTGGATGCCTGGAGCCAACCCGACAATACCACCTCACGACTGTCTTCTCTAAAGTCAAACTGGATTCATTTGGTCTGGAGGGTTATGGAACACCTGGATCGGTCTACATGCAGCTTTGCCATTCTTACCAGTCTATAAACAAAACTAAAGTCAATCCAGTTATGTCACACAACATTTCATGTGAACTTACACTTACTTAAAAAACTACAGCTGTGGGAATTCTGCAGGGCTAAAAAAAAAAAAAAGAGCAAAAATGCAAGGACATTCAAGTCCAAATGTTTTCAAATGAATGTAGCTGAAGACAAAGACTTAACTTATAAGCACAAAATTTGTGCATTTAAAAAAATAAATGGAGAAGTTTGGTTGTTCTGGTCAGTAACATGCAAATGAGTCCTAATAATCAATATGAAAAAGAATCGTGATGAAATCTTGCCATAAAAATAGTGATATAATATCTTTATTTGCCATATCACACACCACTAACAAAAAGTGATATCAGCCGAAATATAAACTAATTCATCACTTAAACGTACAGTATGTAAAATCCGCCGCTAGGGGGCTCTCAATCAAAATAATAACAAAAGATGACGTCAAAGCTTGCGGTGTATTATGGGAGTAAAAACGAACGAATCAATACGAACGGGCGAAACCGACCTGAGAAAGACAATATGTGTACTGACGATGTATCCAAGTATAATTTACATGAAGTTTTTATCACAGCAGCACATACAGCAACAGAACGGCAGCTTTCAGTAGCAGCTAGCGCTAGCTTAGGCAGCGGTCTTTGACGTAACATCCGGTGTTTCCTTGACAACGATCAACATTTCCTGTCTATCGTGGCGGCTCATCATGGCGACCGCCTACAAGACACGTCTCATTACAACTATAAAATTACAGATTTCTCTGGCTTTGATAACTTTTGGAAATATTTGAGGTAATGTAAGTACTCAGCTAAAAAATATATATAACATGGGTTCAGTCCATTTTTAATTGAAGTTAGATATTTTAATGTAAACATTAGCATGCAATTCTACATACTGTACCTTTAAGCTCTGATGTAGACTTAATGGTATGATGAATCAGTCAAAGTTAAAATGTGTGTGTTTCTGTGGCTGTTTCCACTCTCCTCAACTGTGAGCCTTTTTCCCTCTACTGGAACTCCATCAATCAGAAGGGACCACTGCTGTGACTGTAACGCTCCCGAGGGAGGGGCCTCCACTGGTGGGGACAAAAGCAGGACAAAATCCCTCCAGGGGAAACCACACACACACACACCACACTCACAGCTTAGCATCCATCACACACAGTAAACTGGTGCTTAAGTACTGATACAGTGCAGAAAAGTACAACGTATTCAAACACTGTTGGCTACATGATTCAGGAAGATTTGTTAACCTTTGTTTGCATTTGTTTTAATCTCTGCAGAGCTTTATCATTCTTAAATGAATAATCTGTCATTTACTCTGTCACTGTCACTCTGCTCTTGCTCCTACATCACAGGTTACGCTGTCTGCAGACAGCTGTTAGGGATATAAGCTACAGTATATCCTGTCATCATAATATAGGAGATGGATGTGCAGGGTTGAAATGCTGTAGACCAGCAGTCACTGACTTACACTGTAGCTTCTTTAAAGCAGGTCCATCTATTGATGTTTTTTTTGTTGTTGTCTTTTACCATCAACTCCTTGTCATGATCAAACAAACAGAGACACATGTGAGCCCAGATTACACGAAAACACAATGTAGACGGCTGTCAGGGGACAGATTGACCTCAACATGAGAGACATGTTCGTCACTCTGAGATGCACACTGGACCTGGCTCCAAGGTCTACCACATATATTGAACAGTTCACTAAAAAACACACAAGCACACACACTATATACGATCCACATACTGCAGTTTGGATCATTTCCTAAGGCTGACAGAGTAGGTTCATTACCTGGACAGAATGAGGAGGTGTAATAACACCAGATTGTGTAATTCAGTGCCAAAGCAATCCCTTATAGATGACTATTAGTTGATTAGAATCCATTCTTTACTATCAGAAGTACACTCCTACAGTGACGGTTTATATTGGGTCCCTAATAAAGTCTCAGTGGAGCACAGTCTGTAATATGCACTGGGTTTGGCGAGGGTGCACTACAGACCATTTCTCTTGATTGTTATTTTACCAGCATCCAATTAGAGGAATTAGGACAGTGCTGTGGCTGGCTTATCAGATAGCAACACTGTAACGACAACCATGGAGAGGTTCCTAATGGTGCTGTAATAGGGACATTTTCCATCCCCCGTTTTTCATATTTCACACATAATGCGATATCTGCAGCAATGTTCTCTAAGGAAGTTGAAGTTTACATCTATAATTTCTCAGGCATAGCCAATTAATGTAAAGCCACCATGCAGAACACGTTTCACTGATGAACTGCCACTGTTTTCAGCCGTCTATTGGAAACTGTGAGGACGCAAAATTACAGTTATTTGAACTATAAATGATTTGTTTGCTTTTGCTTGTGTTTGTTTGTGCTCGAGCTATTTCACTGCAAAAAAAAAACACAAGTTCCTTATTAGAAAAAGGGGGAAAAAAAGTGATTGGTCTTGCAATTTCTTAACATGTAGTACACATTAACTCTAACATACATGAAGAGAACTGCATAGAACATGCACACATGAAAGAAGAAAGACGTGACAGCCTTGAGCTGTTTTGTGACACTTCATTTCTGCTAATTTGATTCCCGTCTTTTAAAACTTCTCTAATCATACCTTTTCAGCCCGTGTGCTTTTGTAAAGATAGATAACTGCTACAGGAGGCAGTCACACTGAATACAAGGTGACTAATTGGTGGTGGTATATTTCGTTTTCTAAACGTAGCTCCACGCCTATATGAGAACGCCGCGTTCCATAAGTACTCAGCTCTGAGACCAGCTCTCTGATTTAATGTTGTTTATTCATGGCAGCACACTGGCTCCAAAGCAGGAAATTACCATCTTTTAATTTCCCATATTAAATTTCACACGTTCAACCTTCAAGTTAATTAAAAACATGAGACACAAGTGAGCCATCCCACTTGCTGTTACTCGTGAAGCACTGTGAGGGGAGACACCTGACGCATACACAAACCCATACGCTCGCAGACAGCATGCTGTTGCTTTAGACAGGTGATCATTTGAACCAGAGGCTTCTTCTAAGATATAGATTTAAAGGCCTAAGCTTCTACTAGTAAGGTCTGAGTGCTGCTGTCCCTGGAGAAATGTTCCCACAGCAATAAAATCGTTGTTGCTCATGAGTTACAGAAGTGGCAATAGAGCTATAATCAATAGCTAATCTGGCTCTGTTGTTTCGAGGACTGTTGGTGGGAATCACAAAGAAAGTAAGCAGCATGTATGAGTGAGCAGGCAAGACAACTCATGCTGGACTGATTTCACACCTGACATGCATTATCCACAATCACCTGACAACACCTCCTTCTGATTGGCGGTCTATTTAAGGTGCAAGATTCCCAGTCGCTCCCCCTGCTCCTTCATTGCCAGCTCCGACCTGCACCAGTACTGCACTCTTGCTCATCCACCTGTAGGCGCCGACTGGGGGTTTAAGATATCATCCAATCACTCCTTAAATTTCTGAATGTAAATTTAACTGCGAGGAATGATGAGGGCGGAGCCTAGACGCCAAACACAAACTATGTTCTGCTGCTGCGATAACTATTTCAACGGATGGAAATATGAGTTGTCTGACTGAAATAGGTGTACATTTTATGTTTAAAAGTTTCAAAAATGAGAAAAATTCCAGTTAATAGCTATGGAACAATAAACAAACTTTACAATAACTCATTTGGAAACAACAGTTTAACAGTGAAGAAAACGAGATAAACGTTCTGCCAACGCATTAGAACGAAGAATGAAGCTTGTAGAAGAATGAGTTGTAGGACATGCTCACCCCGGGAGCTCAGTCAAATTTCCTGGCGACTGCAAGCAGAGCTGGCCAATCGGAGGAAAATTAGCAAGTGGGGAGGGGGGGGCCTTAAAGAGACAGCAGCTGAAATGAACCATTTCATGCAGAGGGTGAAATCAAGGGAGGTTTTGGAGCTTCACATCTGGTAAGGCCACTTTATAGGTGTCTCAGACTGACATAATTAATGGTGACATAGAGTATAATAGATCTCCCTGTAAAACGAGTGAAAGTGTAATTCTGGAGTCATTTTTCAACACTTGTGTCAATTAAGCAACATCAACCCAGAAGTGACATTATCAAGATGCAGTACAGCTACATTCAATATGTTCCTCCAGTGCTAAACTTAGAACATAACTACATACTGCAACTACACTTTAGTGTGTGTGTGTGTGTGTGAACTGCTCTTAAGATTTAGTCATTATTATAATGGAATTAACCTTTGTACCTCTGCAAGCTGTGGGTAATGTGCAACCTCATAGCATGTAAGTAGAATGTGTGGGCCAGTGTGTGTGTGTGTGTGTGTGTGTGTGTGTGTGTGTAGAACATCACTGACTTTCAGCTACAGGCCTATTAATGATGTATCACCATGTGGAGCGGCCATGAGGGCAGACGTCAGCTATAGCAGACATCTATGAAGTAAGTCTTCAGTCTGACACACACACACACACACACACACACACACACACACACACACACACACACACACACACACACACACACACACACACACACACACACACACACACACACACACACACACACACACACACACACACACACACACACACACAGTGACAGAGGACAGGATGAAGACATTAAACATGCCAGGTTACACATCATACATATATAACTCCATGCCTTTGAAGACGAGCAAAAATCCTACCTCAGTCACAACGAAGAACACCTGCAACAAACAGCCTGAACCGAGGGATAAAACAGATATGCAGTAATGAGTTTTACAGTTATATTCATGTCCAAAATGACTATTTAGCCAACTTAAAATAATTGGATTACTTTGTTGAATGATACATTTGAAGAAACCTTCAAACCTGCTTCTCAATTACTGCCACTATTGCAGTAAAAATGAGAGGTGATGAGAGCCCAAAGCATATTAGTGAAAATGATTTTGACTCTGTAGATCGAGGCTGAATCACTTTTCCCTAATGACTAATAGCTCGGTCTCCCATAAAAAGACGGTAAAAAAGATTAACAGGCAAAAAAAATGTCTTTTTTAACTGATCCTTATGATAGATTCATTACTTAATGGAGTAAGACAGAGCAGTGTCATTAAAGTCAGTACAGGTAGGATAAAAGAGAAGAAAAGAGGATGGATATACTGTATTCACCAACCTTGTCGTTAAGCGCTGCTTTTATTTGACTCTAACTCAGTATTATTTGCATAAAGACCCGTGCTCTCTAGAGCTCCAGCTGTCTAGCTTCGGGGAAACTCGTTCCAGAAAGACTGCACTCCTGGAAGTCACAGAGGGACTCCGTTGAGCCGAGCTCCCAGCTACTTCATCCTCCTCCCTCATATTCTTTCCACACTGCAGACTGTTAAGCAACATTGTATGCTCCAGTTTCCTCCAACAAGGATATCTCAGGGTCTTAATGCTTGAGTTTCAGCTCCCGGTAAGAGTGCTGTTGCTTGCAGCTAACACAGAGAGGGTGTCTTTCCACAGCACATTAGGCTCAGCCCTATTTAATCTTTTTTGCCCTTTAATGCAAAATCATTTCAGATCCGTCATAACCTCTCATGCTTTATGGTTTGTTGCTATTCTGATCTTCCTACCTGTTCTAACATTTAGGTTAAAGCAGGTCTCTCTCAGTCTTTGTTAAACCAGCTGTTCAAACCCTGTCCTCACTGCCAAGACCAATAACACCACTTCAGACAGCAGCAGCCTTATAAGACCAACAATGCTGCTAAAGTGTCATCCTGTCAATTTACTCTGACCAACATTTATCGATCCATTTCTCACAAAAGCCCAGTTACTTGTCCAAAGTCCTATCATCTCCTTACGAGACGGCTATTGCTCCAAGCTGGCAGCTCTCCCGGCATGCTCTTAGCCGTCTACCCAGAAAACAAGGCTGTTGTTATTCCAATGTTGTAAATGTAAAAGTTTGAAACACTTTTCTGAGCAAGCAGTTTATGAGAAATGAAAGAAGAAGCTATAGACTCAGAGGAAAAAAGCAACAAGGAAGCAACAAATCAAACCATTTAAATAATCATTCTAGAGGACCAAAATCAACATTCTGTGTTTTCTAGTTTACAAGGTTGGGACGGTTGGTTTGGCAGAAGACAGCTCCATACCAAACCAAATAAAATCAGCTCAGGCTCAGTGATGTGATCTGGTGCATACAGAAGGCTATGTATGACTGTTCTGTGGCATTACAAATGTAACGTTCAGATCAATTCAAAAGGTTTCCATGACCCCTTTAGCTGAAGGTATATAATGGCTGCAGAGAATATTTCCAGGTAATAATTAAGAAAAATATAAGACTTTACAGCCATAACTCAAAACATAACCTGATCCTAACCAGGTTGAGTTTAAAGTCAGTAACCATAGTGATCTAGCCAGGTTGAAAGAGAGCCAGCTTATTGACACAGAAAAGTATACTTCAGGCTCAAGAGATAAGATCTACTAACATTTTGTTCTCACTTTGTGGTAGACCCCCAGAAAAAGCTCATGAATATCATTTTTAAGGTAAAAATAGTTTTTTCCCACATTCTTCTTCAGAGGACACTGGAGGGTTTGCAAGCTGAATTCTGCAAGCTCATTTGAAGGTTCAAAGCTCGGTTTTAGGTCACGAGTCCTTTGTTAAATTTCACAAAATATGAAGTTTTACTGGTAGCAAATGAACCAAAGAGGCCTCCCTCAACCTCCAAACAAACAGACCAAGTATAATTCAAAAGTTAAAAACATTGATTAAAGCAGTTTAATATGTAAACCAAACAGTCTATAGTTTAAACTTTCAACCAAACGCATTGTTATTTCATGCCTGTGGAGCAGCCAATCACGATCATTTCATGCTGGACCACCCTGGAAATATCTGTGGTTTCTGAAGAAGAATTACTCGCACTGTACCGCTTACTGCAACTTCCTTTCTCAACAACAACGGTTCACCATCGGGCAGGTTAGCAACTTTATCTCTGAATAAATCCTCATCCCTATGGGGCAACATTTCACAATATATGTTCCTCTTTCGTATTTTTTTCCTGTGTGTTTGTGTGTGCGATATTAAAAGCAACAATAACATGATGTGGAAAAAAACACAGTTGGTAAGAAATGTTTGAATTTCTAGAAGACTGGCGGCTGTTAAAGAACCGCTGACTAAAGATATGTACAACAGGAGACTTCTGTGGTCTGGTCTCAACTTTGGTGTGACAGGGTGCAAAACTGAGTACAACGCCAGAAAGTAGCAACAGCAGAAGAGCACAAAGCAAATACTCTAAATATATAATAAAATGAAAAGAGCACATTCATTTGAAGCAAATTAAGCTGTCAGACGATAATCAACATGTTTATCCAGCAAATGAAGTGTAATGAAGAAAAAAAAGGGAAAGATATGAAGTATTATTCAGATTGTCAGCCTTTGGATGTGTCCCCCACACACACTTCACACTGCATTATGTGTATGTGAATGATAATGTATGGAATGCCATTTTATTCAATATTAAATAAATAAACACATAAATAAATAAATATGCCTATGAAATAAATAAATTAATTAATTAATTAATTTGCCTATGAAAATAATAATAAATACTTTTATTTGTTTCCAGGTCTTTTATTTCATAATGCCACATTTATTTATTTCCCTCTGTTTTAATTTCCATTTCTTATATGCAAATGAGGGGGCGTGGCTATATCACAGATTCAGACCACTCACCAGAGCCATATTTCAGAACAAAGCAAAAGCACAAGGACAGCACTGAATCGCAAGACAAGAGAGAAAGAAAAAAAGAAAGAATAGAGCGCGGCTATCTCAGCTGGTGCAACACCTAAATGTTAGTAGAGCTTAAACTCTGTTATTAAGTTATCAACTTATGTTTAAACTAGGCTACCACAAAGCTAAAATTAATAGCCCGGGCTTTGAAATGACCCTGCCTTTGTTTGGGACATGCAACAAAACGAGATGGGCCTTTAAAATACTTTAAGACTATATTACAATATATTATGAAATATTACAATCCCTAATTGGATTTTACTTTGTAAGACAGCTCATTCATACCAACCTGCAAACTTATCAACACTAAATGCACACAGACGTAAACAATAAAAGCCTTTAAAAATAGTTTTGTTAACGTATGTGAGTAGAGAAAGAAAAGCCAGAAAATTCTGTTAATGTGAATTTACATAAGTAGCTATATATTCATTATTTTTTTCTTTGAATGAATTAAAATGAAAGTAAATAAAATCAGTGTACTATCCTGTATTTGGATATTATTTAACAGCATTCTTGAAGATTCATGACGAGAAAAAGTTGTATTTTTTTAACAATAAAGACTTACAATGATTAAGCAAAAACATGGCATGGTTTACTTTTATTATATCTTTATTTAATATTATAATTATTATTACTATTACTAATGATCATTTATTGACTTTAACGGGTTGCCAGTCAATCACAGTCAACCCTGTTTGTTTGTGTCATTCCAATTAATAATATGGACAATTTAGAGTCACCAATTAACTTAATGGCATGTCTTTGGACAGTGGGACAAACCGGGGCACCCGGAGAAAACCCCTTATGCACGGGGAGATCATGCAAACTCCACACAGAAAAAGGACCCTGTCTAACTCAGGACTTGAACCAGGAACCTCCTTACTGTGAAGTGACAGTGCTAATCACTGCACCAGCGTGCACATCCGACTGGAGATCAAACAATCGAACCAGATTTTGACGGTATCTCGTCGGTCTTGTGGAAGAAGAATTGGCATGTGTCTTTTATCGCATTGACAACTGTTCCGAACAAGCCGACGTTCTCAGTTTTGCTCTCAGGCCGGATCTCAACATCTATAGAGTCTGCAGCCAGGGTTGCATTTCCTCTCTGAAACATCCTGTGTGGGGTCATTAGGAAGGATTGGAAGGTCTTTCTAATCCTTTCGATGACTCGTCTGAACCAGCCGACGTTCTCTGATTCTGCAACTTGGGATGTGTTTCCTCTCTGGACACAGCAGATGGCCTCTTCAATATCCGTCATATCGATGCAGACTTCAGGACAGGAGGGCTGCTGACTTTCTTCAGAAATGACCTCTTCAATGTCTGTCATATCGATTCGCACCTCAGCAGAGGAGGGCGGCTGATTGGTTTCAGCGACGGCCTCTTCAGTGTTCGTCACATCGTTGCAGACATCAGCACTGGAGTTCTGAGGAAGGCTGCCAGTCAGTAATGTATGCTGCAGGACTTCCTGGGTTTTAATACGCTGGTCTTGGTCCAAATGCATCATCTTTTTGATTAGGTCCACCAACAGACCGTGATCACTGTTGTGTCCTCTGTTCACTTCCATCAGCTCCTCAAGATCATCCAGACTCATCATCCCTGTCTCATACTGGAACTCTTCCTATGTCTTAAATGTCCAGCGTTGTGGGCCATCGAGTTGTTGATTGAAATAATCGCGCGTAGCCTGTCCTTGGTCCAGCACATGGTCTGGAGGCTGACCCTGAGTTGCTATGATGAAGCTCAGTACATCATAGTCCATGTTGCCGGAGTAGAGAGGGTATCCGACAGCTATTTCTGCAGCTGTCAGGCCCAGAGACCACATGGCCTCACATGGTCGATGGCCTCATTAAACTGGCTATATAGACACACCTCTGGCGACCGGTACCAGGTGGTCTGCACACACATTCCAGACTGACAATTAGATACATGACTCGCCAGGCCAAAGTCAATCAGTTTCACTCTGATCAGCTTCTGGTGACGGTCCACAACCATGACGTTGTCCGGTTTTATGTCTGCATGCACAATGCCAATGGAGTTCAGATGGGAAAGGGCTATGGACAGCTGATATAGCACATCTTTCACCTCTGTCATTGGGAGAATCTTCTCCGGTCTGTCCTCCATGTAATGATACAGACTTAAATCCAGCAGCTCAAAGTTCAGGCAGATGTTCATCTTAAAGAAGAAATAGCCGTTCCATTGCACAATGTTGCTTGTCTCCGGATCGAGACAACGCAGCTGCTTCAGGATGCCAATTTCTTGTCTTGCCTGGTGATAAATATCGGGGTTGTTTTTATTGACCTTGATGGCCACACACTTGTTAGTGTTGATGCTGCGACACTTGGCAACAACACCAAAACCGCCCTCCTCGAGAAAGGCCTCCACCTTGTTGCAGGGTCCAAGCAGGCTCCCTTTGAATAACTGAAGCTCTGATATTCCCGTGGTGGTCATGTTGTCAGATGCTGTGTTATTCTGTTTTAAATCCTTTTCAAAGCGAGTCAGGAATGGATGCTGCAGGACTTCCTGGGTTTTAATACGCTGGTCTTGGTCCAAATGCATCATCCTTTTGATCAGGTCCACCAACAGACCGTGATCACTGTTGTGTCCTCTGTTCACTTCCATCAGCTCCTCAAGATCATCCAGACTACTTAGCCAAAAGTGCCTTGTGTCTGAAGGTCGGATCCCTGTCTCATACTGGAACTCATCCTGTGTCTTAAATGTCCAGCGTTGTGGGCCATCGCGTTGTTGATTGAAATAATCGCGCGTAGCCGGTCCTTGGTCCAGTAAATGGTCTGGAGGCTGACCCTGAGTTGCTATGATAAAGCTCAGTACATCATAGTCCGTGTTGCCGGGGTAGAGAGGGTATCCGACAGCTATTTCTGCAGCTGTCAGGCCCAGAGACCACATGTCGATGGCCTCATTAAACTGGCTATACAGACACACCTCTGGCGCCCGGTACCAGGTGGTCTGCACACACATTCCGGGCTGACAATCAGATACATGACTCGCCAGGCCAAAGTCAATCAGTTTCACTCTGATCGGCTTTTGGTGGCGGTCCACAACCATGACGTTGTCCGGTTTTATGTCTGCATGCACAATGCCAATGGAGTTCAGATGGGAAAGGGCTATGGACAGCTGATATAGCACATCTTTCACCTCTGTCATTGGGAGAATCTTCTCCGGTCTGTCCTCCATGTAATGATAAAGACTTAAATCCAGCAGCTCGAAGTTCAGGCAGATGTTCGTCTTAAAGAAGAAATAGCCGTTCCATTGCACAATGTTGCTTGTCTCCGGATCGAGACAACGCAGCTGCTTCAGGATGCCAATTTCTTGTCTTGCCTGGTGATAAATATCGGGGTCGTTTTTATTGACCTTGATGGCCACACACTTGTTAGTGTTGATGTTGCGACACTTGGCAACAACACCAAAACCGCCCTCCCCGAGGAAGGCCTCCACCTTGTTGCAGGGTCCAAGCGGGCCCCCTTTGAATGACTGAAGCTCTGATATTCCCGTGGTGGTCATGTTGTCAGATGCTGTGTTATTCTGTTTTAAATCCTTTTCAAAGCGAGTCAGGAATGGATGCTGCAGGACTTCCTGGGTTTTAATACGCTGGTCTTGGTCCAAATGCATCATCCTTTTGATCAGGTCCACCAACAGACCGTGATCACTGTTGTGTCCTCTGTTCACTTCCATCAGCTCCTCAAGATCATCCAGACTACTTAGCCAAAAGTGCCTTGTGTCTGAAGGTCGGATCCCTGTCTCATACTGGAACTCATCCTGTGTCTTAAATGTCCAGCGTTGTGGGCCATCGTGTTGTTGATTGAAATAATCACGCGTAGCCGGTCCTTGGTCCAGCACATGGTCTGGAGGCTGACCCTGAGTTGCTATGATAAAGCTCAGTACATCATAGTCCGTGTTGCCAGGGTAGAGAGGGTATCCGACAGCTATTTCTGCAGCTGTCAGGCCCAGAGACCACATGTCGATGGCCTCATTAAACTGGCTATACAGACACACCTCTGGCGCCCGGTACCAGGTGGTCTGCACACACATTCCAGGCTGACAATCAGATACATGACTCGCCAGGCCAAAGTCAATCAGTTTCACTCTGATCGGCTTTTGGTGGCGGTCCACAACCATGACGTTGTCCGGTTTTATGTCTGCATGCACAATGCCAATGGAGTTCAGATGGGAAAGGGCTATGGACAGCTGATATAGCACATCTTTCACCTCTGTCATTGGGAGAATCTTCTCCGGTCTGTCCTCCATGTAATGATAAAGACTTAAATCCAGCAGCTCGAAGTTCAGGCAGATGTTCGTCTTAAAGAAGAAATAGCCGTTCCATTGCACAATGTTGCTTGTCTCCGGTTCGAGACAACGCAGCTGCTTCAGGATGCCAATTTCTTGTCTTGCCTGGTGATAAATATCGGGGTCGTTTTTATTGACCTTAATGGCCACACAATTGTTAGTGTTGATGTTGCGACACTTGGCAACAACACCAAAACCGCCCTCCCCGAGGAAGGCCTCCACCTTGTGGCAGGGTCCGAGCAGGCTCCCTTTAAATAACTGAAGCTCTGATATTCCCGTGGTGGTCATGTTGTCAGATGCTGTGTTATTCTGTTTTAAATCCTTTTCAAAGCGAGTCAGGAATGGATGCTGCAGGACTTCCTGGGTTTTAATACGCTGGTCTTGGTCCAAATGCATCATCCTTTTGATCAGGTCCACCAACAGACCGTGATCACTGTTGTGTCCTCTGTTCACTTCCATCAGCTCCTCAAGATCATCCAGACTACTTAGCCAAAAGTGCCTTGTGTCTGAAGGTCGGATCCCTGTCTCATACTGGAACTCATCCTGTGTCTTAAATGTCCAGCGTTGTGGGCCATCGCGTTGTTGATTGAAATAATCGCGCGTAGCCGGTCCTTGGTCCAGTAAATGGTCTGGAGGCTGACCCTGAGTTACTATGATAAAGCTCAGTACATCATAGTCCGTGTTGCCGGGGTAGAGAGGGTATCCGACAGCTATTTCTGCAGCTGTCAGTCCCAGAGACCACATGTCGATGGCCTCATTAAACTGGCTATATAGACACACCTCCGGCGCCCGGTACCAGGTGGTCTGCACACACATTCCGGGCTGACAATCAGATACATGACTCGCCAGGCCAAAGTCAATCAGTTTCACTCTGATCGGCTTTTGGTGGCGGTCCACAACCATGACGTTGTCCGGTTTTATGTCTGCATGCACAATGCCAATGGAGTTCAGATGGGAAAGGGCTATGGACAGCTGATATAGCACATCTTTCACCTCTGTCATTGGAAGAATCTTCTCCGGTCTACCCTCCATGTAATGATAAAGACTTAAATCCAGCAGCTCGAAGTTCAGGCAGATGTTCGTCCTAAAGAAGAAATAGCCGTTCCATTGCACAATGTTGCTTGTCTCCGGATCAAGACAGCGCAGCTGCTTCAGGATGCCAATTTCTTGTCTTGCCTGGTGATAAATATCGGGGTCGTTTTTATTGACCTTGATGGCCACACACTTGTTAGTGTTGATGTTGCGACACTTGGCAACAACACCAAAACCGCCCTCCCCGAGGAAGGCCTCCACCTTGTGGCAGGGTCCGAGCAGGCTCCCTTTAAATAACTGAAGCTCTGATATTCCCGTGGTGGTCATGTTGTCAGATGCTGTGTTATTCTGTTTTTAATCCTTTTCAAAGCGAGTCAGGAATGGATGCTGCAGGACTTCCTGGGTTTTAATACGCTGGTCTTGGTCCAAATGCATCATCCTTTTGATCAGGTCCACCAACAGACCGTGATCACTGTTGTGTCCTCTGTTCACTTCCATCAGCTCCTCAAGATCATCCAGACTACTTAGCCAAAAGTGCCTTGTGTCTGAAGGTCGGATCCCTGTCTCATACTGGAACTCATCCTGTGTCTTAAATGTCCAGCGTTGTGGGCCATCGCGTTGTTGATTGAAATAATCACGCGTAGCCGGTCCTTGGTCCAGCACATGGTCTGGAGGCTGACCCTGAGTTGCTATGATAAAGCTCAGTACATCATAGTCCGTGTTGCCAGGGTAGAGAGGGTATCCGACAGCTATTTCTGCAGCTGTCAGGCCCAGAGACCACATGTCGATGGCCTCATTAAACTGGCTATACAGACACACCTCTGGCGCCCGGTACCAGGTGGTCTGCACACACATTCCGGGCTGACAATCAGATACATGACTCGCCAGGCCAAAGTCAATCAGTTTCACTCTGATCGGCTTTTGGTGGCGGTCCACAACCATGACGTTGTCCGGTTTTATGTCTGCATGCACAATGCCAATGGAGTTCAGATGGGAAAGGGCTATGGACAGCTGATATAGCACATCTTTCACCTCTGTCATTGGGAGAATCTTCTCCGGTCTACCCTCCATGTAATGATACAGACTTAAATCCAGCAGCTCGAAGTTCAGGCAGATGTTCGTCTTAAAGAAGAAATAGCCGTTCCATTGCACAATGTTGCTTGTCTCCGGATCGAGACAACGCAGCTGCTTCAGGATGCCAATTTCTTGTCTTGCCTGGTGATAAATATCGGGGTCGTTTTTATTGACCTTGATGGCCACACACTTGTTAGTGTTGATGTTGCGACACTTGGCAACAACACCAAAACCGCCCTCCCCGAGGAAGGCCTCCACCTTGTGGCAGGGTCCGAGCAGGATCTCTTTAAAAAATTGAAGCTCTGATATTCCCGTGGTGGTCATGTTGTCAGATGCTGTGTTATTCTGTTTTAAATCCTTTTCAAAGCGAACAAGAAAATGGTTTGGCACAGGTACTGAACTTGCAGTCAGGTTGAAGATCCGTGTTTATCTGTGTCTGCCTGATGACCTCTAAAGACTCATCTATAAGATTCTGTGACATCACTGGTTTCTGTTCTGGCCTTTGATCTCAGCAGCTATGACATCACTAGTTTCCATTTTTGAAAATAAACATTTTTATTTGTGTGTGTTGCATTGTTGCCATATATGGAATGCCATTTTATTCAATATTAAAGGGTAACTAAACCCCAGATTTTCAGATGTAGTGCTCTACCCTGGAATTTCAAAAAATGCCTTTAGAATGTCAATGTATCAACTTGGGAGAGGGAGGGGGTAAAACTCGCCCAATCACTCCATGCCATTACCATCAGCAGCAACACGATACACAGTGACTGCGTTTACATGGACTTGAGTATCCCAATTATGAGCCTTATCCCGGTTTTGATCATATTCTGGATATGGCGTTTACATGCACAGAGAGAAACCTGATTATTCATATCCCTGTATACATGATCAACAACAGTATCCCGGTTTCTGATTACTGCATCTTATATGCGCAGGCGCACGTGATGTTTATTTTTCACTACAACACAAACCGCGGACATTTAGAAATCTGAGAAACATGAGAATACTGTGGTTTATATTGCGGTTTTATTAAATGCCAACAAATAGGTGCCGGTCCCAATCTGGTAGGTTTTGTATCTTGTTCCGGCAGGATCTGGCACAAATTAAGCACTGTTTAACAGCAAATATTAAACATGCCCTCAACTCTGACTGGTTGTCAGTCTGCCACTGCCACTGCATAAGGGAGCAATGGGTGATGATACGCAATCGTGACTGGTGGGACAGGGTCGTAGTAATATTTCTTATAGCCTGTCCAACATGACCAGACTCGCTCCATCGTAGCCTACATGTTGATTACCAATTTAAATCTTTTGTAATCCTTGGCTATGTTCTCGAAGTAGCCTAATTTACGCCACATGGTGCAAATAAAAAAATGAATTATAACAAACATATCCCTTTAATTTGCCCCTTTATGAATCCAAAATAAACTAAAAGTCCCAAACAAACGAAATATGCAATATGATCTACGAAAGTTCAGTTTAAATTGTCTTTTTAGTCCACAGAAAAGCAGGAAGCCATCCGCCGACGCAGCCGTTCGCTGATCCAAAACAAACTCAGCCCATCCAAAAAAGTAACAAAATAATCCAACAAAGGTAGTCGATCGATCACTGGTATACCAGAAGACAAAAGAACAAAAAAAGAAGCGATCTCACCAGGATAGTAGGATAAATAATCTGGTCGGTCCGACCCTCTTTTTCTCAGCCCCGCCATGCGTATCCGTCGCGGGTGAGGAGACGCGGAGGGAATCTTCGGTCTATCTTTCAGACATTTTCACAGGCGTTCAGCGCTCTTTTCTTTCATTATCCAACACTTTTAAACCAAACAGACTATGAACATAACAGCAGCTGCAGCAACGTTTTCCTGGCGCTTCACTTTTCGTTATTTTCCCCCGCGGCACTCTGATTCTCCTCCTTTCCCCTGCGGCCCCATCCTGCATTTATAACCTCGGCCATATTCATCATAACACCGGCTGATTGCCCACACATATAGCCTATCTTTCGTCTCAGGATTCATTTAGGCTTTTATTGATTTTTTAATTTTTTTGAGGACGTTGCGGGCCGGTTGGGGTCGTAGCCTATTTATTCTGCCCATGTGGGCTCTATACTATAGCTTACCTTCAATTATATATTTTTTTTTATTAGCGAAACACAAAACTTATTCCTCGCTCCGGAATAAGACGCTCTCGTTGCCGCCGTCATGTTTGTTTTGCGTGTAAGTCACTTGGCTGAGTCCGCGCCTGCGCAGGTGTTGGCAGCTGTCAGAAACCGGGGTAAGGCGTATACATGCTACAGTATCCCGTTTTCTTTCGGAGTTCTCCAGGTAGCAAAACCGGGTTTCTCAAAACCGGGATAAGGGCGTATCCCGGTTTCTGGAATCGGGATATGATGTTTACATGCACAAATACAAAAACGGGATATTTAAAACCTTAATCAAAACCGGGATACTCAAGTCCATGTAAACGCACTCAGTGTGTCAATGTTTGGAGTAAATCAAATTATTCTCATTTAGGACAAAGCACTGCAAAAAGGCTTACCATTATTTTCTTATATTCATTTTTCAGTTCCTACAAACATTTGGCATACTGCAATTTTGTGCAGTGGTGCTGGGGATACCTGGGTCAGCACATCAGGGGGGTCATCCCGTCTTGTGTTGTCACCCACATCAGACGAGAGTTCCCTGAACCTGGTGAAACTTATACAGGTTTCCAACTCCCTC
The DNA here is from genome assembly GCA_020745685.1 of Tautogolabrus adspersus. Lineage (NCBI taxonomy): Eukaryota > Metazoa > Chordata > Actinopteri > Labriformes > Labridae > Tautogolabrus > Tautogolabrus adspersus. The sequence goes on along the minus strand of CM036547.1, from coordinate 15,664,498 downwards.
CCCTTGAATAAAAGAATAGCTGGAGCTCTATCATGTCCACAGCTGTGTCCATCCCACATTTTTGTTAGGGCAGGATGTTTCTCTACCACATCAAAGAGTTTAATGTAATACAGTTTGGATTGGAAACTATAGCTGACATACACGTTTTATACTTTTTGGGTAGGGAGGGAAGGGAACTTCATCTTTGTGAATTACATATGGACATGTCCTTTTAGGTGGTCCTGGTTAAAAGGCAGCAGCAACTTCACACAATGATAACAACACATCATAAAACATGTCATATGGCACTTTATCATATCAATATCAGGAGCAGCAGGGGTCCTAACACACGCTGCAGTCATTTCTGCTGTACTATTTACAATAGCAGGAGTAGATCAATAATAATAACAATGATCATGTCTCTGTGGGAAACAAACGTCATTTGTTTACACATGTTTAAAACTAGATTAGTATGTGGCAATGCCTGGACAGAAATACAACACAGTCAGAGAGACTAGATGGCTTTTTAATCAGGGAGGGGCTTTAATCATGACTCTTTTGTTGACTGTAAAACATACTCCGCTCTGTTTCCACTTTAAATGATCAACTACAGTGATTTAAAATATGTCTTTGATTGATCAGGAGTATTTCATAAGAACCATCAAATAAAAACAGCTAATTGAATGAACACATTAGGGAAGAGACACCAAACGCCTCATCACCCATAGACCTTGGCCTGCTGGAGGTGGTGCTGTGCAGCTTGAAGGACAAACTGTTCATGTCTCAGACAGCGTCCTCCATGTGAAGAGTGCAACCAGGCAGTACAGCAGTCTGAAGTGTATTCACAGGAACTTAGTGCCTGTAAAAAAAAAAGCAATCATAGTCACATAAACAACAACACCAAGAAGTGTATTTTTACAACATATTGTGTATTGAGTAAAACCTTACATGTTCTTGAAGAAGCTTGACTGGTGTCTCACCACTGCCTCCTTCCTGTCAGGTCTTGTGAACTAGGTGCAGAGTTTCTCTGGTACAGAGACTGTGTCCAGGAACTCCTGGTATGGACAGGGGTCTTCCACAACATGGAGGAAAAGCAGCTCCATCAGAGTGTCCATGTAGCCTTCAGTGTACAGATCAATTAGAGTTAACACCATTTTCCACAGATGAATAATGATGCCACTCGTATTTCTAAAAACAAATGACCTGAAGTAGGATGACTCTTCAGTGAAGTCCCCATGTTTATATTTAGGACACACAATAGAGAATCTGAGTTCGGACTCTTATGACTGGGGTGTAGCTCGCCCTTGGACCATCAGGGATTCACAGAGCCTCAGGAAAAGCCATGAAAGTGCCAGTCTCACATGACACACTTCTGTTAGTAGTCTGAGCCTGAGCACAGAGAAAGGGCTCTAGATTAAACTTTTTCCAATGAGCAGCAAAAGCTAGCAACTCTTAGTAAAATGGAGGAGCAACAGCTTTCTATTAATAGAAGCTAAAGTCCAAAACTGTCACATCTAAAAATAACTAATTAACTGAAAATGAACTGCAATTCTGACATTTTTATCAATATTATTAAAATACATTTAATACCAATTCAATAAATCTGATAAAGAATACTATGATTGTAATGAAATCATTTAAATGATCTGACATACATTTAGTAGCACATCATGCTGCACATTAGACTCACCTTTGCTTCTCCTGCTTCATGTTAACCTGTCCAGCAGCATGTTTGGTGCTGACTGGTTCCGTCTCTCTGCTCAGTTTAGGCTGAAACAGAACAAATGTTATATCACCATTCTACTTTATCCCAGCTATTATACACTTAAGAGTATTAACAGCAGCTCATACCCACTTCAACCTTTTTTACACTTCAATAGACAACAAATATAACTTATAACTATAACATACTTTATGGTTTTATAGTTGTTAACACACAGAGCAGTGAGGTGACGAGTGGCTCTGTGGAGCTATAAGAGCAGACATCAGTGTGAGACGACCATCTCCCTCTTTATGTAAAACAAGTACATTTCAAGAAAACGCTGATATACTGTTTAGTAAATAAACTTCGTGGAGAGCAGTTTTGAAAGACTCCTCAATTCTAGACAACAAGTGAGTAGAGGAGCTGTGCAGCGCGTCTCTAGCCCGCACCTTTATAAGCTGTTCTAAAGTTATTACAAGAATAACAGACATAACTCAAAGGTCGAGGGTATCATCTAAATATTCTGCTTTGTCTGACAGGATGATCGGACGTCTCTAATTTATTTGATAACGTTTAGACCTCTCATAAACCCCTCTGTGTGCGCACAGATGAAAAGCTCCAACCTGCTGTGACTCGTATCACTCTGCAGGAAGTATGACAAACACGTTACGGACTATTATAGTAAACGAACATATCCTTTAAAACGGGAAACAGAAGAGTACACTTTATAAAGAGCTGATGGTTTTATTTGTGCATTGTGCTCACAGCCCTGGTACAGGCTTATGTTACCAGCCAAGCATATTAGCTAGCTCTCCTGAAAAACATTACAGCACGGCCTAATTATTGCAATATTCATCACTTTAGCAGCCTATTGACAGAATCTACAGGACCGCAGGATAACGTTAGGCAGCGGGAAAAGAGCACACATGAAGACTCAGCAACAACGGGACACAACAGCGCTGTTAGCATTAACGCTAAGCTAACAGCTAACCATAACAGCTAACCATAACCTCCAATATGTGCGCTCTTTTCCCGCTGCCTAATGGTTATCTTCGCCAACGTCAGTTACCTAGCTAGAGCAGTTTCTTTCCCCATAACATTAGCCAATCAGTCATGTAATTGTTAATAAATTGCCTATTACCAACATACTATTTATTCACTCACCTCAATATTCAAAGGACTTGCTGTTGGCAGCAGCAGCTGCTGTGACTGTCCTCCTGTTGTTGGCACCAGGAGAGCAACGTCTGGCACTGCATCGGGTTTAGCTTGGCCAATTTAGAAAAACCCAGTTCCACTTCCATGATGTTGGGGGAGATCACGATCCGGTAGCCCCAAGGCACGCAGCCACTGACGCCTCATATCCAGGTCCGCTGGAAAACTGTGCACTGCTACTGCAGCCAAGGCAGAAACTGCTGACCCATCCTCGCCCACTATCTAATAAATACTCTAAAAACTAAATGCTAAATCAAACAACTAACTAAAAGTCACTGTGCTAAACTACGAGCTAAAGCTAATCTACAATTAAAGCTAAGCCACTAGCTAACTAATATTGAAATCACCAAAGATATTAATCCCCAACTCTCTCCAATCCACTTGACTCCTTGACTCTGACAGTGTGCCGCGTGATGACGAGGCTTTTATAGGTTTGATGACGTAGGTGTGTACTCTTACGTAGGCATGTACCGTACTCAGCCCTTGGAATGTTCAACGTGACAACATGTAACTAGGCACATTTCTCACACATTTTATCGATTTTCAATACTTTGTACTCAAATGTCGAGATTGGGACCTGAATTGATCCACATCACTACTTAATACTCAAATACAAAGGTATATAGCTCAAAAAAGTGTTTTTTGGGTTTAGTTACTCTTTAAATAAATAAATACATAAATAAATAAATAAATATGCCTATGAAATAAATTAATTTATTTATTTATTAATTAATTTGCCTATGAAAATAATAATAAATACTTTTATTTGTTTCCAGGTCTTTTATTTCATGATGCCACATTTATTTCCCTCTGTTCTTATTTCCATTTCTTATGGGGCGTGGTTATATCACAGATTCAGACCAATCACCAGAGCCGTATGTCAGACAAAAGCAACAGCACATGACAGCACTGAATCGCAAGACAAGAGAGAAAGAAAAAAAGAAAGAATAGAGAGTGGCTAATATGGAGTGGCCATTTCAATGCCATCGAGGCGGTTGGCAGCCGCTCTCAATAATTTTGAGATGCTTTTCTCACCAGAACAATAAACCTTGAATGTAACCTACGACTGTCCTTTGCAGTCTTCTTCTTCTTTCTATTCTTGCGATTCAGTGCTGTCCTTGTGCTGTTGCTTTGGTCTGAAATACGGCTCTTGTGATTTGTCTGAATCTGTGCTATAACCACGCCCCCTCATTTGCATATAAGAAATGGAAATAAAAACAGAGGGAAATAAATAAATGTGGCATTATGAAATAAAAGTCCCTGGAAATAAATAAAAGTATTTATAATTACTTTCATATGCATATTAATTAATTAATTTATTTATTTATTTATTTCATAGGCATATTAAATTATTTATGTATTTATTTATTTATTTAATATTCTATAAAATGGCATTCCATAATAATGTGCCAAAAGAATTGAAGTAGTATGTTTTTTTCTTTTTAGTCACATATCCAGACTGAGTGTAGAGAACAGGTGTGAAGTGAACCACAGCATATTAAAGTATGCCTTAAATTCATGCACAAACTAAACGTGATTATGTCAGCATATTTTTCGGTTCAACAAGAGTTATAAATTGACAGTATACACAGATGCAACCAGAAGAATATTAGGAGATTTGTCCCATGCAAGCTGCATCCTCCAGAGTTGAAAAATGAAGCTAATGTGGTAGAGCTTAAAAAACTGCAGTTCCTCGAGTTTAGACGTAAGGCTGGCTCCAAAAGATCCCGGAAATCACAAACACACCCCATATTAAAATGTCAGTTTTGACAGCAGAAAATAAGTTTAACGCCTAGTATAAAAAACAGGATTTGGGTCTTATAGACACACACTGTCGATAAAGAATCAAATCTGTTTTCATTTTATGAAAGATTTATTCATAATTAGGCGCATTGCCCACCCGATTGACAGGCAGGTGCTGTAGCTGTTCGTCAAGAGGCTTAAGACCAGCCTCAGCCCCAGCTCTTTTCATTGGTTGACTAAAAGCTAAGTTGAGACAGCATTTCCAGCATGGCAACCGCCATCAAAGGGCTTCTACATCCCCCTTCAGTAACCAATGGGTGACGTCACTCAGGCTTCGTCCACTATTATTTACAGTCTATGGTCCCATATGATTTAGCATGTTTTTCTTCCACACATTGGCTAGTTCATTAGTCAAGCAATTTTGTCAAGAAAAAACGTCCATGTAGTGTCAGGCTTTGTTGTTTTGTCCGACACTTCCGCGTCTTTCTTTTTAAGTTAAGTCTTGCCTACTGAGATCCTCCTGTCCTTGTATGACAGTGATAGTCTCACACTGCTAGGGACATGTGTGTGAGCAACCAAATCAGGAAGATTTCAGGGGCAACGTGCCTGAAATTTCAAAAATGTTTAGAAGTGCATGTGTGAAAACGGTCAAAGTAAAAAAAAAAAAAGGAATCAGATAAAGAGTGGTGAATAATAGAGAAACAAAGTGCTGTTATGCACCGATGCTATCAGAAACATACACATTGGCTCACACTTTGTGACTGCCCATGTAAAAACGTTTTGCACAAACCCATACATAAAACATGCCTTAAAAGGTAGTCCACCTGTGAACAACAACGAATCGATATATTATTAAGTTCCCCTCCAACAGCTCTGGGTGTCACACACACACAAACACACATGCTGTGCGCTGACATTTGGATAAAGCAATAAAGCCTTGTTCCTCCAGCTGGCATCTGCAAACTCAGTGGGGAGGTGAGGTGTCTCATATCAGTTGTTAAGACTGATCATATGCACAGCACATACACAGACACACACAGAGAGGGATGAGCCTGTGCCATACACATGCAGTAAGTGAATATGTAATCTAATAACCAGGAACACCCGCATAACCACACACTTCTACAGAGAATTCCCACTTATGCTGGATATCAGCCAATGTTTTCATCCCACGTCTCCTTGAACTCTCCTACGGTTACAGAAAGCATTTGAAGAGGAAGTGAGTATTTTTAGAAAGTCAATGTGCTGCATGTCTGTGCTTTTCTCTCCCTGTTGGATGAATTCGCCTTCAATCCTACTATACATATAAAGAATGCTCACAGATGCAAGTATGTGTGCATCTCTTAAGTGTACACACAGATGCACACACGCAGAGACAAACACACAAGCACAGCAGGACCCAACTCAACCTCTCCATCAAGCTGCACTAGAGGGACATGTAGCTCTTTAGGCAAGGTCACTCATTCATCATCTAAATCTCTCCCTGAGTCACCCACCCACTCACACACACACGCCCACACACACACACACACACACACACACACACACACACACACACATGCAGGCACACAGCCGACTCCCGAGTCTCCATGTTGTTGCTGTTATCTTCATCAGCCCTAAAGAGCACGGCAGCATAGAGAAGCTGCTTCACCCGTTTCTATCTCTGATATCCTCCTGTATGGGTCAACTTTCTTAATGCGTTTATCAGAGCGACAGCTGTAGGTAGAGCATTTGAGGGAGAACTGAGAGAATGAAAAGAGAGAGACCACAGAGAGGGCCAGAGACTAACCCATGAGATGGATATTTTGCCCTGAGGACAGTAATATCAATTTAAAGTTCACTACCGCAGCAGCTCACTGCATTGTGCTCTGCTGGAGCAATCTCTTTTTTTTCTTGGCAGGTGTGGTTTAAGCACATTATGCTTAAGTCAGTACATTGTGAGTGATGCCCTTCAAGCTACAGAACATGTAGCTCCCTCCACTTTATACTTTATATTATACATATTATCTCCATTTCGCATAAAGCGACTGACCTTAAAACACCGACAGCTCTCAAAGCAACACACTGTATGTATCTGTGTTCTGACAGTACTGAAACTTAGACAAGTACTGGAAAAAAAGGCGCTCAGCGAGAGAGAATGGATTTAATTAATGTCTTTAATTGAAAGTTAATTACCAACCATTGGAGTGGTACGAGCCTCCACTTTCTCTTCACTCTGGACCATGAAAGGAGAGAAAATTAGATGCCAAATAACAGGAGTTTAGCCTTGTCCCCTCCATCGTAATGACAGGATTCATTAAAGCTCTCAGGCGTGTGTGTGTGTGAGCGTGTGTGCGTGTGCGTGTGTGTGTGTGTGTGTGTGTGTGTGTGTGTGTGTGCGTGCGTGCGTGCGTGCTTGCGTGTGACAAATTTACCAGCATCATTTTCTATTCAGACTCACTTGCTCTTAACTCCTGTTATAAATCTGTCAAACAATCTAACATTTTTAGTCAGGGTATTTCTCAATGTTAAAGATCCTATATTATGCCCTTTTTGGGGTTCATATATCTAATGTATGTGCCTACTAAAGTACGTTCACAATCGCTAATGTTCGGAAAAAGTGTCTGTTTTCATGTACTGTCGATCGATGCAGCCCGTCTCATCTGCCTGTGTTTGTAACGCTCAGAAGTGCCCACATCAGGGTCCCCACGTGTGCCAAGTCTGATCTGATTGGTTGGCTGATCTGCTCTGTTGTAATTGGTCAGTCGTTAGGACAATTCTCGGAAATGTTACGCCCCTTTTACCATATTGGGAAAACAGCCACTGTGCAGCATGAGCTTGTGCTTGCTACAACGAACCAATGGGCTTGGATCAGTGACACCACATTGGCAAGACGTCACACTGGCAAATTTCAACGAGGGGGGCTAGGGACCGAGCGTTACATGCTGCTACTGCTACTGCTAACAGGAGGACGTAGGAGAAGCCGCGTTTCCGCGGACTTTGAATTTTTGCACATAGATGTGCCTAAACATGCACAAGACACCTGGAAAACACACTAAAGAGCATATAAAACCAGAAAAAGCATAATATGGGACCTTTAATGTTGATGTCATAGTACTGGAACTTCTTATTAAAAACATAATTGACTGATGTGAGTGAATGATATATTCATAAATTTTGAATTTATGTTTACCTTTAAATTTAAAAGAATAACAAGGTGGTGACAGGGAAAGTAAAAGGACAAAGAAAAAGGATGACATGCAAATTGATTGACAACAAATATTTGATCTTGGACTCTTATGGGCATCCGAATGATTTGAAATGTTGATGTTGTTGATTAAGTAATCAGGTCATTAGAGCTTCCCCTTTTGTGAACCCTTCAGTGTAGGGCTGGGAATCTTTGGGTGTCTCACGATTCGATTTTGATTCTTGGGGTCACGATTCGATTCAGAATCAATTTTTGATTCAAAACGGTCTATTTATGAATTAGTACATACTTCAGGATCTACTCCAGTCATCTGTGAGACTGGCTGAATTTATTGTTATTTTAATGTATTTCTGGGATCTCTGAGGACCTGAATGGAGGTGTTTTAAGTTGTAGGATCCTTAATATGCCTCTGCTGTTTTTCTCAACATTAAATAACAGCTGTTGTAGTGAATTCTGTGTAGGACATGGTCATTATCCAAAATCAATGTATATCACGATTTGCATTGTATCGTGGCCTCTGTATCGTGATGCGTATCACATCGTGGGGTTGTGGGAAATACCCAGCCCTATAAGGAAACCTTTTTGTCAGTCATTTATCAAAAAGTGGACTAAGAGAGCTGGAATTATGATTGAATAAATTGATAATTATTAACATAGTCATTTGATTTTGTTCCAATAAGCACAGCAGTGTTCAGAAAGTAGATTTGGTGGAAAAAATTGAATTGTTCACCCCTTGCTTTTAAATAGCTTCTTATAAATGAAGAAAAATGAATTGTGGTGATAATGCAGAGAATATTGACATCATCTCTCATGTGTTTGTTGGGATACTTTCTGTTGCCGTTTTGTTTTTGATGCCTTTTATGTTATTTGACAGGTTGACTCATAGAACCAAATTAAATCAAATTCATTTGCAATGATATTCGGTTGCATAACACCTCTGTACTTGAATGAATTAGTGAACACTTTGGCACTGGTGTCCAAATCCTGAATGTTAAATGATGTTCTCCATGGATTAGATAGATTTGTTTAATCGCTGTGAACGTGTAACTAAGCTTTAGCTGTTGATGTCTGTGCTTACAGACTCAGAGAGACATTAGGATTTGCAAAATGAGAAAATATGCAGATTTTGCAGCACAAGTGCGTGCTGTAGAGCCAAAGACGGCTTGTTCTGTGAAGCTATGGTGAGGGGTTATGTAGTTTTCAGCAGGGGAGGGGACTAATGAGAGCACGATCAATGCAGGTGACGTAGTAGGACATGACAAACAAAGCATAATGAAACACTTACATGCAGAGGCTGTAAAGGATTTTTGTTTAAAAAGGGAAAATTAAAGCCAACTTGACTAGAGGCTTTAACGTGAGAGAAACCATGATGGACACACAGGCCTGGGGTCATTAGTCAGTATGTGCTGTTTTCTCATTTTAATGTATGATTTAATTGAAATGGAGTAGGAATATGTTATGAACTGACAGAGCACAGATGACAGGGGGGGTTGTGCACTTTCCAAATGCAAAGTTCCCACTCAGATGCTGGGGATGTGAGTAATTGCTAGTGGTTATACCGGGTCTGGGCCTGCATTAATAGCACATTCTGCTTTAATATGGCATCAAGCAAAAAACTAAATATCCCCATGACATTCATTAGTCTGTTTTATACAGTGTGTGTGTGTGTGTGTGTGTGTGTGTGTGTGTGTGTGTGTGTGTGTGTGTGTGTGTGTGTGTGTGTGTGTGTGTGTGTCCTTCCTTTGTGTGCCCTGCTCACTTCTTACAGGGTTTTGAAACAACAAAACAGCCCTGTAATGAAAAAAACAAACACTAAGTGCATCACTTGCAGAAGGCTGTGCCTGATTATAAAACACAATCCAGGAAGGGCAGTTTGGATATTAAATCCTTAAGTCTTAAGGCATTTATTTATACTGTGAGGACAGAATTCATCACAGTGGAGACTCAGTCCTGCAACTATCTAACTATCACCAAGAGTAACAATTTAACAATTTGAAGATAATTTAGGCTTCATCTTTAATCTATTTGGGTGAGAAATTATGGATTGAGCTTCTACAGAAATACAAAGTATCGGGGCACCAGTAGCATAGTGGTTAGTGCACGCGCAAAATGTGCAGAGGCTATGATCCTCCAAGCAGGCAGCCCGGGTTCGAGTCAGACCTGTGGCGCCTTTGTTCCTGCATGTCATTCCTCTCTCTCTCTCTCTCTCTCTCTCTCTGATTTCTGACTCTATCCACTGTTCTGTCGCAGGCAGGTATAAAGCTTGCATATTATAGTACTTTAATCTTTTCATTGTGTATTTACTACAGAAGATCTTTTAGGGCTGGTAACCTATCATCTTGTCCCCTGTGAGAAAGTGCTGGACAAACTTTGTCAGAAACAATTTGGATTAATGAGCAGTGTCACGCCCTAACATGAAACACTATAAAGAGCGGTTTCATCATTTTACACAGTAGCCTCATCACCTTTCACAGTCCATCACTGTCACTAAACAGCCTCATCAAAAAGTTGAAAAGTGTGAACTGTTTGAGTGATGAGGCGGAAGATTCAACCTGACTCACAGGAAATGCTAATTTACATATTTACGATTTACAGCAACCAATGAACAAGCATTGAAACACAAACGCATAGCCACTCAGGGAAATCTAGTTCAAGATGCTAATTGAAAACACCAAAACAAGATTTTTTTTAAAGAATTGCATGCCGTCTTTCAATGATACTTCTGCATGTTCTTAGCATACAAATGCGGGCTTACTCCCTGTGTGTACGCCCCACTTACCAGACCAGTTTAAGAACAACTCACTTTTTTGCAGAGCTTTAATTAGACTAGAAACCATGGAGGAATGAAGGCTCCTCACCTGAGATACTAGGACATATTTTGAGCTCTTTCATGGAGTCTGTATTTCGACAACCTTCACAAATAAAGACATTTGGGAAAATGTGGGCGGCCTTTTTTTTCGAGCTTGACTCTTCTTGGCTCTGCTGATGTAGAGCGCAAGCCGTAACTTTTAAGTATTGCACAACAAAGAAAATAGCACTTCTGGACATGTGGGTATTTTCTCTATTTTGAGAGATTTGGAGATTCAGATGCAGCAAACAGACACACACACATTAAAGGCAGTGGAGGCAGTTGCTGAAGTGTTAACAAGCTTGTTAGGAAGGCGGTGACAAACGAGCCAGAGGACACTGTCCTGGCATTAGAGATGAGCAGACTTGTGAAAATGTCAACACAAATAGCCCCTGGTCACCAAATGTCACCTCTCTACCTAGGCCTGCCACCTACTCTGTTTCTGTTTCTCCCCTTTCTAATGTGTCTCTCCTTCTCTTTTCTATTTTGCAGTTCTTTCCATCTCTTATTCTCTCTTAACTGTACAATTCTCCTCTCTGTCCTCTTCTCACCCCTCTTCATCCTGACACTGCTTTCCTTTTCATCTCCTCAAAAGGGCAAAGACGGGGGGAAAGAAGACTAAAATATTTTTTTTAAGTTGCTCCTCTCCTCTCTGCCATCCTCTCATCTGTATCCTCGTCTCATCTTCTCATATCTTTTCAGTCCCTCAAATCATTCTTGTATGTATCCATTCATTCATCAACTATCTATCAACGTATCAGGTTCGAAGTCACTGGGGCAACAGGAGACACTTTTTAGCAACAATTTCCTTCCAGTCACACCTGATCCACCGAGGATATAGTCCTGTTGGAGATCATGTCGGCCATTCTTTTCAATAAAGCGCTTTAAATGAGGTTGATTAACAGGAATTGAGACACGAGTGTTTCCCTGGAATTCCTGATAAAACAGAGTTTCCAGGGGAAAGCACCTGCAGGATCCTTTAATTTTCAACATGAGTCGTTATGTATAAGCAGGATGCGGATTTAAGATCTGAAGAATGTTGTCTGTACTAAAACACAGATCCTACACTGAATCTGTGGATATACTTTTAAATATACTGGAACTAGAGCTGTCCCAAACGATTATTTTTCAAACGATTAATCTAGCGATTATTTTTTCGATTAATCGACTAATCTAACGATTAATTTTTCGATTAATCTAACGATTAATTTTTCAGTTATCGATTATTTCACATTACTTGATCAATGTAACTCAGGGGTGCCCAACCTTTTTTGAACCAAGATCTACTTTTAAAGTTGCCAGTCTGCCGAGATCTACCAGTCCACATAGGGAGCCATCTGTTCTTTTTAGGAGCGTGTCTTTTCTGTATCGACAGCCTTCAACACATTTGATACGCACACAACAAACAGAAAATACAATAATAAATAGGCTACAATAAATTAATTTACTGACACACGTTTTCTTTTCTTACTCTAATCTTAGGGTTTATTTTAATATTACATTTGTATTTATATCAAATGTGTTTTTCCCTCTAAATTAATTTAGTTTCTGCAACAAACCTCTTTAATCTTCTCAATTTATCCACGCATGCTCACAGACACATACACAACGACTACGCCTCAAGTTTTGAAAAGTTCTACTCGATATTCCGTTATTTAAAGGAGTTCAGAACAGCATCAGCAGCAAGGAGCTGTACATTAACATTATTAAAACGAAGCATGAGACGCTTCAGTTTTGATTGGAGTAAGGTGCATTTACAAGAGAGGTGTATGGACAGTGGACCTTATCTCTTTCTCTGAAGCTGATGTGATTCTGCACTCTTGGTTTAGTCTTATTTCTCCGCAGGAGTCGAGAGGGAATTTGTTTTTTAACGGGAGTTTTGCTCCTCACAGCTCTGTTCCCCGCGCGCCTGCACTCTCACATGCGCTCTCTCTCTCCCCTGCTCTCTCTTTCTGTCACTCGCAATCTCTCTCTCTCTTGTTCTCTCGCGCACGCAGCAATTTTATTAATAAATTGTATTTTATAGTGACTAAACATCTCGCGATCCTCTGAGAATCAGTCCGCGGTATACTTGATCGCGATCGACTGGTTGGGCACCTGTGATGTAGTTGTTTGGGACGACGCGTCGACGCAAATTATTCATGTTGACAAATTTTTGTTGTCGATTACGTCGACTACGTCGACGCGTCGTCCCAGCTCTAACTGGAACCTTAACTTACTGTTATTACTTAATCAAATGTTTTTTTTTTTGCAGTGTTTCAAGATCAAAAGGCAGCTTGAGGTTCAGGTGTGTGCTGCAACCATTTTTTGATTGAGAGAAAGAAGCAGAGGGCAAACTCTATGAAGGTAAACTCGACAGTCTTTTAAAGGAAGAATGTGCAACTTTTTGATCCAGTAGATGTCGCCCTTGAGCACCAACATGAAACCAAAACAAACTGTCGACACCTCCGCTATTCTGAAGCCTCCGCTCTCCTCCAGCGGCTCACCTCTCCACTTGAGTTATGAATTAGAACTCACCATAATTAAGCACCATAATGCACAATCAGGCTACAATTGCCTGTGGCCTGCATTTTTGTGTTAGCAAGCTAATGTTAGCACACTTTGGTTAGCTCATAGCTTCATATTGCACATTAAATGACACGGAATGACAGTGATCAAAAAACACTTACAGTACGTGACATCCAAATAAGCAGTGAGTAGGCTATTCTTCTTTTCTCTTGTCCTAAAACAGCTTTATACGCAAGGCCATCCCGTCCATGTAAACTTGACGTAAACACGGCTCTAAAACAGTACAACTGGCGGGACGCCCACTTCTCACTCACTGTGGACAGTCATGACTCAGAGAGACATTTACAGATCATATACTTGATTTCTGCTGTATTTATGTGTTAAAGGTCGCTTTATCAGACACATGGGCACCTTCCCGAATCAAAGCAGCGGGTATGATTTAAGAGCAACATTCAACAGGTGAAGCACCTAATTTTAAAGGTAAGGTCCATTAACACTGCAGTGTTTCCCCTTAAAATCTTAGCCTAATTGTTTTAAGGACCCAAGAAGAAGATTTATTTTTGAAGACACAATTTAAAATACTAACAAAAAGAATTGTTCCACATCTTATCATTTCCTCCCTTAACTTACCACAAAAAAAGAAGCAAAAAAAAGGAAAAACCACGGCAGGCCACCACCAGCCCTAACAGATCAACCTGGAGGGAAACACTTCACTGTGTCTGTTAATTAACAACATATCAGTACCAGGGTACTAATAGCAACTACTAGTCAGCTAACATGGTCAGCGCCTCAGTGTAAAAGGTTTTGGGTCTAAATCTGTTCAGAGGATCTAATGAAAAACAGTGGATACTTTATAGCTGTTTTGTGTCTGAATTTAAAGGTCGAGTTATAAAAAGAGAACGAGACGGAAACATCTATTACACCAGTTAAAAAACAAAAATTGAATGGAAGGCTGCGAAAAATATTGTTACTGGGGTCAACAAGACTTGCAGACAGATTGATCACATCTATATGGTAAATAGTGTTAGCTTCAAGATTTAGGTCAAGAAAGCAAAGCTCAAGCATTGAATCTGTTGGTTAGATGCTGAACCAGTCAGCAAATAAGATGAAGACTTAAATGGCCAAATATCAGCCTCACAAAAAAATACTTAACTGGATTTTTGATCAAATTAAGCATGTTGTTGTAATCAGGTGTTCTTTTTTTTCAGAAGTAATCTTGAGTGCATTTTTGATTCTAAAGACAGAAATAGACAGAGGGTGTGTTTGCTGTTTCTTTACTTTACAAGGGGACGAAGCATCTTATTGAAGTCCAAGCAGCAGTGCAAAAGTTCATCCGAGACCATCCCGCATGCAATGTCCTCTCTTCACCTGTCGTCTTTGCAGTCTTCTCACATCCCTGTGCTAACAAAGAGCCGGGAGACCAAACCCCTCCTGCAGCGTGTGGGGTTGGGGGTCTCACAGGTCATCTGCCTTGTGAAGCACTTATTCAAAATGTCTGTGTCTTCTCAGTGAAATGATGAAAGGGGGTGTACTTTGCCATGATCAGACCACAGGAACGCTCATTAAAGTCTGGTTAAGCAACTTGTGATTAATGATAGCACTGAAACAAACTAGCCTCTGTCATCAGACCGGGAGACCACTTCTGCTTGCACTGGGAGGGAGGGAGGGAGGGAGGGACTGTGTGTCCTGCTGTGCATAAATGTGGCAGACAGCTTTACATTTCAGTTTAGATCTCAGTCAAGATACAAGACTGATATAATAGAAAAAGAAAAGGGAGGTGAAGCCCATAAAACAGACATTAAAGAACTGTGTTTTCTGTGCTTTCCTCCAACAGAGCTGAGCAGAGTGCAGTCAAAAGAGACGGACGGGTGGTAAAAAGCAAAGAGCGAGGAATGAGTGTGTCTTGATGTGAAATGGAGGGAAGAATTGATCGAATGGGCAGAAAAAAACTTGCAGGAAAATGGAAAGGGAGTTATAATAAGCTCCTAGTTGATGGTCGTAAAAGCTATTTGAAACAGTTGTTGGTGTTTACGTTGAAGTATTCTTCTGTGGGAGTGTGTGAGCCTGTATGTTTGTCTCTACCATCAATTATGACCTTGAATACTTTGCAAACACTTTCAAATAAGAACACGCTAACACAGTAGAATTATTAAAAGGATATTATCAATGAGCTAATATGAATTGCTTGGAATCAGCAGATTTACTACCTGTTTCGTTTATCTTCCTGCAGGGGCGTTTCTAGGTTTCTGAAACATCCAGGGCTTAGCCCAGAGGGAAATGGCAAATACGTGCGCGGCAATTTTTTTTGTATGCTTTATTGTGCATGCAAATTTTTTCATAATGCTTTACCTAAATAAATAAAATACGCAGTTTATTATAGCTTTAAATAACTACCTGACTGCTGTGCTGCTTATCCCCAGACATCTAAAGTTCCATTCAAGTTATTTCAGAGTAAAATGAATACAAGTGAGACAAGTGAGTGTTTTTCTTCGTTCATTTATCTTGTACAATATGTCTCTGTACTATCAACTGTTACTCTACATGTATTGTCTTTCTTTGTTCATTTCTTGTTTGTAGCCGACTTAACTTTTTACTTTTACTCTGCAGTTAGCATCGTTACTTTAGCTGACAAAATAGTACCAGTAGGCTAACGGTGCATAGAGGCTGTATTTTCTCGGATGTGTAAACTCATATCAGATATCATGTCCATAAATAATGGTTTAACAGTTGAAACAACTAAAAAGTCGTGTTTCACAGTTGAAAAGTTGGTAGATTGCTAGATAAACACGTCTGCTCACCTCACAGGACAGAACAGAACTGCCGTTTCTCTGCTATGATGGTAAATTTGACAGCGGTACGTTCAGAGACACTCGGAAATTCCACGGTTGAATACGGAGATTTTGTTTATCTCTGTTGTCGTGCGGTAAACGAGGGGCGTTATTAAATAATATCCGGGGCTTTAGTCCCGAATAAAACAGCCTAGTGACGCCACTGTCTTCCTGTATGCATGAGTGTATGTTGCTTGTGCGTGTTTATAGGTTTGAGTGTGCATCTCTGACTGTTTAATAGGTACAGTGTATTGGTATTTACAGCACATAATGCAGGGCTCTCCAGGGTTATTTGCTTAAATAGTTTCAAATTGACTGATCAGTCATTGATGGACAGGATGGAAGCACACTGACTCCACCGTGTCAGCTATTGATGAGTGGATCGATCATGTTGATAGCAGCCTGAGAGAGCTTGTTTATTGGCACATAACCCATCGAGTAGTCTGACGGATTAGAGTGTTTAAGCACTGTTTTTACAGTGTGTGTGTGTGGGGGGGGGGGGGAGCTAAACACAAACACTGACAAGCTTGCAAAGTAGCAATGCTCAAAGTGTTCGGTTTGTTAGATGAAAAGTCGTTAGTTTGTACCACATCTCTTTTGCACTTTAATTACTTTAATTACTTAACTTTTCAGCGATGCTTCTCTTCTCGCAGTCGGTAGCAATTATATATTAGTAATGCAACTGTGTGCAATGAAGTCAAGGTAAATCACGGAATTTTAATGAATTTTTCAATATTTTATCATTTGACCTTTCGGGGTTTACTCATACAGGTTAATGAGGAGGAATGGTGAGCATGGCTTGTTAATACAATTGATTTAGTATCTATTATTAATCCTGTGCATGGCTCAGGAAAATTCATTTTACGATTACAAATTGTTTTATGAAGCACAATCAGGCAGATATTAATGTTTCTCTCCAAAAAGGAAATTTTGTAATTCACGAGTCAAGCGCTCAAACTTGGGGTAAAAACAGCTCCATGACTTATTTACTATTTAGTCTTTTTGTCTCTACATCTTATATTAGTTGTATTATGTGCATGCTAAATCTTGCTAAGCGACAGTAGATGAACTGAAGACACAGACGCACACAATGTGCAGGGTTCATAGTGTCACATCCTGCTGTGACATTGTGTAACATCATTAGAATGTAAATGCATTGGGTCAGGGTTTTTGGGGTTGCTGGCAGCTATATGGAGGCTAATCCAGCTCCAAATAAAGTGAATAATTATGGAAGCAATCAATAACAAGTGAAGCAGAGGAGAGAGGCTGGATGGGAGATAAACCATTAGCTTATTGACTCGTCAAGTGTCACCATTAACACATAGCCTTTTGGATGTAGGTGCTTAAGTGTGTGTGTGTATGAGTGTGTGTTTGTGTGTGTGTGTAAATGCTTGTATGAGCGTATGTAATTACTCTAGTGGGCCTCTGTATCTCTTTGTCTGGGGCTGACAGCTAATTAGTTGTGCCGTCTCAGGAGTAAACTCAATGGAGGGAAAATGAGAGAATCAGTGATCCACCTATTTTCATATTCAGTCGTTACTATGGCCACCACTCTGAGCAGCATGCTATGGTGCAGTGGCAAAAAAAAACAAAAAACATATGTATTTGTAAGACTGCCTATATACAGGTGCATCGCATTATACAAATGCCCAGAAAAAATAAATAAACATGTTGCTTCATGCTGACCAACACAATGTTAAAAAGACACACTGCTTCTATAAATGTACATGATACATCAATGAAGTGTTCTGCATACTGCAGAATAAACAAACCCACACCAGTTTATTATCACATGATATTCCACATTTCCCGCACAGACTTGAGAAAAAGTTTGTTCTATGATATCAGTCGAGTGCTGTTCTCTTACAGTAACTAGTGAAACTGGGGAGCTGTGCTGAATGAAGTGCCATGACTCTAAACTGAAGAAGCAAACGGAAAAAAAATAATTGTGGCGTAGAACAAATGTTCAGCATAAAACATAGTTGAAGTATTAAGAGATGTGATTTATGCTTATGTTTATTTGAACAAATGGTGTGTAAGTTTGAAATTGTTAAGAAATGCTATCATGAAATTTCTTTGGAATATGTTCATTCTGCTTTTGGTTCTTTGGACAAATTATCTGTGCCAACAAAAGATCCAACATCATAGGGCTGCTAGGGAAACTAAGAACCCTGACTGGACATATACACGCCCTGTATCTGCTTCAACTGGAGCTTTTGTGTCATAAATACATTTCCCCCCCCAATAGTGCAAAAGTTGTCTTCATTTCCAACTTGTATCTGGTGATAAAGGTTCATGTTATTAAAGTCTAGTCAGACAAAAACTAGAGAGAAAAAACATCCTCAAAAAATGATCACGCTTTAGTGTCATGGCCGAGACTACAACAACAACATACATCTTGTAGAGAGGTGCTTGCCTATATAAATATATTTTTCAATCTTGGCTCTGTTTAATTTTGTCCTTTGCTAAACTTAAATGTCAAAAGGCTTCATCGGTTTTAAATCCACTGGCAATCTAATTTGCCAAATCTCTGCACTTGGGTCCACCATAAAGACACAATTCAACAAAGGCACATCAGATCTTGTTTCAATAAACTTCTCTTGTAATACAGTTTTGCTTCCTGTGATGCCTTATTGTGTGAAAAAAACAACGTAAACATTGTATATAAATTCTCTGCAGCTTATTTTCATAAACTTTGATTAGACTGACTCTTTAAATGTGTTTTCCTGAGTTGAGTGGCAATGGAATAGTGGGAAATGGTTATGTCTGCCCTGAGAGTGTATACATGTCTGATGGATCATCATGGCTTTAACCCCACATACACAACACACACACACACACACACACACACACACACACACACACACACTCACACTCACACACACGCACGCACACGCACACATAATACGGTAGAAAAAAGAAAGAATGAGCCATGAGAGAGACCTAAAGAGGGATATTAGCTGCATTCCTCCACCCCCTACCTGTCTCACCAAATATGATATGGCCGTATAAAGACAGTGTGCAGCAGCAGGAGACGACTGCTGAAACACAGACTTTTCTCTGACTGGAGTAATGGGGCAGGAGAGAGGAAGAGAGAAAGAGAAAGAGGGACAGAACAAACAGAGTGTTAGTGAGAGCCAGAAAGTGTTTGTGAAACCTTGTGTGCATGTGCAAGGAAAAAAAACAAGTAGAGGCAGTGATTGCATGAGAGGACATACGGAGAAGAAGGGAGCAATGAGAAGAAGAAGAAGAAGAAGAAGAAGGGAGCAAGAGATGAGAGACGAGAGACGAGAGAGAGAGCAGGGCCGCCCTAATAGCTGAGGGTAAAACCTGCAATCTACCATTCTGTCTGATCTCAGCCGGCCTATGAGTCAATCCAAGAAAGCTTTGAGATGCCCCGTGCACATTAACCTCGACTCATCCTCCACCTTCACTCCTCCTCCGCTTCTTCCCTCTCTACCCTCCTACCCACATTAAAGTGAGCACTTCAAACATGCTGACATCAATAGAGAGCATAATTACTGACATTTAAGTTAGCCTCTTTAGCATGTACAGAACATGCGATAGGTGGAGTGTAGGAACACAAGTGGACCAACTTAAGGAGCTTGAAATTATACGTCCATGTTCATACGTAAGCAGAAAGAGAGATAGGTTGATTAAAAAATGATTCTTTGAAATTGTTCGATTTTTCCAAAAGGCATTAAACATTTTCCTTTATCTCCCCCGACCTTCAACTTTTTATCCTAATTGCATTTCACACAAAAAATATTCCTTGTATTGAGACAATTATTTCTGTATTTTCATTATTTTCCCCAACTTTGCCAAGATAATTGGGCACTTCAAAAAGGATAGGGGATTCAATTCAAGGTCTGTCCCTCTCAGAAGCGGTACATGTTCAGTCCCTAGTGGTCCATGTTTTATTACCAAGCTCCATGTTTTGTCAGATTTTCTTCCCTGTGAGTTTTCTCTTAGATGAGGGGACGTGAATATTTCACTAATGCAGATCGCATGATGACTGCATGGGCGGCATTGCCTTGGCCCATTTCAGGAACACGCAACTCCTTGCAAGCGTCAGTGACTCCCCAGCAGTTTTTAAATATTAGCTAACATTTTGATGCACTCTTTTCAGATCAACATTGATGGTGAACCTTAAGAGGAAGCGGTTCAGGAGACATTGTTTATCACAGCGATGAGTCAGATAACTAACGTGGCCATCATCTCTTTTTTTTTTCTTCTCTTTTATTACCATAAAAGTTGGGACGCCTGATCTTTGAGCTTTTGTAATAACTTGAAAAATAAAAAGGGAACATCTGTATTATGTTCACAGCTCGGTGTGATATAAAGATTTTATTATTTGGGTTATCATAGAAGTTCATGAAAGGATCACGATCTGCCTCTGGGGTTTTGAAGTGAGAGGTCATGTCTAATTCATACAAGTCTGACATATCAGGAGAGACACATGTGCCCAGAACAGACAAGCCATTAGGGGGACAGTTAACTGGTTTATATCTAAGCTGGGGACATCATTATATTAACCAAGAGGGATAAAGTCTCAGTTTGATGAATTTGAAATTGATAGAATCTGATCTCCTAAGCTGATTAAAAAAAATACCTCTTGCATCATTCATCATCACTTCCTGTATGACAGGTAAAAAGAATTTCTACGAATGAAAGTGAAAAAAGAAAATTCTCACTCAAAGGAGACCAGTGGAGCTTTCTTGTCATATATAAAGTTCTGTTTGTGTGCATCCTTCCATAATTGATCATTACCAGCCGACACTTTAAACTTTCATTTACTGATCAATTGCAGCATTAGCTTTCATACACTCTTGATTCAGTACCAATCGGCCATCATCTCACGATCATATGTCTCTGGTTACGATAGCCAACTTCTCCGTAATTCTGTGGAGCAAAAAAGACATAAGCCTGCTTCAACCAGCCAGTCAGCCCTCCACAGGTACACAGCCTTCAAGTAGATCTCAATGAGCTTTCAATTCCACCGTCGTGTCTGCTTTTAGGTCGACATCACACACAACATTTATTTTAATACAACCAGATTTGTTTCTGTTTTTAACCAAAAAAAAAGTGTGGTTTTTTTCCTGTTTTTGTCAGATAAAAAGGCATCAAGCTTCCGTAGGACACCAACAGGCAATTGTCTGTGTACTCAAATGTGTTACCTTTCAGGCTTGTAACAAGGCATTATGTAATACACATCTCATTATGTAATAACCCATCAATATGTCATGTTGTCATCTTGTTATAACACCCAAATTTTGTAATAAACATCCTAAATGCAATATGTAATCAAATCTGTAATAAAAATGCAGGAGTTGCTTTTTTTAAATGAAAATGTGATAATATGGAGCATCATGTAATAACCGACCAGAAAGGATTTCTTCATTTATAAAAATCTATAAACATTATAACAATATTCATTTCATGTATTCTAGCATGAATCATACAGCCTCGAAGCCTCAAATCATTTTAAACATGATTTTGGTTTAGTTGATTATAGAGACTTACATTGGTCCAGACTAG
This sequence comes from Tautogolabrus adspersus, assembly GCA_020745685.1. NCBI lineage: Eukaryota > Metazoa > Chordata > Actinopteri > Labriformes > Labridae > Tautogolabrus > Tautogolabrus adspersus. The sequence continues at coordinate 15,642,953 of CM036547.1, read as the reverse complement.
ATCAGGTGTCACTGATTAGCTTATTAGAAAATTTACTTCAAAGAGAGGTCAAGAAACTGCACGGCCCTGCGTTAGGGTGTGTGTTAGACGCATGCACGCACACACTTTAATTATGTTCAATTATTTCCGTATATCAGTGAAAAACATCCACAGCATACAGCCTAACAACACACTGATTTAAAGGGAACTTCTAATACACCAACAACTCAGTTTTAACTTGCAAAAGTTCTTATCAAGTAGCCCTGATAGAAAGAACCTTAAACTGAGATTCTCAGCTTTTTATTCAAACCTTGCGTCATCATTCCATCCACAAATCTACCTCAGGGAATCCTTGGCCGAAAGCCTCGACTTGGATGATGACAATGACAGTGTGATTAGTATAATGAGGCTCTCCAAATCTGCTGGACGCAGTACTGGTCTTGCAATGAGACTAAGGGAGTTAGTAAAAATAGCAAGTGGATGATGGGCAGGGTCCTGCTTACTATGTGGGCTATGGTCAATAATTAAACAAGGTATGAGCATCGCTGACATTATTGTCTCTACCTGGGTTTTTCTTCATCAGCAGTACATTTCATCAAGTAGCTCCAGTTTGAAAAATTCACTCACGGTTCAGTTATCACAGCAGGTGATCCTTGAGTAAAGAGGCCTAATATAACTTAGCAATACTATGACAGTGCCTCATTACATTGGCAGTCTGCTTGCCAGTAGTTGTAGTTTGAAAGTTCAGGATGATAGCCAGCTGGGCGGAAACTGTAAAAACAGACGTACGGTGGGATTTCAAAATAAAGGCGTGTCTTAAAGATGGCGACGTAGACTGATGTTTTGACTTTCAATGCATTCAATCAGATCTTTAATCTTTAATCAATTTTGTATTTCATCCATTACTTGAAAAGAAAAAAATCCCGCACACTACTGTGTTCCACCTTCACTTGACAAAGGTTCAGAGGGACGGAAACGTTGTGATTTTTCTAATAAATTGGCTTTTCAAGTAATAGTTTGTCTTCAAAAGATAGTTGGATGTGCGAACACCTCCTTAAAAAAACTTTAATTAATCCATAAAATCACCACACACATGGGAGAGAGAGCGAGAGAGAAGCACGGGAGAGCGAGAAAGAGAAAGACAGAAAAGAGAGCGAGAAGTCTGTTGACTGTACGTCTGTCCTTTAAATGCTCTGATTGATTCATATTTTTCTGCAGCTGCAGTGATCTTTGGATGCCTGTCATATACATCATCATCAATAAGCGCAGATCCTTTGCTGAGCTGCAGAATAAGGACAAGCCACTGTGGATAAGAAAGGAACGAGAAAGGAGAGGAGCAGGTGCCTGTGGTGCATGTGTGTGACCACGTTTGTGGATCAGAAGGGCAAAGGAGTAAAGATGAGCAGAAATCCACTGCGCATGTAGCCTCTCCCTCGGGTGCTACCACATGCTTTAAAAGTAACACAGTAAACCATTATTAATAAAAACCCAACATCCATAAATATGTATGATAGAAAAATATTCACACCAATATCTAAAGATTAAAGTAAACAAACCAAGAGAGCACAGCTAGCAAAAGCATCTGTACTTCCCACCCCCTATACCGATCCATCTGGTGGACCCCTCCCACACGGATAAGAGTGGTCGTATGTTTCCCGGGGGACTCTTTTACGTGCACATCCTGGGAGTGGAAGTGTTCAGCATATTCACATTCACAGTTTTTACCACAATTTAGTTGTAATATTATTTGGGCGCACTAAAATACATTAAACGTAATATGACACAGAGACGTTGTTCTGAGCTGATTTGCGGAATTTTTTTCTTTAGGTGGCGTCGCCAATTCTACCACCGGCAACCGGATCAAACCACAGGAAACACGTTGTGCAAACAATGCTTTGTCAATACTAAAGCTTCACCAACTATTAACAGAGACTGAACCGACCTACTGAGATAGCAAAAAAGGAAAAACAGGGCTGTCTTTGAACTGCTGAACAGACTGTATACTAGATCTGCTCATCACATAGCAGTGTTTTTTATTCTGTTTTTCAATAACTCTTAAATAGTTTAGTGGCAAAATCTCACAGCACAGCACTATCCTGCTCGTCTCTCCCTCTCTCTCTCTTTCTCCCACTCGACCCTCTTCCTCAGTTCGCCTATTGAGCACATGGACAATACTGTGCATGTTGAACACCAAAACCTTTATTTCTCTGCAGTTTTTCCAACACTAACGGTTTGCAGCAGTATTTTACGTTGTGATTGAGCGTGACCATAAGGTAGGCAGGGAGCTGTAAATGTATGGCTTTTCCATTATAGATAGACAGAGAGAAGCAGCATAGAGCATGTCCTTGATTTAGCGGCATCGATCCCTATCTGCTCTCTAGCCTCTTTCATTTGCTTTGTGAAAAAGTGTGTGTGTGTGTGTGTGTGTGTGTGTGTGTGTGTGTGTGTGTGTGTGTGTGTGTGTGTTTGGGGGGCAGCCCTATGGCTATGCAGAGCTTAGTCAAAGATAAGGTTATCTGAACACACCTAACTGATATGATTGGCAAGGTGACAGGAGGCCACTGTGGACCCTTAGGGGGGAACTTACCAAAAATACACTCAGAGAGAGAGACACACACACACACACACACACACACAAAGATATTGACCTTAAAATAAGTTTAATCTTTTGTTTATCCCCGTCACAAATGGAGGCAATATCTGCATGAAACACCACAGAGACGTCAAGCAGACATCGCAGACTTCAAAAGATGATGCTTATTATTTTCAGCTAGTGAGCTATCGCTTTTGATAACAACACTCCCGAGAGAGACAGAGGCAGAAAAAAAAAGGTGGGGGTTGGAAAGTGAAGGAAACAAGGAAGAGAGAGAAAGAGAGCGATAAAGAAGAACAGTGTTTGGAAAAGCAGGGGTGCCTCTGCCTCCATGAGAGAGAGGTAGCAGCAAAAAAAAAAAAAAAAGGCTGTGCAGACAAACAGAGCGACAGAAAGATGGATCTGCGAAGCAACGTTGGGACGAGAGATACAGGAAGAGCAACAAGATGGAGGGAGGGATGTGGAGAGAAGCAGATCGGAAGAAAAGAAAGGGAGCGGGGAATGAAGGAGGAGATGGATAGGCCCGAGATACTTGATTGACTCAAAGACTGATGGGCGCACATGGCAGCTCGGCAGCTAGAAAAACATAAACATCGACTTAGAGCGAGGATGTGAACACACACTCTCTCTCTCTCTCTTCTGAGTTCCCTGCTGCGTGTTTCCAGAGTTAAATAAAGTGTTGTATAACTGTAGGTGAATCGCTTTGTTTAGAGCAAGAGACCTGCATTTTCGTTGACTGATATTAATCTGTCATTGATCGCTAAAAAAGGAGTGTTGCGAATGTAATTCACAAAATAAAATAGGTATATTTTTTGCTATGTTTAGTGTTCCTCTATTTCCTATCACTATCTTAACTTGACTTTCGTTCCCTTCGTCCCTGCCGTGGTCTGTGCAGCTGGTACAACACATTCCTGATAAATGGCCCCACATAATCATTCCTTCACTTTACCAGCTTGCAGAGGAGAAATGAGTTGTGCAGGAACAGGTGGAGAGAGGAAGAAGAAAAAGGAGAGGGGAGAACTGGGAGGAAATGAGGGATACGGTTGAAAGGTGATTGGAAAGGTATATGGAGCAATGAGATGAAGGAATAGGAGAGGAGGCAAGTACGTAAATGAAGGTGGCGAACAGCGAGAGGGGAATGAGCGAGGGATGGGTCCGAGCAGCTGGAAGGATGATGATGGGACAGATACATAAAGCGAGAGAGGGATGGGTGATACAGTCAGGGCAATGAGATGAAGGGAAAGATGAAGGGAGGAGGACAGATTAGTAATGGGAGGTACAGAGAGGGAGCAGGATGGAGGGAGAGATGGATCGGTCCTACTTGAGCAGACCCGGAGGAACAGATGAATCCGTATGATGCATGATGGGAGCTAGTCCAATAAGACAACCAATCACAGACTTTGGTCTAAATGGGATAACCAATCATGCGCCTTGGCCAGCATCATCATTCCACATTTCAGATAAGCCCCAGCACATTGTGTCCATCTTTTACCCAACAGCAAGCTGCCTTGTGTGTGTCTTCTAGCCTGTGTGTATTCTTTTCTATTTCGTGTGTGTGCTTGTGCCTATGGCTGTATTCTGATTCAAACACATCTATCTTATATATCCATATATGCGAGGATCCTGCAATCACAGAGGATGTCTTCCATTGCTCTGTTATTGCCAAACAGAAAAGTACTGAACAGGCAAAACACAGCAGCAGACTGTACAACTTAAGTTTAATGCTTGATAATGCAACCACAATCTCAGTCAAGTGCCCTGAAGCACTCTTAAGAGATGGAGGTTTTTGATGCACACGCAGCAAAAAAAGAAAAAGAAGCAAAAACTGGCCATTGTAACAAGTAATTGAATCTACACAGAGTTAAGTCTATAAACCTTGAGAGGTGGAGAAAAAATGTAATAAAGGGTAAGCATTTCTTTCCCACTTAAACCGGGCAAGCTTAACTTTTAGAACTTTGCAAACAAAGGAGAGTCTTGGGTGAGATGATACAACCAACGTTTTGAGGCATTAAGTTTCCAACAATTTGAGTTTTATTTATACTTATTATTTCTATTAGTGTTGTCACAATACCAACATTTTGACTTCGGTATCAATACCAAGTTTAGCATCACGATGCACTTAAGCCTGGCTCACACTGTAGGATTCCTCCTCCCCGACAATCGCAGGGTCGCTCCCGACTCAAGGCTGCTCGGAACCGATTCTCTGCCCAGATTATCTTGTAGTGTGAGTGGTACAAAGTTCCAATCTTAATGTCCCCGATCTGCTCGGCGATCGTCGGGGACGCTCCGATTTATTTCAAACATGTTTGATATTTAGAATGTAAAATCTTGACAATTACGTCATAATCGCGTCTGGCAGAAGTCGCGCATGACTACAATATTATCACAATATTATATAAGCTCTAATTATCTCTGCAAAACGCAGAAACCTACAGTCCTCGGTGGCTGCGGAGACGAGGACTCCTCGTGTGAGTCCATATACGTCTGCTTTTTTTTTTTAGGTTTCTGTTCACAGGACGGCACAGATCATCAGTGCAGCACTTTTCTGAAACATTGTATCCATATATCTACGTTTGTATCAACTTTCCTATATCCTACAACAACTTCCACTTCCTTCTCTGCCGTCCCCTGGAGTCCGTTGGAGTTTTAAAAGAAACTTTATTAACAATTGTCAACGCTGCGTCCCGATTTTCACTCGTACAGTGTGAGCTCTCAGGAGGTGCCCGACAAGGTCGTACAGTGTGAGCACATAAATCTTAAGGTCTGGTCGTGCGTCGTAAACGATTCAGTCGTACAGTGTGAGCTGACATTCCACCCCGACTTTTATACAATCGGGAATATCGTACAGTGTGAGCCCGGCTTTAGACGACACTTAAACTGAAACTATACTTGTTTGAAACCTAATGGATTAGAAATAGAATGTCCACAAGAGTTTGTCACTTTTGTAATTCACAGTTTATTCACAACCTTAAGTGCAGGGTTTTTCATGCATTAAAAAATTTGAGGCGGCCGACACCGCCTAATTATGTACCGCAACACCTCTTCAAAGTAAGACGGGTTTTTTTTTTTTTAATGGAGAACACAGAGTTCCATGTACATCAGGGTTAGGTAAATCTGGCGAATTTGATATTTCTGACTGCAGTTGCGGCTGTATGTCGATATGGTGGTATCATCCGAAAACGTGCTGCCAAAAAACAACAAAAAGGAAGAAAAGTGAAAGGAGAGGATTTTTTTCTGCAAGTGTTTGCGTTCGCTACGCTGCTGTACAGACCTGACCTACACAAATATCCAGCTACTAATAAACTGTCCTATCCTACGTAGATCTCCAAATGCTCGTTCAGCCTGCAGAGGGATAGATTATTTGAGAAAGCTGTGACTGTGACAAACTCTGGATTTCATAAACGTCACTGATTGACCTGAAAGTCACACAGAGTAACACAAGACTTCATGAAATGTGTCGTTTTTGTTTTGTGTCTGAACTTTTGTCCGTGTGCATAAGCCCTCCATCTCTCTCTTTTCCTCTCCCTCACAGTCAGAGTAAATATACGAATATGTACTTTCATTTATTATACAGCGCCATCATGTCTTGGTAACAGTCTTAAGTGTTGCAGAAGTACAGAAGAGAAAAAGGTTAATAACATTTAATACATAATATGTATTATAAACCTGCCCTGCACAATGCCCAAGTATTATTCTATAGAGCTGTTCATAACCTATACCAACTAAATATTACCCAAACTGTTTGTTATACTACATCTTTGAGCGGTTCACTTTAGGGCTGCAACAACAAATCGATAATTAAAATAGTTGGCAACAAAATTGATTGTCGACTCGTTGTGTCGTACGATTATTACGGAGCTGTTGACGTCACACTCAGACAGTTGATCGAGTGCTGCTTGTTTATGTGTCGTTTAAATAAACTTTACCTTCAATTATTACAATGATTGTAATTATTTATTGATTAACTAAAAATAGTAGAAGAAATGTTAAATCAACAACCATTTTTCCATGATTAGGCCTATACATTGGCGAGATAAAAATAGATTTTTGTAATCATAAAAGCTTTGTTTTTGGTTACGAGACAAGACAAACATTAGTGGTGGGCCGTCACATTCAAATCAATCATATATTCCCAACTCTTCGTCTTAGTCCATCAAAATAAAGCAGGAGAAAAGGAGAGGTGTAGGCTTGTGCGACAGGAGCAGAAAGAGCAGCTGTGTGTCTGTGTGTGTCTGTGTGTGTTTGTGTGTGTGTGTGTGTGTCAGTGAATTAGAGCAACAGAGAGATGAGGAGCCGACAAGACAACATTAACGAGTCTTAATGTGCTAACGATAGCTTGACCAAGCAGACCAATGACTCGGTCTTTGAAGGCCTTTCTTTATAAAGACGTAAACTGTGCAGCTCTTCAGTGCCAACATGTTGGATATTTCAGGGGGTGGTCGTTGTAAAAGTACTCTTACCACACTAAAGCACTTTTCTTAACACCATTATAAAGTGCTTCACAAAAAATACAGAGGAAGAAAAAGAAGGTAAGTGAAACATGACATATAAGGATACAGGATTTAAAAGACAAATACAACTGAAGATAAAATGAAGAATTCAGTAACCCTCTACAAATAAAAGTCCTTCATTCAAAGAATATCAGTACTGTCACCAGTATGATGTGAATAAGGAGTTTTACACTCGTTGTAGAGCATATAGCATATATGTTGTTAGCATTTTTTGTTTAAGTCCATGGCCGGTAAAGCTATTTGATGTAGCAAAGCCTGCGAACATAAAGTTTGTCATTTCGTTTTTTGTGTGTTTTTTTTTTATAATTTCATATATTTTTAGGCTCAGGGACGTTCAAGTAACAACCTGTTGTTCTGTTTTTGAATAAAGGGTGGAAATTGAAACCTGATATGTATCTGATTTATCGATGAATGGGAAAAATAATTTGCTAAAGAATCGATTTTTAAAATAATCGTTAGTTGCAGCCCTAGTTACACAAACAAATGTCCTGGACAATGAGGTGTCAGTATCAACATTTTTGGTATAGGTGATATCAGTTTTAGCTCCAAATAAAGTGGTTTAAGTAATCTGAGCCAAATGTTTCTACTCTGCAACCTATCTAATACTTGAACCAATCATACTAGGTCTCAATCCCAATTTGCACTGAATAGGTGATGTAAACTATGACCAATCAATTCTGAAATGACCTAGCATAAAATAGTTATCAAAACAACTTGCCATTCGGACTTGACAGCAACAGTGGCTGTGTTTGTGTGTGAGCGAAAGAGAGAGAGAGAGAGAGAGTAAGAGAGACATAAACTGACACTTATGACACAGTATTCATTGAAGGTGTTGAAGGTCAAAGCATCAGGATGTGCTGTAATTGTGGGAGACATTTTAATTAAAGCGTTTTGAGTAGGTTTTAAAGGGGTTACAGCCTGTGGGGTGCACACTGATCCTGCTGTCACAGAAACTCACACACACTGACGTATATGTTTGTGTATGTGTGTGTAGCCACGTCTGTGTGCTCACGCATATCAACATGGGGAGACAGACAGCTCCAGTCCTCTGGCACTGACGTGACAAGCTTGTTTGAAATCGTCCAAAATAGATTTTTTTTTCCTTCTCCCTCTCTTTAACCTAATTGCTTATTTTCTGTGTATTTTCCTGCGCTCCCTAACCCAACCAAAGCCCCCCCTTGAGTTTCTTTAAATAGTTCATTAATAATAATTGAAATAAGTCTTTAAAAAAAGCCAAAACAGGGCTAAAATATAATTAGACCGGTTAACAATAAAAAAAATTAAAGTTACAGTGAAATATGACATTAAGCAAAGTAAATCAATATGAATTAAAGGGAATGAACTTAAGTAAAAGTAGATAAGAAGAGGCTGAACTTATGGGAAAGCAGCAGTAAATAAATAATGGAAGGAATAAATTGTTTTCAAAGCGCTTACAGATGTAGAGAGCCTCAGGTTCTCTGGTAGTTTGGTAGAACTCATCTCACTTGACTTCACAGTGGAGTAAACAGCTTGGCTTAACTCACAAGTGTTGGGATTTTGCTTAACATTTATAAAAATATAGATAGTAAAAACATGAATGGAAAAAAACCTAATTTAATGTAAGCATCACTGATGTACTTTTCAAAAAAGGTGCTACGCCCTTGTTAACAGCTATGTACTTGTTGTACACGTTTCCTATGATTCACCATCTTAGTTCTGTAGGAATATTTGCTCATGAACCAAACTCTTGAACAAATTAAAGAATGCCATGAGCGTGAGGTTAGATTAAACCATGCAGTATCATTGGAGTTGTAAAGTTTCTTCCAAAGGGGTTTTGTATTCTCTGTACCACGAGTAATGAGAATCCTTATTGTTGTGAAGAAACTGACACTGAAATGCACAACAAACTAATGTTGATCAGTCACACAGGGCAAGAACTTTATCATCATCTTCATTAATTAGTCACTGACATTAATCCAAAACCAATTAACTGACATGCCCATCCAGGCTCTGACAAGAAATGTACCACCCTCTTTCCAAAACAGTTGGGATGCTGTGTATAATGTACATAAAACCAGACTGTTACTGACGATAAATAGCAAAACATTGACAGCCCGTTATTTATTTGAAACAGCATAAAGACAACTTGTCAAAATGTTGGTGTTGAGCAATGTCAATGGCAAGTGGTTTTGGATAATTATATGCCCATTTTAAAGGCAGGGTTGGTAATTTTCGAAAAACTAGCATGACTTTGAAAGTAGCATTCTCTCAGCGCTCCGTCTGCACCCACCCCCTCCCCTCTGTGCTCCCTCAAAAGCCACACCCCTCACTTACATGAACGATTGCCATTGGTCCAGAAGCGGAGCTCAGCTCATGCTTTGAGTGTGGGCTCGTGCATGCATGGGGTAGAGAACGAGCGGGGTGACAGGAAGACATGATTGGTTCATCAAACTGGTACCTCTTGGCAGACATTGGTCAAAGTTTTTACAGGCTTACAACTGCTACAGATGACGGATTGTCTTTGTTCCTTTTTCAGAGCACATGAGTTATTAATGTCTGTCAGGACCTAAAGACAATTTCAACCAAAATCTTAAAAAGTGTATCTGGAGAAAATGACCAACCCTACCCTTAAATTTGATGCCAGCGGTGCATTTCCTAAAAGTTGGTATGGGGTCATTTGTATCACTTTATTGCATCATCTCTTCTTCTTCTTCTTACTGTTGCTGTTTTTAGGAACTGAGAAGACCAATTTTTGTCATTTTGAAAATTGAATGTTTAACCATTTTTGCTTGATGTAAGATTTGAACTGTTCAAGGTCTCGTTTGGCTTATTTTTCATCTCATAATGCCCCAAACATTTTCAATGGTTGACAGGTCGGGGCTGCAGGTTTAATACTTGCACAATGAGGTTTGGCATTGACTTGAGGAAATAAGCAAGACCTTGAGAAAGAAGTTTTCTTTTTGGCAGCAAATGTTGCTCCAAAACCTGCATAGTGGTTCAGAATTAATGGTACCTTCACGAATGTGTAGGTTATCAATGACCTACTGCACCCCCATACCATCATTTGGTAAACATTGTTTGCAGTTGCAATTATTTTTTCTATCTTGTTTTATGCCTTTGAATCAATGTATTATTCTATATTTCCTGCAATGTGATACATGTCCTGGTTTGTCTAAGATTTTATCACGTAAATGTTCCACAGTAACCAAAATATAAGATAGGAATGTTAATTAAATACACATAAAACACACATTTGGACATCCTGTGTGTAAATTTGAGATCGGCACAGAGTAGAATATATTGGACAGGACCAGCCAGCAAACCCAGCTGAACAGGCTGACATTTGCCGATTCTGTTCACCAGCCAGTTAAACGTGCACCTCAAGTACAGACTGCCTTAACCTTCCCATCCCTTCCACTGGGAAAATCCTTGTAATGTAAGAGATCATGCAAGGACTAGTCAAATGAAAGCAAAATGGAAAAAGGAAATTTGAATGAAAACAAAAAACAAAAAACAAAGAGAGGTATAGTAAGGGACTAGGATAACGGAATTCTGCAGAATAAAAGGTAAACCTCACATTTTAACAGTTGACCTGCTCCTAATGATCCAGAGAAGGAAAAACCGTGAGCAGAATATCACCAATTAGTTGATTCAAGTGAAGAGCTGCAAGTTGGCCACAGCAGAGGATCTCCAAATGGGTGTTATATTGAGTGACAGACTATATCCAGTGAGTGGGGAAAAGCTCTAAATCTTTTGGCTTCACTAGGGCTAAAAAAAATATACTTTTGATGACTTTTTCTCAAGGAAAGAACCCTTTTTTGGGCAAATATTTTTTTGTACAACATTTATATGCAACTTTTCTAATTCCTGGGGCGTCGGTGGCCAAGTGGTTAGTTTGTGCGCCCCATACGGCTACGGTCCTCTGTAGTGGGCGCACATACAGAGAACCAGAAAAGCTCATTTGCCGCATTCTCTCTCTCTCTCTCTCTCTCTCTCTCTCTCTCTCTCTCTCTCTCCCCCTCTCTCTCCCTCTCTCTCTCTCTGAGTGATTTCTGACTCTATCCACTGTCCTATCTCTATAATAAAGGCATTATAAGACCAAAAATAAATCATTCAAAAAATTAAATCCTCTGGATGAACAAAGTTCTTTTTATATGAATACAGAATATTCCGTACATTTCTGGGTCTACTCACTGTGTAAATGATTTATAGAAGTCATGCAATTATGCATTTCACTCTTTCTTTCATTTGTGTCTGCCCTCTGGATCACTGAGGCCAGGACTGAGTTTAGCTCGAAATGGATCCCTTATCACATCGTCCCCAGCAGTACAGCAATCATTCACCGGTCAGGACAGTGGTGTGTTTCTGTCAGTGTTTGTTCATTACACTGCATGCAGTGTGTGTGTTTTATGTGTATGAGTTTGTGTATCATGCTTTGTTCTTGCCTTGTGTCCTCACTATGTGCTGCAGTATTGATTCCTGATGGCCAGAGGCTGGGGCTGCCTATTGATCTAAGTGCTTCCATAAACATGTTGAGATGACTTATGCTGTGTGTGTGTGTGTGTGTGTGTGTGTGTGTGTGTGTGTGTGTGTGTGTGTGTGTGTGTGTGTGTGTGTGTGTGTGTGTGCTTGTTCTTGTGTGTGTGCATGACATAGAAACTGTACATGGATGATGGGATGATTGATAGGGATGTCGGACACGCTCATTAAAGAACCAGTGTGATTTCACCTACATAAAATCATGAAATAGTGCAGCCCTGGACAAACATGCTCTACAGCACACCAGGGAAATAAAAGCTTTGACCATTTAGCAAAAACAGAGTATCTCATTAAGAGCATCAGTCAAAACCTGGGAGACAAGACCATCTCCTTTCCAGATAGTGCTGGCCTAAGCACTTAGCTGGACTGATTCCTTTCCACTTCCACCCGGAGGCCATGAGGATGAATCTAAACAAATGTGCTGTACACAGTACACAGTGTAAAATGTCAAATAATGTAAATAGATGTCATTTCTGTTTCAAATTACAGAAGGATGCTCATCATGCTCAAAACACTTGGAGGGACAGTTGAGGCTGTAGAGTGTTATTGCTTAGGAGTAAAAAAGGAATCATGTTAATGGCTTGAATTGTGTTTAGTTGTATTCTGCAAGGAAAAAAATACGAAGAGCTCCTTTCCAAAGTCCAAAATCCTAAATCCAAAAAGACATGCTTTTTAACTGGATAAAGAAACGTTTTCCACATAAGTATACCAGTTCCCAAACTGTTAATTTACATAATCAGTATACTGAGTACAAATCAGAAAGCAAAAAGGAAACCTGTGTTTTCTAATATAGGAATAGTCTGTTATTTACCACCATAGGAAACGTTTTATGATAAAGAATCAGTCTGAGCTTGGTCAATCTTTTTGCATGAAACAGAACAACTTTTTCCAAAGATAGACAGAGAAATATTAAACTCGAACTCCTACAATATGTACACTTCAAATCCTTGTATTCAGCATTTAAGTGAGTGTGCGTGTGTGCGTCAGTGTTTAGTGTGAACAAGCTTGAGCCTCAGGTATGTAGCTACATATTTAAAAATCTCCTCACAGAGGGGAGTGTTCAGAGAAATGCTCACAGTAAGACATCATTATAGCAACTGCTCTTTGTGTGCGCGTGCTGTGCATGTGCATGCTTATGTGCATGCATCTGCATGTGTGTGTGTGTTTGTTTACTTGTGTCTGTGTGTCATACCAAGGGAAATTATGCTGATTGCCTCAATGAAGGAGGCATAAATCATATCCTCCACTGTAATCATCAGCAGCGGTTAATGTTTGAAATAAATCTTCTTATCTGACTGTGCTGACTATCGTACAAATCAGACTGTGACACCTGTTTCACTCGGAGGTGGACTAAACATAGTATAATCATGCTGAAACAGTGATGTTTGATACTCAAATAATCAGCTCTTTTTGGGTTGACATATTGTGTAGCGACTCCAAGTCTGTGGCCGCTGAGTCATTTTCAGCTCTTTGGGGTAAACATCAATTACAAAGGAGGAATATTAATGAATGTTTAAGCATTTGCTTCATGTTCCTATTGATCAGATGGACATATCAGTGATGCTGGCCCTATAAAACAGGGATCCTCACACTTCAGAACCTTGCCATTTGGGATCAATTCTGCGTTAAAACATCTAAGCATTGAAAAAGCTGAACATTGGGGGGCTGTGAGATGTCTGGTTGAACATTTTAAGAAGAGTGAGCTAGCCAGTAGCAAGCTACTAGAAACAACAACAAATGGCAACACCTAAACACAGCATTGTTCAGGACATACGCAGCAAACACAGTCATTCTTGTGACCGCCCTCGATCCCAGGTTTAGGAGACTGAAGTTTCTTTCACCAGACGAAATCCTTCATGTGCAAACCAAAGTACAAACAAGGGCTCTTTAAAAGAGAAGGGAGATTGGTGTGCAGCAGCAAGACCGTGGTGGTGTCTCCTCCAACACGGCAGCTCCTGAATCAACACCTCCTGGTACTCTGCTTGATTCACTCCTTGATTCTAAAGGTGAGGAAGAGGATGCAAGCAGAGGAAGCTGAGGATGCCAACACCCAAGTGAGGAATGAAGTCCTTACTTACTTTTGAGAAATGAACCTTGCCAATGAAGAAAAACTATTAGAGTGGTAGAAGGAGACAGCTATCCCATGAAAAGTCCTACTTATATGCATCCCTGGCACCAACACCATCTGAGCGGCTGGTTTCTGCAGCAGAGTACATAGCTTTCAATAGGAGAGCTGTGACAAACACTGTACTGTCTACCTCACTATCAACCTAGTCCTTCAACATACTACACATTCAACACAATACAGCAGTCTGCCAAATGTCTTCTTTCTTCCATTCCACAAAGAGGGAAAGCATGGGATCATGAGGACTGTGGTTGCCAACATCAGTCTGGTTTTGATGCATGCAGTTAATGTTTGCACTTTGTGTGCGTAGGCTCAGTATAAACAGAGCGAGGTTTACTTGGTGCAAAGACAGACAGTAAGCAAGTGATGCAATTATGGGATCTGACATTTAAACACCCACCTTTGTTTTCACACTCACATACACACACCATACCTATTCACTCTGGCTTTAGAAGGAAGGATTGACACGCGCGCCTTCAAGAGGAAAAAACAAAGACACAGAGTCATGCTTCCTCCCACACATGGGCACTGTATGGATGGTATTTAGGTTTTAGAACAATACAGAGGGCTCCTGAGAGATCAGATTAGCAGTCATGTGTGCTTGTGTGTGTATGCCAGCATTTGTATGTGTGTGTGTCCGGAGCCGTCTGGAGTCTATCCATTTCAGTTACACTCAGATCTGTCTCGGCTAAATTCAGATAGCAAGGCTGGCTGTGGTTGGTAACCAAATCCTTGCTTTAGGCGTACAGTACTTTTCACCAAATTAGAGCTTCTTTTTTCTGAAATTTGCAAAGTCCATCAATGTAAATTGAATTGGAAATAGAATTCAAAGAGATGGGTCATTTTGAATACACCATTCACCATAGGAATGTACGGTATCATAATCCCAAACCTTGATCCTTAATACTTTACCATGGAAAAATGACGAGCCCGGTTTCACTGGCTCACGGTACAAAAATAATTGCAAGCGGATCTACAAATGGTGTGCCCTGAGGTGTTGCCTCTTTGAAATGTGCAAGACAATACGCAATATGAAGATGCTGATCCAGGTGCCCAGTTTCACGTAAAGATGGCTGCTGTCTTCGTAGTGAGTAGAAGACATTGGCACGATGAAATGAAGCATAAAAAATAGAATTTTTTCCACATGTTTGGAATCACAGAAAAATAAATGGCATACAGTTATTTCTATCCCATTCAATAATCTTAAACAAAGAAACACGTACATTTATTGTGGCCAGACGAAACTGAACTTTTACAGCCACTGTAGCCTAAAGAAAATGGACATTTACATAAGCCCTTTTCAGACGGCTTTTTTCGCAAAAGTTCCGTATCACAACTGTATACTTTATATTTATTCTGTGATGGTGTAATATCCAAGTCTGTAAACACACTGCGTTTCAGCGCTGTGGAAGCAGGAGCTCCACATAGACACACAGTCAGACTTGCACACGCAAACTGCACTAAGGCTCCCCTGCTGGCTCGGCTGAAACCGTCTCGCCTCAGTAACGCCTCTGTTTCTACCTCTGAAGACTGTACAGAGGGACGATCACCTCTTCCCCCGATCACACCTCCCTGACATTCAGAAGGCGAAAAGTAACAGGGGCGTGAACACATGTGTCTAGAAACGGCAGTCTGAATAGGGCTATTTATGTCTTCCTATTTCCCTCTTTTCACCAACATTACATTTTCCCAGGTTGCTCTCACATGCGCTCGTCTCCTCCAGTGTGCTCCTTTCTTCCCTCTACAGTACCCGGCTGCTATGCTATGGGACCACCTTGATTGGGAGATCCCTCTTGCCAGGGTATGGATGGCCATTGTCAGACCGGATACAGAGCTGACCAGCTGTCTGGTGTGCACGACAATGACCTGAGCGTTGCGCCTGAGCGCCCATGCCACGGAGGACACAGCTCGTACATCCTGCGCCATGGATGACAATCCATCTTCAAGAGATACAGGGAAGAAAAAAAGAGACCCTGTTTTTTTGCCGAGTTTTCATTATAAGCCCTTTTTTTTTTTTGTCCTTCGCCATATATTTTGACATATTCTCTTAGTTTCACCTGTTCCTGTTTTACCAACAGCATTTACTTTCTCTCTTATACTGTCCCATATCACGTTTCTTTTTGTTATATATAGATTAATTCTAATTCCATCTGACTTAATTTCATTTTTCGCTTTTCTGCTCTCCGTCCAAACACTCCATGGCGTAAACCAGTAAAATATGCAAAACCCTAATTTAAATTATCTATATACATGTACATCTTAAAGCCAATGAAACAGTACCCTGCATGTTCAAGGGATTTAATGTACATTGAGGAAAAACATCTGTGGAACAAATAAAAATGGAACGCACCACTGTTATCTTCACCGTGACTTTAAACCTGGAGTAATATTTGTAAGACACAGTTTGGATCGCCCAAATGTTTAACTGAACATAAAGACAGTGAAGTTTTAGAAGAATTACAGTTAGACATTTAGGCTAGTGTTCAGACAGACATCTCTGAAAATGATGAGAAACGTATTGAAGAGAAATTTGCAGCTCTCTTGCTTAAGCTGGAAATTATACTTCATGTCCCCAGCAGTGCAGTGAATGAGCCATTACAGGGCGGCTGCACTTCCTGATGAGTTCAGCATCCCTGACATCATTAACTGCCATTATTTCAGATTTTTGCACAAAGCATTATCTTGACCTTAATGCAACAAATATTGAAGGATTGGCCTCCACAGTTTGCCTTTCTAACCCCTTGACAAACACATTAGGAGATCACGGGTTGCTTGCTCCAGCTTTGAAACACAAACGGTATTTCAAAGACAAGAT
The DNA here is from genome assembly GCA_020745685.1 of Tautogolabrus adspersus. Lineage (NCBI taxonomy): Eukaryota > Metazoa > Chordata > Actinopteri > Labriformes > Labridae > Tautogolabrus > Tautogolabrus adspersus. Next base: position 15,626,412 of record CM036547.1, on the reverse strand, counting down.
CCACGTTGTTGAACTGGTGGACTATGTATTGGATAAAGAACACAGCCATAGCTACCAATATGTTCAACTGTTGCAGTTATTGCAGCAGCAACTTAGCAAAGATAGTATTACTAATCAGGAAGTAGAAAACTATTTTGCTCTTTCATCAAACTTTACAACGAGAATATACAGTCATTTCAAGATGGAGAGTATTACAGACCAAATCAGTTCCTGTCCACAGAGGAATTGAGAATAAGTCACCATTTATAGCAATGGGTTTGAACTCTCCAATCCTCTTGTCACTTCTATAAAGAAGCACCATGTGGTAGAAGCACCACTCTGCGTAGTGTACTTAGCCCCAGGCCAGCACTCATGTTTGTCATCTATCTACCTAGCAGTACTGTATAAAAGTGTTTATAAGGAGGAATATAGATATGGAAAAGTGCTTGAACCTTTTTTAAAGATTTGGTTATCTGAGAAGAACATGGGGCTTTTGTTCCACATATTGGAAAAGATATATAGGAGGCACATATAGTGAAAAGCTGCAGACTATCTGGATGCTCATGGAGGCAGGATTTTTACTGCACTTTGACTTCCGTGGTTCTGAATAATATTGCACTTTAAGAGTTTACAGCAGTTCCTTTGGTTTACATTTTAATTTGACCCTTTCAATAAGCTATTTAGTGTTCTACCTTTTGATACCAAAGTTCATTGGGAGCTTTGCTAAAGTTTAAGTCAGGTTAAAATGACTGTGTTGGGATGATAATACTTTGCTGAATTGCATTAGTTTACAACAAGAGATGACATTTTTATTTGATCTTTTTTAAATAAGCCAAGGGTATTGCTTTAAATTGAAGTGAGACTAAGTGAACTTGAAGTTTTACTCATGTTAACATTCTTGTTAAGTTCATTGTACTCAGCAAGTTGGCAAAATTACACACCTACTGTAGATTAAAAATGTTTTTGAACGGAACCTTGCTTAAATGGTCTTTTAATTCTTTGTTCTTCCAGGACTATATTTTTAAATTGTGAAATTAGTTTGTTTTTACTGGAAAATAACTTGAAGATTTGTCTTATATAGACATAGATATAAAAGTAAAATAATGTTTCCATATTGCTCACTCCTAATGCGGTCCCTGTTTGCTTAAATGTCCAGTTTGGTTTACATATGATCAAAGACAGTTTCTCGTCTTTCAGTTTACAATGAATATTTATGCTTTTGACATTTTTATCTTTAATAGACTGAAGCATTTGGATGATGACTGCACCTGTAAAACTTCAGATTATCCTTGGTGCCAACTAGGGATGTAACGATTCACTAAACTCACGATACGATACGATTCACGATACTGGGTTCACGATACGATTCTCTCACGATTGATTTTGAGAGAATCGGGAGGTGACTGGAGCTTCTCATTGTGGTGTCGATTAGATTCTGCATCATGTTGGTTGTGCTATTTGTGTAGTTATCTGTCTTGTTGCAATGTTTGCACAGTTCTCTTGTCTCGTCTGTTATCTTCACCTCTTTCATTTTCTGTCTTAGGAAGCAAAAATGTTTCCACTGCCATGATAACGCCTGCTTATTACAACCAACCGCCTCTGCTCTACAGCTGCTGATGCTCACGATATTACTGCGATTCATTTTTCAGAGTACCGATTCGAACCTTGACACCTTTGAATCGATTTTTAACTGCCTCACGACTAATCTTTTCATCCCTAGTGCCAACAATGCTGGAAAACGGTCCATAGAATCAGGCATGCCAAAGTCTGTGGAGGTACTTTCAAATGAGATCAAATGTCAGTTTGATATAGATGGGGACATAAGACTACAGTACAGGACAGTGACTTTGATAATGAGTTTGCAAACCTTAACTAAATCAGTGATATCCAAGACAAGAGCACAGTGAAAATAATCCGCTCGTTAGATGTTTCAGACCTCAACCAAAGAAACATGAGCCAAAGAGGGAACGAGGCCTCTTTGTCATCTTCTGACACAACATTAATCTCCTCCCCTGATTCAGAAACTGACAGACCACAGTGGCCCACAGAATTCCCAATACCAAAGTTTCCATATGATGTGGAGATGTAACTAAGTAGTGCAAACCTGACCTTCATATCCAATGGAGTTCTTCTGAGCCTAAATCACAAACTCAAATGTGACATATTGGAAAGTCTGGCTGAGCAAATCATTAAGTTTAAAGCATATCCTTCAAACTTAGAAATAGAGTTGGTTGCTGAAGCTTTAACCAAAGCGTGTCCATGTTTGAGGGAACAATAGAACTTCAGAGGTTATTACAGATGGAAAATAAGTCTCCAGTATAAGATGGCAAACTACAGGACAAAGCTTACAAACTTGGGGTGCCAGGTTACATTCATTCTTTCAAGCACAAACCTGCAGATTGATGTCAGCCTGTCTATAATGTCAAAAAACCCAGAAAGGCTGAGGCTTGTCCCCCCCTATCCTCCTGGAGAGAGCCAAGACAGCCTCGAAGGTGAAAGATCGGCATGGTTATCTGTGGTCATGAACTGAAACAATGATAAAGATGACCAAGAAGTTTCCATACAGGAGAAAGGGGGTCATCAGAGATAAGCCCATGGTTGCAGAGTTCAAAATCAGATGGCCAGGATTGTTCAATGTGGCAGAGGTTAAAAATGCTTCTCAAAGTGTATAGTCTTTTTTTGGCACTAGGTACGTAGTTAAATGACAATATGACAACTTGCAATGGCTCTCAGGATTAAGTAGCATATGGGGACGTTGGTCATACTGTCCAACATGTTATCTTGGCACAAAAATTAAAGCAAATGTTGACTGCCTTTTTCCATCATATGTATCTCAAATACAAGCTAAAGAAGAACTGTCGAGGTGAACCATCACGAGGTGAACCATCACAGTTAATTTGTGTCTCTTTTAAACGCACAGTATGTAGATTCCACCGCCAGGGGGCTCTCAATCAATACAATAACAAAAGATGACGTTGAGGCTGGTGGGGAATCATGGTATTCAATCTGCTAAAGGAGGAAAATATGTTTTGATGAAGTTAAGTCAAACGTTCCCGGCTCCAGTTTAACTGCTCCTACTGGAGGAAACACTGTTTTGTAAAGTTATATTACATGCCCTCTAAAAAACAGAAAAGACTAAAAGACTAAATGACAGTATTATGAATCCATCATTTTTTATATTTATGTTTTTATTCACATAAAATTAATGCCTGTATAAGATATTCACAAAGATATAAATAATTTACCCACAGAAATGTACCGTATTATGTTTCTTCAGTGGTTATAGATCAGGAACACAATGACAGTTAACTATTTGATGTTCAGTGGTTTGTCCTCCTGGCCTTAGTGGCATTTTATTTTACCAACTTACTTTGTGCTTAAAAACAAATTGGCTTCCAAGAAAAGTGTGTATGGGATATTTTGTAAAAATTTGCAACAGAATTGTTGCTGGCCATTTCAAAAATCACGATTTACAGCAGAATGTTTCAGCTGCTGCTGCTGCATGCCTTCACTAAAAATCGAAGGTAAAAAAAACTCTTTATTGTTCATGTTTTTTCCCGTTATTGTAGGAGATTGAAAGAGATGCTGATTCCAGTAACTCTTAAAGAAAAACATTTCTCGGAACAGAAACAGACTACAGCTTAGTTTAGGTCTGCATGGCTTCAGATTAGACTAAATTTACAGTTTACCCAAAGTCACCTCTGGCCATTTGTTTATTTCTACGTTTTCTAAAAGCCTGTCCCTCCACTACATCATTTATTCACTGATGAATAAATGAGGGATGGGTGCGCAGGTCATACCGAATGGCCGATGTGTCCAGTGATTACTATGAGAAAAGACAGGATTTGAACCTTTTAGAATAATCTTACATTAGTCAAATTGCCAAAAACAATGATTATGTTAAATCCATAATGTTATGGCAACACAAATATAGCAGATAATAAGTTTTAAAGGTTCTGAATTCAGGACTTATTTAATACCCGCTGGATAAGAAGATTTGCAAATCCCAAATGCTTCAAAATTTATGAACACAGTATTTGGTTGCATCATGTCGGGTTATCCAGACCTCGCACAGCAGACCCTCAACTCTTTATGTGAGTATGTTTGTGTGCCTCCCTCCGGCTGTAACACTCCATATCAGTGACACACAACTCGACTGTTGGTCAGCACACACTCTTCAACAAACTCACACCCCTTGCTGATTGTGTGACATCCGCACCAATGGCTTCTGACAGGGGTGGGTTATAAATGGCCCTTAAGTCAATTGCTAGGTCACTGTCTTCCGGGGGTGTCAGGTCCATCATCACCAACATACTCACACACACACACACACACACACACACAAGTACACACAGACCAGGCAAACACCAGCGGAATGAAAGACAATCATGTTCTATAAACCACTTAGACCCTAATTTGTAAAGCTTTCATAAATATTAAAGGATATAATTGGTTTCTTTCATCATAAGCATATATGATGATTACAAATATATCATTCACAGCCTTTACCAAGTAATAGCACAGGCCTGCTCCAGCTGTCCCTGCCAACTGTGCCAGGTATAATGTTTTGCCTGCAACACTCTTGTTTAAATTTTAAAGTCCTGACATATCAAAAAGCATCTCCCCCACATGGCTAATGACAACTTTGAAGACTTTTATCTAACATTCAGTACTGTGGCTAAAAGTTCAGGGCAGATATCAAAAAAAGAGACTAATAGGGCTTTCGTAGAAAACTCCTGAAAAAATCCTGATATTTCCAGGAGGAGCTGTATATGTGAGCGCAAGCGAATTTTTCGCTCTGACTTCACCCGGAGTTTCTCCTGCCAGAGCCCTTGTTTTTATTCCAAAGCAAGTCTGAGTGAGCTGATGTGAGAAAGCATTAGGATACTCTCCGCAGAATTCACCTCGAGCCATTGCGAGGGGGAGTGACGTTTGTATACTGTGACTGCTGCACGGTGTATAGTGTATGCATGCGACAGCTACGATCTCCATGCACGATCTCCAGTATGTTGCTCTGTTGTGATTCCGTTGAACTACACGTAGCATTGATATAAAGGCAAATATTCTCATTATAGCATCGTATAGCAGACTCTGCTGCTTCGTAAGCTACTTCCACGTCTTTTTTTAAGTCATGTCTTACCTCAGGAGACCCCCCATCCTCCCTCACGTCTGACAGGGAAAGTCTCCGGCTCTGAGGTGCATATGTGAATAGCCAGGTCAGGAGAATATCCAGAGCAGTCCTCCTGAAATTATCTAGATATTTTTCAGGAGTGCATATGTGAAAATGGCTTGAATGTATTAAGTACTGCACTACTGATCTCTAAATCTACTGTTGTGGGTTAATATTTAGCTTGTTGTGAAGTGTATACAATGACAAGGGAACAAAAAATTGCACTTTAAAACAACTTCTAGGGAACAGATCTACAAGGCTGAATGAGTCTGATGAGTGAAACACTCTTAGCTGAGTTGGATAAGAACTCCCTTAATACACCAGAATCACATGTTTAAGGCCAGACTGATTCTTAACTAAAAAACGTACATCTAGCATTCCTGCAAAGACACACCAGCTGTTCTGCAGGTATTTAATTAATCTCATGTGATACATACACTCTGGCGCACTCAAAGTGTGCTAAAGTTATTCTGTTGAGATGTCTGTTATGCCTTAAAAGCTCACAGAAAATCTCACGCAACCCCCTGTCCTGCTGTCCAATCAAATTAGCCTGTCTGTGCTCTGCATCCAATCAAATTAAAATCTCCGCTCCCTGTGGTAACATCAGCAGCTTTGACCTGTTTTTCTCCAGTTTGGGAGTGTGCTTGGTAGTAGATGAGCCCACAAAGCCAAGGTATATTTCTCTCCCTCTTTGAAGTCAATGAGCTGATGGATCTGATCCAGGGAGACTTGCTGTCTGTGAACAGAACACCTCTTTGAGTCTGTTTGGTTTTCTCCTGCAGAGGGAAACGTAGCTCAAATGGACATGCTGTCAGATTGCGTTTCGGAAAACAGGCCAGGGATGCAGTGCCGTGCTTTCTCGCTCACTTCTCTCGTGTATTGTCATTCTCTCTGTAAATCTATCTCTCCCTTCTTCTCACACATACACATATGCCACCCACTGTAAGATCAGTCTATGATGTCTGGCTGCCCTTTCTCTTGAACCGCTACACAATACACTGGAGAGCATGAAGCAGACACTTGTTCTCAGAGTGTGAGTGGATCACTTTTCAGTGTTGTTTGGCCATCAAAGGGGTTCAAGTGCTCAAGCAGACATCTTTTATGACGTCGGAAAGCTCTGTCACACAACAGTCCGCCAATATGCAGCTACAAAGGCAGATGGCATTTAAAAAGGAGTTGGATTGTGTGTCTATGTGTGTGTGTTCGCATGTCCATACAGATAGGGATCCATCAAGGGTATTTGGGGCCTGAATCTGCAGAGTTTCATTGATTGGAGAGGGAGGGCAGTGATTGGGGGAGAAAATGAAGGGGGACAGAAAGACCAGCTGTCTCCCCCCAAAAGTTCACTTTATCTTGCTTTTGCAGCTTTGCCAGCCTTTTTTTTTTAACCATCAATAGCAGCAGCTTCACCATAACATCCAACATCCACACATGCAGCAACACACATGTTCATGCCCATAAACCAGGAGCTTGCAAAGCAAGCTACACTGTACACACACAGCTCTGTAAATCATGCTCAGCCCATTTTCCGGGAGTTTTATGGGGTTCTAATAAAGTCTAGTTATTGTGGAAGAAGATAGTCCCCTAGCCCTCGTCATAAACAGATTTCTCCCTCACTGAGCTGATGCTGATGAGGACAGAAAAGCAGAGGAGAGGGAGGAGGAGGTGGAGAGCAAAGGGCTCGAGAGATGTGAAGGGGATACACATTTTTTTGAAAAAGTATTGTGAGAGAATGATGAAGAGCAGCAGAGTAGAAGGATAAGATAAGGGTGGAGGTTAAAGGCAGGAGAGAGCTATTTCCAGGGAATATTTAAGGGGAAGGAAGACAGAGCAGTGGCAGTGATCAATATGACAATAAGGAGAGGACAGCCTGGGTCTACCCAAGTCAGTAGACTTTAAAAAAACACATCACAGACAAGAGGCAATGATGTGAGGGACCACTGAATAAATATCTTTCAGTCATTCTCTGAGTCTAAAATATGCATAAACACACACAGTCACACAAGCCTCCCTAGTTGAGATATTAGGCCAGGTTTGCCCGCAAGCTCTGCATTACTTATGAAAGCCGACTGCTACAATAACACAATCAGAAGAGATTCCAGCAAAGAGCCTGGCTTGTTTTTTTCTTTTAATCTATGCCCCACGGCTTGCTGCAAGCAAATACTACACATCTTTTAGACAACTGCTTACATGAAGAGCACCTAAGAAACCTGAGAACTAAATAAAAGTAGAGCTGTTTGTTCCAAACATATTAGATAGCAGATGTTTGCCTACCTCACATGCAACCTGTAATGTTTTATTAAGTGCATATGCTAACACATGCTGCTGGCGGCATCCGTCTCACCATGATAAGCTCCAAGTTTCACAACAGTCTGTGATACCCCTCATGATGTGGCTTAAAATACTTTAAACGCAGCCATTCATTCACACTGTGTTAGCCTCCGGTGGCAGTAAGAAGACAACACACACTCTGTTTGACTCTGATGGACTCTATTAACCCACTGTGAGCAGTCACTAGGTTATAGGTTGGAACAGTATGTGACAAACTGAACATTATCCTTGTTATTATCAACACATTCAATTAAGGGCCTAAATCGTTCGGCATTTCACGACTTAATTTGATTTCAATTATTGGGGTCCTGAAACTATTCAAAATAGATTTTTTAATCTAAACCATTTCCTGATCCTCAATACTTAATGTTACAATGGGCTGCTTTGTTTAGGATCTACTCCAGTCTGCTGTGCACTAAGAAGCTGGAAATAGTTATTTTACATTATAGAGCTTAATCAAATGTGTCAATATGATGCAGCTTTAATATTTGTAAGATTTTTATCAGCTGATTGCCGTAACGTAAATACACAGGAAAACATTACAACAATGACATTTGTTTATGCTCAACTTTTAAAATACCTCAACATTGTTAATAAGCGGGCTTAATCCAGCTGAGTAAGGCCTAGAGCACACGTAGGCGGACGAGAAGAGACGCCTGAATGGACTACGCAGGTCACTGCTGCTCCATACAACACTCTTGACGACACAAACCCTGCCGCCATTGCAGAGGAATGGCGGGATCATTTTTTAGCATGTCAAGGACATTGTTGTTGTCCCTGAGTGAGCTGCTTCTCCAACACATTGAAGGACAGACTTCTGTAATGAGACTGCCTGTAAGCGTTGTCAAAAGAAGTTGCCTGCACACTCTTCTATTTAGCAGACGAGGAAAGATTGCACAAAACAGCCAATTCATATCGATTATCAAGAGTAGTTTTGGTAAAAGTAAGAAATAAGTATTAGTAACTTGATAAATTAGTGACTTGACATGCTCATTACAGTCGTAACAGTGTGTTTTCAAGTGGATGAAGATGTTTTTGAGAACAGGATTGGGTTTTAAAACTGAGGAGGAAAATACCCACCTACATGTGGATTAGCTAAGTATAATTCCAAAATTTGCCAGTGAAAAGAATGACGGGATCATAAATCTAAAGCTTTAATTGTTGACAATGCTGGAGGAGAGCAGATCTTTGAAGTGAAACAGACGATGGATCTTGTTATTTTTAATGTCCCTTCAGAATTGTCTGGTAGATCAGTAAAGTGATGCTGTGTGCATTAGTCAGCAGTTGTTGTTGTTCCATTTATTTTAACTTAGTGTGAGCTCGGGCATTCAATCATTCCTGAAGTAAACGTTGGGTCAATCTTCCTTACCCGGGGATTGTAGAATCCAAAGTAGGCTCTAACACTTAGCTTCAATGAAAACAGGATGAGCAGAATGTCTTACTGCTCCAAAGACTCTACAGGAAGTACGTTAGCATGTCGAACACAGGTATACATTACCCTCGCTGAGAGCTAACTAATGTTAACAGCACGGCTGAAGAGCCAGGACAGAATCACCGTCTGCTGCATCAGTGTAGGCTACCAAAGAAAGGTGAGATGGTGCATAGAAGATAATTCCATCAGTGGGTTTTGCCATTAAAGCCCTCGTTTCAAATTCTCAACTTCAGGAATAATAAAAACAGGGAAACCAGAAACTTCAGCAGGCAATTGATCCCCCGAGTGTTTATGCTGTGAAAATGCAGCATGAGGCAATCAAATAGATGGCTGCTATTTTATTTGACTTTAATCATTTCTCAAGGCACTTAAGTTTATACGATGATGAGTCTGCCTCTATGAATTTTTACAACTGGTAAATAAAGCTAAAAGTTTCCCTGCAACAATTAAAAATGTGGACACCTTTCATCTGTTGAGTTCCATCTGTGCCCATATTTTGAATGTATCACAAGACAATAGTGATCATGTTCAACACTTGGCTTATAAATTAAATGTATATGTCGTAACCCTGGAGGAAAGGAACCTCTATGAGCCTAACCACCTATTGTGGATCTAAACTTGTTAACTACATCCAAATAGGGAATAAAATCACTGTTTTGGCTTTCAGTGAACACGTTTGATTAGTGTATCTGCACAAACTAAACTTTTGTCTTAATGGCTGATAACATCCTTAGAGGTTAAACTCCTTTCCAGACAATAAGAAGCACTTGAACTATGAAAGACGTCAGGTTCAACGTACTCTAAAAGGTGTATAATGCAATGTGTATTCAAATGCAATTTCCCAGTGATCAAACTGTACTGGACCACAAATTATCAAAAGGAAACAGAATTTGGATTGACTGATAGATTTGTCTCGTGCACTCACCTGTGAAAGAGTCGATCTTTTATCCCTGAGTCTCAGACCCTTTCCTGAGGTGTGGAGGGGGGCAATTGAATTAGCCCCACCCTTTCTAGCCCACAGAGAGTGATGTGGGACTGGATTCCATTACACAAACTCTATCTGGCCCAGACTGCGGCCTATCTAAACCTCATATCCCTGACAACACTCCATACATCAGCCACAGGCTAATACACTCTAATGGGCAGGGGCCTCACCCACATATAAACCATATGACCTGCCTCTCTTTCTCACTCACAATACCCACCATTTGTTTGCCTTTTTTCTACTGAACTTTGCTGCTCTAGTTGTACTTCTCGCAGTTTCTGCAGCTGTTCTGTTGTTCATCTTTCTTGCACTTGTATCCATTTATTCAGTTTGCTCACTTCTTATCTCTACTATTTCATTTCACTTTCGATTGCTCTCTTTTCACCCTCTATCTCTCCGTTGCTGCTCCGTCATCGCTCACTGCTCTGCCGTCTTCTTTGTTGTGTGCAAAAGTAAACTAAAGACGACAAGTGATTGGTAGAAGCTTCTCTTTACAAGAGTTGAGGGACTTTCAGAATGGATGTGGAGTGTGCTGCGCTCATCACCTGGTAGGGCGCAGAGCAGGGGAGGAGCGTGCAAAACATTAGCGCAAGATGCTAGTTGACCAAAATCATAGTCTGGAAAATAGCTACTTTTGGATGCACAATGTATCAGTCCACTATTCTATAGATGGCCCTGGTCTTTCTTCTGCTGAGGAGGAAAAGACGAGCAGCAAAGAAGAAGAGGGTGTGGGTTTCTGAAGTCCTTATGGCACAATAGGATTTAGGAAAGTTTAGGCTCTCTTTCAAATGTCCTGGTAGGTTTTTAAGATAGAGCTCAGGAAAGTAGGATACCATTTGTTGTGATCTGATCTTCCCTCCTTTTGGACGTGCACAGGTGCCGTCACAGAGCGCTTCGCTCTATCGTCGCTCAACACATACACAATAAATGGGTTTGAGAGGAAGTGCAGTGCCCACTGCATCCTATCTGAAAGGCCCTTTATTTTCCTCATCTGTATGCCTTCTGTCAGCCTTACAAACAGTGCACTAATTCTATAATTAATCAATACTTTTTTAGATATGGAATGAAAACTAAATGCAATGAAATGCCTCATCAGACTTGTTTACTTGGTCTCTTAGGGCGCGGTCACACTGGCAATCCATACCGTGCCCAAGCACGCTTCACCCCTTAAGTCCAGTTCGTTTGGCCAGTGTGATCGCTAAACATGACTCAAAATAAGTCACAAAGTAGCTGCCATGTTTTCTGTGCTGTTCGTCGATTTGCGGACACAGACTCTTTCATTTTTTTCATTAATTTACGGCTGTATCTGATTAAAGTGACTCAAAATAATCCACAAAGTCAGTAAAGTAGCTGTCATGCTCTGTGTTGTTCTCCGATATGCAGACAGACTCGACTGCGCGTCCCTTTTTTCTTTTCTTTTCTCTCAAGTCAGCCTGTTTATAAACTGAGCACGCTTCATAATAACATAAAGCATGCATGTGCTGTATTACGATGTTATGTACAAGAGGTAATCATGCTTAGGCACGGTTAGTCCTGGTGCAATGTGACCGCGGCCCGTGCACCCTCTTTCCTCTTTTCTTCCTTTTCTCTTACCCCTCCCATTCCCAAGATATATCTATCCATTCACTCTTTTCATTCCTTTAAACCTTACTGTACATGCCCCTCTCTCTTTCTTTTTCTCTGAGGACATCAAAGGCACTGCTCAACAGTAGAGAGGCTGACCTTGGACGCTCACTAGCAGCCCAGGAGAAAGAGCGAATGACAGAGAGAGAAAGAGAAAGAGAGGAGGAATAAAGAAAAACAAGAGAAGATAGAGAATTATTCTGTACAGGAATACGAACACAGCCTTAGATCAGATCCAGTGACGCTCACAAGTGAAGTGCTAGTTACAGTAAACATCGGAGGATTATGATGTTCTTTTCTGTCTTTTGATTTTTCTTTTCAATTGCCTGGATTACGGTGTTTGACTGCAGAGGACAACTGGCAATTACAAATTACCAGACAAAAAATAAAACAAATCTTCAATTGCATTTACAGCAATGTAAACATCTACCAACATCTAAAAAAAAGTTCAACCTACAGGATTTTTGTTTTACACCACTGAACATTAATGGTTTAAATTAGCAGATAAGACCTGTCATATTTCATAGTCCAAACAAATCCCTGCATATACTCATATAGAGGTTTGGTGAGAATAAACCCCCAAATTTACACTCTGTGATGAAGAAACTGAGCATGCTTGCATCTGAGTTACATCATTAAAAAGTAATATGCACAACCATAACCGAATTCTGTTCATTCCTACGCAAGTCTAGACACAAGAATTAACTTCAACAGCGTGGCATGTCTCGATAGTTCCAAAAAAGTTTGATCCTTGCCACAACTATGCACCCAATATACAGTGTTGAAGAGAGCTGCAGTGATTTCTTTACATCTGTTAATAGTTAGTGAACAGATGTTCAGAAAACACACATTACAAACAATCTGAAGTCCCGAATTATTATAATAATTAATCAAATCAAGCGTGATACAGAGAGCAGAGGAGAATTGTTAATGCGTGACCATGTAGAGACAGAAATGACATGCCGTTGTGTAAATAAGATAAATAACATAATGCTATTTAGTTTGTTTAATAAATGGACAAGGTATAGACCTGTTCTGTAGGAAAGGTATCCTTAAATGACGGGGCGCCCCCTAATTGTAGGGGAAACACTGACACATGCTACACCAAATGTATGAGCATGTACTGTTTTTAATTTCCACATTTGTGAAAGATTGATACAGGTTATGTACACTATAACTAAAAAAAATAAAAGCCAAGAAAGTTTTAAAGTGAAAGATGCACCAAAAAAGCCACAATCAGGATAAAAATAAGGAAGAGTCAACCATCAGTGGCTGTGATCCTTTCATATCTCGCTTCCAAGCTGACATTGTTTTCCCATCTTCTCCTCTTCTTCTCTACTTCCTTCCTCTTTTCTCCTCTCCCTGACTCCTCATCAGGGACCACATTAAAACTCTATCAATTACACACACTTTCGCACACACACACACACCTCCTGACAACTGTCTCTCTATGTCATCCCTGGGCTTAATGCCAGCATCTATCCCCCCCCTCTCTCTCTGTGCAGTCTTGTCCTCATCTCTCTCATTGTGATCCTGTGGCCTTGTTGGCCAAGGCATTCAATTTAGCTGTCATCCAGAAGCATCCCTCTTTTCGCACACAAACATGCACACACACGCACACGCAAACACACATACACACATGGATTTCCTGTCAGGACAGTTTGAGACCAATCAGGCTATGGTATTGGAGCATGCCCAGATGAGGGCTAAAGGCCATCAAGGGACCCCCCACACAATGAAGTACTCCCTTTAATCCTACACACATACACACACATTCATACACATATTACTGGACAGCATGTCAAAAGTTATGAACCTCATACTACAGATCATAGCCCACAAACACATGTACAGTCAACTTCAATAAAATTGCACTTTAATTCGACACAAGTGGTATATTATTTGAATGCATTACGCATCCATGTGTATGTATAAGAATTGAGACTTTTGTGTGTGTTTTCGCGCGTGTTTTTGCATGTGTGTGTGTGTGTGGGTGTGTGTGTGTGCGTGTGTGTGTGTGTGTCTGTTAAGTTGGAGTTGGCTTTAGGCGCCATCAAGATGTCACACAATATGGCTAAGCCTGGCTCCCACAGGAAGTGAAAGGTGTACTCAGTTTCCAAGTGATCAGCAGAGCCAGAAAGCAGGGAGAAAAAAGGGGGAGATACAGAAATGCAGAGACTGACAGGGACTAAAAGTGAGAAAAACTAAAATAAAGACGGACAGACAGACAGAAAGAGGGGGCGTTATTGATGCACACAGAGGCAATGGTCAGATGAAACAGGAAACTCTAAAACCAGGTGAAGCCATGAAGTAGGGATGAGAGGGAGGACTTGTTAGACTGGATAAAGCATTTTGAGTTGACACTACAGAGGAGGAGGAGAAGGTGGTGGAGAGCAGGCAACACTGCACCAAGTGGATAAGGAATTCATCCATGAGAGATAGAATACAGCCAAGCTTTCTTCAGCTTTGTCACAGAATGATTCATCTTTCAATATGTTGCAACACAGCACAGCAGTAAATTCAAAGGAATCATTTAGGCATGGTATGAACAAATCATCAGTCTGCCTAACCTTCTAAAGCCAGTAAATGGTCTGTAATCTGGTAATATTGATTGATTCCTGGTGTGCAGTTAACATTTTGCAATACAGGTGATGATAAAAAAAAACAAGCCTGTCCCTTTTTGTTCTGTACCAACAGACCCAAACTAATACTGCTTTTTAAAATGAAAATCTGAACAAACTATATTATAAATCAGACAGAAACTAAAAAACGTAAGAGTTTCACTGCATCAAAAATTATAATCACGAAAATTAGTAGAGCAAGCTAAAAGTGTTGGATGTTTCTCCAGCATCCTGTCGGGAGAGAGAAATATAAATTTAGACAAAATTTCCGCCCATTCATTGAGTATCGCAACCGTCCGATTCACTGCTCAAAGCATCCTGGGATACCTAGCCATGCTAACAGAGCTAGCAGCGTCACTTTGAAACATCTTTACTCATTATGTCAAAATCATCCATCCAAAGAAAACGTGGATATACTGTTTGCAAAATAAACTTTGTGGAGGGTTGGTTTGTTGGAACCTAGTGATCCCCAGAGCTGAAGGGAGCTGTTGGCTTTCAGTGGGCAGGCAGGGGGAGGCAGTAAGTGTAGGAGAGCAAGACACTGCTCTGGGTGAAAGATGAAGCAGTTTGGCAAAGCCCGGAGCTTTAGGGCCGAAACTGGTTAACCAGTCTTAGGGGGGGAATGAGCACAGCATATACGGAAGTGTTTTTGGACAACTTACAGTAGCTATAGGCTCACCACAACACTGCCCACTGTTTCTCCAATTTCACCACATGTCAAGCTGTAAGATTCACGGGTGGATGTGCAGCCAGGAACAGCGCACACTAGCATGAGTGGCGGGAGAGACGGAGATGAAATCAGAAAGATAAGAGTAGACCGATAGATGTGAGTAGATAGATAGATTACAGGCGGTATGTAGTTAGCTAATTAATTGTTAAAGGCGACGCAGTGAGGAGTTGGCTCAGTCTCATGTTGGCATATTGAGTAAGAGCAGAGTAGTTGCAC
Organism: Tautogolabrus adspersus; assembly: GCA_020745685.1. NCBI lineage: Eukaryota > Metazoa > Chordata > Actinopteri > Labriformes > Labridae > Tautogolabrus > Tautogolabrus adspersus. The sequence continues at coordinate 15,611,325 of CM036547.1, read as the reverse complement.
TTGATTGGGCAGGCATGCGTGTATATTTTATTGTTGTTTTGAAATTAAATACGTAATAAATCTCAGAGCCAACCCAGCCCACTTTAAAACCAATGTTGAAAGAGTTTGAAAAACTTCAACGAGAAAATCTCAAAAACAGCTGAGAAGTCATCTCTTATACTTTAAGAGAGTTGATATTACTTCAAAAGATCATTAATGTCACAGTTAGAAACTTTTTGTGGATTTGGGTTTCCAGGGGCTTTAAGTGTAAAAAAAAAATCCAGATTGAGAAATGTAAATACTTCAAACTGAAATGATCCAAATGGCGCTGTTAAATACTCTAAGCCAGGGGTGGCCAACCCGCGGCTCTCGAGTCGCATGCGGCTCTTTGCCCGGTCTGATGCGGCTCTTCAGTTCATATCGAATTTTGTGTGTTCTTTTTTTGTGTTTGTGTTTAACATTGCCCGTGCGCGTCAGTAATTCACACATACTCCGTGCGCGCCGCGGTCCATCAGTGCCCCGCACTACGCTGTACTAAGCTGCAACTCTAGTCAACGCTGCGGTCCATCTACGGAGCGTGCCACTGCAGGCACGCGTCAAGTTGGACAGAATATGACAAGCCGGACAGGAAGTCAGACAAGGAAACGCACAAAACATCCGGTCAATTTCAAAATAAAACACAATATACGGAATCTCGCTGATTTTCACGCATTTTGTTCTGTGGAGTGGATGCTATTGTAAATTGTATGTTTTTGTTTGTGGACTTGATTGAACTGAGAGTTTGTGTGTGTGTGAGACAATATTCATTGTTTACAATGACTGGCCTGTGGTCTTAGTTACTTTTAAGTCCATTTTTGGTCAATATCATGTTGGTGTGTGACATTTACAGTAAATGTGGCTGAGCAGAGGTAAGTGTCTGTCTGTCTGTGTGTGTGTGTGTGTGTGTGCGTGCGTGCGTGCGTGCGTGCGTGCGTGCGTGCGTGTGTGTGCATCTGTCTGTGTGTGTGTGTGCGTGTGTGTGTGTGTGTGTGCGTGTGTGTGTGTGTGTGTGTGTGTGTGTGTGTCTGACTATGTGAGGGTGTGTGTGTGTGTGAGTGTCAAGGCTTGTTAATTTTTAGATTTTAAATCTGTGTGTGAGAGAAAAACAGATGAACGTGGAGGAGGACGAGAGTGCAGGAGGGACAGAGAAAGGCAGAGAACAAAAGAGAGGGGAAGGGACGGGGGGATGTTCGTGTTTGCCTGTTTGTATGATGTGTCTCTTTGCAGTAACACAGTAGAAAATGTGGCTCTTAGTCTCTGACCGGTTGGCCACCCCTGCTCTAAGCATACAGCCGCTCTAGAAACAATATTAAAGCAGCAGGACACAGACAGTACTACACTTTGTATACCTTGATCCATTTAAAAGGAATTATCGTCTTTGATCCGACAGACGAATTCTTATGGACGGTTTGTGGGCGCTGCCATCTTATGGTGGCCGCCATCCCTGCGCTGGCATCTCAGCGTCTGCCGATGCTTGCTTACTGTGACAACAGCATTCATAGCTGGATTAAAAACATATTTTAGATTTTACATATTGTCTTTAACAGATGAAATAAACAAACTCAACCATCCACCTCGTAAAATGTGATGAATGCTGTAATAAAACGTTATTCTACAAGTTTGTTAGCTGTATCAATTAACTGCTGCATTTAACAATCACAGTCTAGTTGCATTGTGAAATACATTTCTAAAGATATCCATTAAGCATGTTTGTTTTTGCTAAGCAGCTGGTGTGTAATGATGACATGCAGCTCACCTGATTATGCGCGCTAATAGATGAACGTTACTCAAGATCATTTCATTAATCCCTGGTGAGAGGCAACTCAATATCTACAAATCACTCAGAGAAGACAGAAATAACTTATAATTATTATATTCTTCTCTCGATCCACCTCTGAAGAATATGTAAGTCCTCTGCACGACCAGTGAGTGTATGTAAAGTGCTCAAAGTTCAACGTTATTCGTGACTATTACAGCAGCTGAGAACTCCACAGGTTCTTCCTAAAGTCCTCAATATGGTTGTAAAAGGTAAAGTTACATCGAAGGTCGTGTTCACAGGAGAAAAATGTTCAGTTTTTAGGACAGCTCGCATTCAATCCCGCAGCTGTTAAAGGGAGACGGTTTGGCAGCTGGTCAACTTCCTGTGTTTGGTTGGATTCGTCTGTACTATAAATAGAATCATCTAAATAAAAACACACAGCAGCTTGATTGTGTCAACATTTGCAGATACAGATGACTCATTTAGCATCAGGTAACTTAGACTGAGAAATGCTAACAATGTCAATGAACTTTTTTAACACATGAAAGACAAATGTACATTGTTAACAAGCTTTTTTCCCCCATCAAAATACACAAATATCGGAAAACAAAAACCCTCTTTGGTTTGTTTTACCAGAGATGCTTGTAGGGAGAGAAACCAGATGGTCATTATCACACATATCTTACAGTTCAAACTGTTTTCTCTCTAACATAGATCACAAAGAGTTCTGCATCTTCTTAACTGGCACAACATTTCTCAACTGATAAATGTCATAGACAATGCTACTAATTAATTTAGAGCAGTAGCATTTCTTTTGGTTTTGGTTTTTCAGTTTTACTGCTTTCATGTTTGCATTCACAAGTCGACCTAGATGCGAGAATACTCCCCCGCTGTGTTCACCTATTCTTTAATTTTATTCTCTTTTCAACATTGTTCTTCCAATCTTCTTTCTTAATCCATCCCACAAGCCTGTCTTACCTCTCCCTCTTTAAGCTCTGCAGTTCTAATTAAGTGGGCTGTCTAGATGACATTTACTGTTAAATGAGTCTCATGTCCTTCTCTTCCCATTCATTCTCCAGAGGTGGATATCTGTGTTTGGTGTCAGTGCTGAGTGTTTATAACTTTGTCATGGGTTCTATGTAGAAATTATATTACATTTGTCTTCTACAATAAGTATTTTTGTTTGCATGAGCTCCCTCCCACCTCTGCTTGCAGGCCAGAGGGGCTGATTGCCAGTTGACCGCAGGGCTATTTTAAGGCCCAGATTAATTTGTGGTGATTGATTATGATAATTAATTTGCCGTAGGTGGATGATTGTGGTAATTAATTTGCTGCAGCTCGATGATTAAAGGTTGCTGGTGTCCCGTTGTGACCAGCACAGTTTGGCCGATTAGCTCCTTTACTGCCCCAATCATGTATTGTTAGAGTGTTCAAAGCTTGGGCCAGTATTTACCTGAAGCATACAACTACAGCAAGAACTCTGGGATAACTGCAGTTACATTAAAATAGATAACTCCGAACCTGCAAATGAAACTAAATCTACGTGCTTTCCTTTTATCACTGAGCACACATTACTGAGCAGTTGGAACACAGACACAATGAGCACTCTGGTGGTAAAATATGTTTCAATCTGTTTTCCATAAAGTCTTCAGTATATTCCCTCAATATATTTTATTCTTTTACAACAAATACTCTTAGAAAAGTGCACAGCAAGATAGTAGAAATATTGCTATTTCCATCTTTCATTTGCCTGGAATTCCCCCCAGACTCTGCAGGATTGGTGAGGTGGAGAGCTACTCCATCCAACCAAATGAGACTCGCAGCTCAAATGAGAACGAATGGCTTCCATAACAGCGATATTATTAAACACACAGCACTGGTGTTTCAAACGCATTAGTGGGACTGATATGAAGTTGTTCGGCTGACTGGCGGAAACAATGAACTCTGGCTAACGTTATTAATCGGAATCATAAATCTATTTCTCATCTGGTCTATCAAATAATGAGGTAGGGGAAACCATGCAAGCTTTTCCATTAAACCGTGGAACACCACACAAAAGCAGCGACGTCCACACAGCCACACAATGCTGCACACATGTACACACTCTTTCACACAAAACACACATACTGTGTAGAGCGAGGGAAATGGAAAGCAAAATGGGAAACAGTAAAGGCAGAATAGTTTTTTTCACATCTTTATGTAAGAAATTCATTTATGCATTGCCTAAGATGGACTTGAGCTTATTAGTTTCTTTATTCTGAAATGGGATGCTGTGCCGAAGCAAAGAAAAAGAATAGAGAGAGACATTCTGTTTGCATCAAAAACACTGTGCGGCATATTTTAAATAGTATAATTCAATTACAGCAGGAATTTTAATTCTGGTTATCAGTCTGTACAGTCTCCAAGGAAAACATCTTCAACAGAACAAGGACATGGCCAGAGGGATCAACTTTTTTTAATCACTAACTAAACCACCAACTAAAAATTGCTGCATGTCCCATTCTGTGGAAAAAAACAGAATTTGGGAAAATATAAAAGTGAATCTGGTAAAACATTTAAATGGATTTCATAGGCGTTAACCAGAGAGTGGCTAACTGCTGATGATAGCAGTAGCTAACAGGTTATATGTTTTCACTCATGATATGGCCCGTTGTAAATGTGTTTATTTTTATCGGCCAAAAAAATACACTGTGTTTTGCTATTATACAACTTATTCTAACTAAGCAGCAACCTCTAGTGTTAAGAATGAAACTTTTTTTGGAGGTGCCACAACCTGCAGTTCCTGCAGTGTCAAATTCTCTCCCTAACCACAGACTGTCTCAGACAGAACTGATGTGCTTTCAAATTAATACATATTATATATACTGACATTGTTACCTTTACCAATTATATGTTATCTTACTTGAATACACACAGGTAATACAGAACCAGAGGTCGCGTTAACTGAATATTCCCCGTCTTTGGCGGAATTTTTTTTAACAATGACGGAAAAATCTGAAGGCTGTGGATTAGATCACCGGGTGTCCACCACTCCTTTCAAATTCTCACACAGCCTGGTTTGAATGATGTTAATGTACAGCTGCTTGCTGCCGATGCTGTGCTGGACAAATAACTGTGCTGTGCTAGATAAATAGCGGAAATTCGAGTGGAACTTTTCAAAATGCGAGGCGTACTCCTGGTGTTTGTGCGTGTGCGGAGCAGATTAAAGTTGTTTGTTGCAAAAACTAAATTAATTTAGAGGGGAAAACACATTTGATATAAATACAAACCTAATATTAAAATATAGCCGGCCCTAAGATAAGAGTAAGAAAAAATAAAAGTGTGTCGATCTCCTTTTTTTCTATATTCTATTATAGTTGAATGTATATACATTTTTGCATCTTGGGGGAATTAAATACAGTTTTAGGTGTAAGCAGGATTTTGTAAAGCCCACAAAGTGTGACTTACAGAAAAGCTAAGTTAATTGCAGTTTCATCTTTATCACGAGCATGAGCATTCTGCTGAATTATGGATGCAACAGTCAGCATTCAGTCAGTCAGCCCACGGTTCAATACATACCTTGTTTTTTTTGGTCACTGTTTTGGTTTGGTTCCGATGGCCCGGGCCGTTGTAGTGGTGTTTATAACCCTTACCCATTATACTCAAAACCGAAATGAAACATCCCCACACTACTGATTTGTAAGACGATTTGCCTCTGCTCACCTCTCACCATGGTAAAGCAATGTGTGTAATCTGACACCAGTGCTGTCAGCTTCCCCCAACTTTAGCGCGCAGTACATTAACTCGCAGGCAGGAGTTTCTTCATCCCAGTGCTGTACGCAAAACCGAGGAACCTTAATTCACAAGCGTGTTTTGAAGCGTGGATCCCGTTCCTAACGGTTTGATATTCTATTGAAAATTGTTGCATTCCTAACATAAACACATCACAAATTTATAGCAATAAATTATTTTTGTAAACAAGCAAGGCTTTCTAACTTACTGTAGCATGAATACAGTTTATTTGTTGGATTGTCAGATGAAGCTTAAACTAGCTATCAGCTTCCCTCAGAAGAACTGGTACCAACGTAAAACCTGAATTTGGTTTTTATTTTGGATTCAATGGAAACATGCTGCAAACTGGTATTTAAAAACAAAAAACAGGAGCTACACATGAAAACTGTGATTTATAGCTAATACGCACTCTTTAATATTTATTTATTTATTTATCGCGCTTCATTTTGTTGAATGCATTGACTGAATATCAAGAGTAAAAGTACTAAAAAGACATTTCACTGTTAATAAAACGAAGTAAAAAAAATGTAGCAAGAGGGGGGCTTTGACTGTAAGGGGGGCCTTGGCATGGCAAAGTTTGGGATCTCCCACTCTGGAGAATTGAATCGGATCAAATTGTCTTGTAAAGGACAGATGCACATCCCTCGTTCCATATGGATCATGGGTCGGCTGCGATCAGTTGCACCACTAGAGAACATCGCAGTTCACACAGGTTGTGCAGGACTATATTAACCTGTTTTTATTTTCATAAAATGCCAAAACATCAAAGCTTTCAAATAAACCCACTTTAAATAGAAGTCTTTTCACCTCTTTATAGGAATTCAGAATAAGTCACCTTAATATTTACCACTTTTATGAAGCTCCTCCACAGAATAATTTCTTCAAAGTTGGGCCGGCATATTAAACTTACTCTGTATTCTGGATTAGCATTTCATTTGAGTGAACTTTATGTGCAAATGCCATTTGCCTTGGTTTCATAGCAGAGGATTTTACTGATTCAAGTAAAAAATGTCAGAGTCCCCCTGACTTATGGCTGAAAAATACCATCTGTTCTCTGCCTACATGAACAACTCCCAAAATCAAACCTGGGCTGAAAAATACTATTCAGAAGATACTGTTGCACATGCATCGTTTAATGTATTTATGCATTTTCACACCCACCAATGACTTGATGAGGTTGTTATGATTAATAGAGGTGAAAATCACTTGCCATCGAACGGGCCCATTTGACTTCCCTAACTCCTTCAACACACACATCACATGCAGAGCACTAAGCCCTTGGTGCTTAATGGAGCCCTCATATGGGTTATTGATCGGGTGGACCGCAGCGAGATTAATCTATTCTTCCAATCAAGCTTTAATTAATAGCAGGACACTGGTGAGACCCCATTAAAAGTCGTGGTCATTACTCACAGCAGGAGTATAGAGGAAACCAATAATCCAAACATGGCTTATGCTCCCTCGCTTCATATTTAGGGCTTCGGCCTGTTAAACCTAAGACACCAGATGTTGCGATAATGTATTTAATGCAACAGGAGCCAAATCAAGTTATGTAAGTCTTAAAAAGGTAAGCTAGGGGACACAGATACAAAAAGACAGCAACAAAAATAACTGGCTGTAACTCCAATTCAGTATACACAAACATTCAGAAACTGACAGCAAGAATGTGTGTGTGTTGAGGGGCTGGAGGTAGTTGGAGATAACCGACAGCTAAGAGGCCTAAATGTGAAAGCACTGGAACATTTGCCAGACTGTATTCAGTGGACCATAAATCTCTCATGTTGCTGCCCATGCTTAGAATGATTATGCTAAAAGTGGATATTGGACCTCTCCCTGAAGTTAGTGCCATTAGCAGGCAGGAAGTAAATACTTAGACAGAAAGAGGGAGAGAGACAGGAAGAAAAGAAGCTCCCTATCACTGAGATGGGGTTTTAGTCCTGTGTGTGTGTGTGTGTATGGCGAGAAAGAAAGAAACAGGATGAGTGCAGGGAGAACTTAACAATTAGCGTTCATAATGAGATCAGGGTTATCAGACCGCTCGCTGGTCACGGATGATGAAAAGAACACTAATTCAGTTTGTCTATTCCTCTGTTCCGCTGGCCCTCTCGCCTCTTGCTAAGGGATGGGGAGAGCGAAAGAGGAAGGGTGGGGAAATGTCCAGATTAAGAATAACTCTTATCCGACATGTGCTAAATTATCTCCGCAGTGTAATTACATTGCTTACATAGGTCACAATAACTGCGGGACAAAGAGAGCAGAAGTCATCATAGGAATCTAATTCCTGCCTCTCTGCAGCTCTTGGTCACCTCCAAGATATTTGACACTGAAATGAACCCATTATTGATAGCCTTTTACATACAAACAGCCAAAATGATATCAGCAGAGTATTCTTGTTTCCTGTTTAGTCCCTTTTTCTCCTGCTGCCTATAAATACCTCAAAGCCTGCCCTGGATGCACCTCAGTGGGAGCTAAATGAGTGTAAACAGCCCTGACTGGGCCAGAGACGAATGAGTGGTACTGCTGAGGGAGGAGGTCAGGAGATGGATGGAGACACAGACAGAGGAGGAGAAGACAGAGGAAGAGACATTCACATACTCCTCTCTATGGAGTTCCTTGTGACAAATGGCTTCAGCCAAGCCCTCCGAGCCTCAAAGAAGACACAGCACATTCATAAACACAAAAAATACTCATAGATCGCAGGCAAACACACACGGGCGATGAGGTGATTCGTTTATAAACCTTTTTTAAATCCAACAAATAGAGAGGGTATCAGTTGGGTGTATTTCCTGTTTCAAGGAGTTTTGTTGCCACACCCTTAACACCTAATCCCATTCTCTTCAATAGAGTGTAATCATTAAGACTGATTAGGAGACATCTCAGTGTGAAGGGACCCCAACACAACCCATCTATCACAACGCACACATGCACACATGCATGCAAAGGCACACAAACACTCAAACTCACACATACACACACAGGCTTCACCCATCACCCCCTGTGGCTGGTCTATCGGAGGCCTCTGTGATTAGTTGTCCTGCCGGACTGAATTATGATGTTAATAAGTCACCATTAGTTCTCAAGTCCACACCCACTCCACACATGTGAGTGAGAGTGCACTTAAGCCCGCACACACACAGCCAAACCTGTATCATTCAGCTGAAGCTTCTTTTGGCCTGTGCTTCATCAATACAATAAATGGATATTGAAATAAACCCCTGTTGACTTTTTTTATATTGCTTCTTGCACTAGGAACATTTTTGTAAATTAAATTAAATCTATTGTAGTTCTCACTATGAAAGTGAAACGGAAGCAACATTACTAATCATAAACTTTAATGCTCACAAAATCATTTGTAATATGATTTTATATCCACATAGACCTTTTTCAAGGGAGACATTTCCACTTGTCCTCGCAGGAAAAGCAAACAATTACTAGGAGATTACTGTTGTAGTACAATGTAGTCTTGTAGACTTTTATTTATACTTCTTTTGCAATGGCAACTTAAAAAATCCTCCATTCTGACCCATCCATGACAATTGTGTGTTAACAGTGAGATACTGTATGATGAACAGTGATTTACCTATAACATTATTTAAAGTAAGCCAAATAAATGTTATTAGTGATCATGCTTTTAGTTGACCCATGATAACAATTGCATTGAGTTTGAATATTTGCTGTGGCCTGATCCAGGTGTGTGCAAAAAAAGTAAAGAATGTTTTCCTAATTGTAGTGTTAACTAGTTTAACTCCGAGCATTGACTAATCACTTGATCGATTTTGATAATGCCCATCATTTTTTTAAAGTTATTTCTGCACATAAAATACCGATCTCACAAGATTTGTTAAGAACAGCATTTACCCAACTCTGCAGACAACATATGGATAAACATAATATATGAATAAAAAGTGCATTACAAGATCAGAGGAAGAAAAAGTATTCAGTTCTATTTCTTGTCACAACAGACCCCAAGTGGTTACAAACAACAACAATTGATCTCTCTCCGTCTCTGATACTGTCAGAAACTAGCATGATTAACAGACCAAATATCAATCACAAAAAGTCCAAAGTTAAAGCTCTACAACAAAAATGTTCATGAATATGAGCCTCACATAAAAAAGGCAAGGTAGCCAACATCATTTAGACATTCAAAAACAAAACCAGGATTCTCAATAGGTTTGTTGTAAAAAAAAAAAAAATGCTAATGAGACCAAGGCAGTAAGAATAACTGTCTGAAGTATAATCACAACAATTTTAACAGCGACCTTTTCAACATAAAACATAACACTGACAGAAGTCTAGCAACGGCACGGCGGCCAACACAAACACCAGAAAGCAAACAAAAGACGAAGTTTGACTTACTACTTGAAGTGGTTCAACATGAAACATCGAGGTGCTCCATCTCAGATTCAACTCCACAAGTGACACCTTAAATACATTTAAAGAGTTAAACCAAAAAGTGGAAAACAGTCCAAACTAATTTGAACTCCACTCTTTGTATATAGTTTCAGAGCTCACGGATATTGCTCCTGACGACGACGCTAACTTTTTACATTAGGATAAATATCTACGTTGCTAGCAAATATAAAAACTCACCCTTTTTAAAGTGAACAATATCTCCTCCTTTCTCACTTCTATCGCAAGTTTGGTTTGTGTCTTCTCATCACCACCTTTTCCCTCTGAAGTGTTTTGAAAGCTTTTTTCAGTTTATTTATTGCTTTTTCTACAAGTGTTAGCTAGCTAGCTTGCCAACCGGGCATCATGCCACTGACATGAACTGGGCAGGACGAACAAACTCTTCTTCGGGGTTTTTTTCTTTCGTGATGACAACTTCAGCTTTACGTTTTCAAGAGGGAAAACCTCTCCAAACTGAGGAAACTTTACACGCACCCTGCCAATAACTAAAACCGTTTTAAAAAACTGTCTATTTTACACCAGAAAATTACATTAACAACAACAATAATAGCCTAATAAATTATTATAAAAGTATGCTTGTTGTGATGGTGGTGGTGGTGCTTTTCCCCTTAAAATGACAGGTTATCTTACACTCTGTGACCTATAGTGCTATTAAAAAGCTCGGGTAATCTCCATCATGGTAAACAATTTTTAAGCTATTTAAAATGTATTTTAGATCTCATCACTTTTCTAATCATGCAAACAGAAACATCCCATTCTCATGACACCTCACTTATCAGTTATATTTGGTAATAAGGTCAGTACATGTTTCCATAAAAGACCTTTCATAACCTATGGGATGGACTCTGATGATTTTCTTTATACAGTATGCTGTCCAAATCAATAGCATGTTCGCCAGAAATTGTCCTACTAGCCATATCTTAGCTCTGACTAAATCAATATCAGAGAGATATTAGGGGACAGAAACAACAGCAACAGATAGATACAGTTACTAGGGGTTGTAAAATATACAGGTATGGTCCTGGTGTTCGGGTTTAATAATTGATCAGGATGAGTCAATGGTGACATGTATTATTGTAGTTTGATAAGCTATAGCCCCATGTGAAGATATAGCCCTTGAGAAAATCAATAGGTAAGGGTAAACTATTGATCAGCACATATTTAACAAAAGGTTGAACTGATGACAAATAAACGTGTGTCAGCGAGATTTTCAGAATCATGGCATTCATCAGAATAAATCAATATAGAATCCTCATATGCCTGCTGTTTGATCAAATCCTTAATTACTTAGTTAGAAGAAGAAGTAATTGTTTAAACTATATTGAGTCATAAAGTTCCCATTTATGAGCAGGAAACAGTATAGTTGCAAATCAATACCTAAATATGTACAGGGGTGTTTTTCATTGCAAATTATAGTTGTTTAGTATTTCCAGTCTGTTTCCAATTTTTGTCAGAATTTAGTTCTTTAGAGCATCTTTACTTTTTTAGGTTCAAATGACGGGTACAAGGAGACATTTTGAGAAGGTTGCCTTGATAAAGGAAACAGCTACTTAAATGAATTGCAACATATTGCTTGGTAAGTTAAGATTCCTAATCTATTTTGCTTTCCCAAATCCAAGGGTCATTACCTACCAGATGCATGAAAATTACTAACTGACAATATATCCTCTTGTTGGTTGAAGGACGCATATTCCAGGCAGAGTTTTAGGGAGGCATCTGCTCTTGAGTTGCACCATAATGACTGGCTTATGAAAACCCTATCCTAAAATTTGGCTCTATGTTTGTAGCAGCAGACAATGAGCTGTCTGCCATCTGGGAAACCATCACAACTGTGCTTTCCAACACACACACACACACACACACACACACACACACACACACACACACACACACACACACACACACACACACACACACACACACAAACACACACACCACTTGAGCATTGGAAATGATCTGAAGAGGTTCTTCAAATGCAACATATTGTGTAAGGCATGGGGTTTGGACACATCTAGTGTCTCTGGTGCTCATATATGCCATTGAAGAGAAGACATGGGATGCAGTGTTCCTCTTGTCAGGCAGCATGCAACATTAAAAAATGTCTGCATTTGTGCAGTTTTCTCATCTGACATCAGACAAGCCCGTTCTTTATTCTGTCCTTCTATCCACACGCTCTCATTCAAATGGGAAGTTTCAACTCAGTGGAGCGTGAATATGTTTGAGTTTGAACAAGGTGTTGAAAATTTCCCCGAATCAGTGAAGCCCAGGTGAAAAGGGATTGTCCCTCTAAAGTAAGCTGAGATCACATTATTATGCTTTGATACAGTCTTGGAAGCTTTGGCTGACAAAGTTGTGTGTGCACATATATATCCGTACACACAAAACGGAATATCTCTGTGTGCATTGTGCAGCTTCAGTATCTCTCCGGCACACAGAACTAGCAGAGGTTAATGTCTGCACTTTAGCTTAGAAATAAAATGGAGAGTACTGTGCATTTGTGTGCATGTGTCTGTGCGTGTGTGCGTAAAGAGCTAACTGGGGTTGACCATTTTCTCCTCTTCTGTAACTTAATTAAAGAAATATAAAATGGCAGGCCATTAGGGCAAACGCATTCACCAGCCTCTTATTGAGAGATGCTTTTTGAACAATCAAATTCTCCACAAATTGTATGGCACTCCAACTCTAAACTACCACACACTCTCACACACACAAACACACACACACACGCGCACACACACACGCGCGCGCACACACACACACACACACATACATACATACCCACACCTCTCTAATCTTCCAAATATGACTGTAGCTCAGTGTGGGCTGCAGGAGGAGGAGATGGGAGGCAAAGCGCTTCCTCAGTGATAAAGAAGCACCTCAAACATGGCCGTCTGTTCACCCTGCCTTCTTATTAAACAGAAAGAAAGAGAAAGAAGGGAGGGCCACCAGAGATTGCAGAAACAGACAAATCTGAACTTCACACTCATTTATCCTTCCTCTTGAAGCCTCCATGTTCTCCTCTCTCCTTTTCCTCCCCTTGTCTTGTGCCCCCATCCCTCTCGTCCTCGTCTCCTCCGTCTGAGTTATTAGAGATGAGAGGAAGTCATTCTCACTGTGTGGTTATTAGTATTGATCTGAGCGCCGTTCAACAGCCGTTTCCTGCTGATTTCCTCTCGTTTGCCCTCCCTCCCTTTCTTACTTTATATCCTATAACAGCCCCCCAATCCACCCCAACACCCTTCCAACCCATCCATCTTTAGCTCTCTAGCTGCTTCACGGTGAAGTTTTTAACATAGTGCTTTGTCCGCCGTGTCTGACTGATTTACCGTATAGTGTCCTTAATACTGCTACACACAAGCACACTAACTGACCACAGAAACAATAAATTCACATTCAAGCTCAGGCCTGAGTATTTTATTGACCAATAAAGAGCACACACACACGTCCACTCTACTCCTGCTGTTTGCACAGAAAGCAGTCACTCACACACACATCTATAATGTTCTATCACACATCTATTATTAACGATTACTATTTACCATGGGGACCTTAGACTCTCCTCACTCAAAGGAGTTCAATTCTCTGCCAGGTTTGCTGCTGCTTTTTTTTTTGCAGAATTACAATAAACACAATGACAACAATTCAAGCATTGACCTGAAAAAAAATTATACATCATCTAATTTTGCAGAAGTGTGTGCAGCTTGAATGAAGGCGTACTGGTGCAAAGCTCATGATTAGGTCTCTATAATTAATGAATCATTTAAATAACACAGGTTAAAGCATGTGTATTATTCATAGTCATTCTCCCTGCACACAGTGCATCCTGTCAATAACAGCCCCATGAGATGCAGCACAAACATACACACACACAACTATGCACACATGTGAACCATGTCAAAACCGCGCACAGATTGGGAATAGATTAACAGACAGATTAAAATAGTTCCCAGGGTGCATGTGTGGTTTTGGCGTTATCAGCTTAGCCCCCTTTCGCCTCTGTCAACAGCTGACAGCCGCCTCTCAACGGTTTACAGCGGATAGGAGTCACTAAACACTATCAATTTCCACCCTGATTCACTAATATTTAAGTATAACTCTTACCTCAACCTTTAGCTGTAACTGTAATCTTGCCACCAATCCAATATATCATTAGCCTTAGCATGCTTGGTTCTATTGGCATGTCCTTCCTCTGTGACTATGTCTATTAGTCTTGGCTGATAGAGCAGCCGTCAGTAATGAAGACACACTACATGGTTCCTAATGGCTGGTGGAAGGGATGTAAACAAGGTGAAAAATAAAACTGAAACATCACAATGAGATGAAAATGATAGGAAATGGTGATTACAGACAGTACAATAATAGCTCACAGCAGCAGTAGCAAACAAAGCTATTTGTAAAAGGAAAAAGAGGCTTGTTCTCGAGGGAAATCATTGTGCCAGGTATTTTATCTAGAGTTCAACTCAGCCTGTCCTCTGCTTTGAAGAGGCCGAGGACACAGTGAGGGAATCTCCCAGGTTGTGTTCTGCTTGGTGACCACTGTTTTTTAAAAAGTACAACTTATAAATAGAGGCTGGTTTCTGAGGGACAGAAGCAAGGACAGTCATTTAAAGAGAAAGCACACAAACACACATGGAGTGACAGAGAGGAGTGCCAAAGACAACAAATAAAATATAAATAGGAAGTATAACAGAAATGTGTAATTTGATGTCAGTAAGACACCCTATTGAAATAGAAATGTAAAGGTAATGCGAGGAGTTTTTAGCTGCAACAGACTGAAATAATGATTGATGCCTCTTTATGACCTACCAGAGCAAAAGACAACCAGCATGAAGATTCACTAGTCCTCTATGGTTATTTTTAAGGTCTCAAATCACTGCTGTAGGGAAGGTATCAGAGATGGTGATTATCTACATGCTGCCAAAATAACCCTTTTTACATTTTCCAGGGCAAACATTTTGGATGAAGAATACACTTGACTGTTGGGAAAGAAATCCGATGAGATTTATTTTTTTGAACTTCCTCACAGGAGCTCTAAAGAGTAATACGATAAATAAAATTGACATTGTGCGCAACAGGAAAAGCTGAATATATGCGAGGAGACTTTAGTGATTAGACCTGATCATGAGGTCATCATTTTACAGGGCTATTCTCGCCATATCCGTACAGAATCCTCTCAGTGGAGTGAGCGAAGTGTGTGTGGTGTTGAGCAGGACAGCCTCCATCTCTTTCTGTTGAAACTGCAGGTGAATGTTGCAGAAGTCAGTTGCTTTGAGCTGCCTCTGAACAGACAGCTCACAGCAGCAAAGAAAGAACACTCTAAAGTTTGGCAGCAACAACTCGATTGGCTCTAAGAGGTCACTGTAGATTATCATGCATTTCACAGGAAAGTGTGAATGCCCTCCGCTGATTGAGTTGGAAAAGGAAGAGAGCCAGATAATTGAACTTAATGCTTAGGGTAAGCAGAAAGAGAGTCATCCTGATTTAACTTTTTGCTGAGCTTCATTAGAGAGTGTGATAATATAAAATGACCAGGGATTGAAGTGAAATGTAAGAGTAGAGATGAGGGTGCTTAGAAGATCAAAACTGCCTCGTGGTTCTTTTTGGCAAATTTGTTCCCTTAGCCATAATGGAAGAACTATTAAGATCCTTTTACTCTTACTTCAAGAAAAGCTTACAAGTTTATAAGTTATCGGTTAATGTTAACAAAAATGTTAGAGCATTGATTCTTCAGAGACATGGACCGATTAAGAGTTGAATAATTACGTATAATCTTTTTGGGGATAATATAACTGCTGCATTAATGTGTATGTTGTAGCTCCTGTACATACTATAAGTTAGTTTAATGTACAGTCAGTCATTATATTGAATACTTTCTGAAAATGTATTTTTCAAACTACTCAAAGTTTGGCTGAGTTGGTGGAGCACGGCCCCATGTACTGTACAGAGACTACAGTTCTTGTTGCACTGGCCATGGTTCGACTCCTGGCCGTGACCATTTGGTGCATGTCATCCCTCCCTCGCCCCACATTTCCTGTCTCTCTTCAACTTTCACTGTCAAATAAAGGCAATAGGCTAACATTTAATATATATATTTCTTAAAAGAAGCTCTTTCAGTTTTCTAAAGTAGTAGAATTTTCTTCAATCTTTAGTTTCTGACATGTACATTGGTGGTTTACCTTTGCAGCAAACGTTCAAACTTAGCAATATGTAAAGTTCTGAGTAACTTGTTTTCAGACAAATGTTCTTAAGTAAAGAGAACCACTTTTGCCCTTGAGGTTTGGTTGAGTAGATGTATATAGCTGCATAAAATATGGCGACACAGAAGTAAAGCACAAGAACCTTTAATGTAAACTGAAGTGCAGAACTTGAGTGCATGTACTTAATTCCATTAATGCCACACTCCTTAAGCACAACCAGGACAGGACACCTTCTGATCAAGTTGACATAAGGAAAAATGAAAAACATATTAAGGGGAAATAAGTAGTAACTCATACACAAATACACAAATACATACATCCACATTTTCACATGTGGGATAAAAAAAAATGTTTTTGTGTGTTAAAATTCCCCACTGAAAAACAATGTTTTGTAAATCATGTCTTGTGACAGTCAAATAATTACATCACATTATTATTATTATTTTGTTAATAAAACCCTTTTCAGAAACAACATAGCAGAGTTAAAAAATGCACACACATGCTCTCTCTCACACACACACACACACACACACACACACACACACACACACACAAACTCTATTCAAATGCAAGCACCCAGTTATCAAGGTCTAACAGGCTGCTATATTTAGTAAATGTCAACTGCACCACAGAATCCTACAAAAAATTCTGCTGTAAACTTTTGCAGCGTGTGATAAAGGAGTGTTACGCCTTACAGTAGCTACGCTCTGGATTGATGACAAACCCGTATAACAGCCTCTTGTGTTCACGGCAGACTACCAGAACAAAATGCTGAGTTACTTATCTTCTTCTCATTTGTACCTGTTCACTCTCTCTCTGCCTCGCCCCCTCTCTGTGAACATGAATGATATTCAGTCGCACCCACTTGCACGTTAATCCGCCCTGGATATTAATTACAGTCTTCATTAGCATTTAATAAATACTTCCCAGGTGGGCTTGCTGCTGAGTGAACTGAGAGCCTTATCAAATATTAGGCCTTTAATTGGCCTTTCACTCCAATGAATGGCTTTTTAATTAGCGTGCAGTTATCATCCCTGCACCAACCACAGGGCCTGGCTGATCAGCCCTCGCAGATGTGTCGGTTCTGCTGACTGAGGGCATCTTAATGACCTGAGGTAGGCCGCTCGTTGCATAATACTCCATTCCCTCGGCCAAGGGAGGAACAGTGCAATCTGTGGGTAGCAGGCCACAGCCAGACACTAAGTGATTGTCTGGTTACAGCATGGAGATCTATGGGGAGGGCAGGGATGTAGTTTTATAGTAAGGTAATAAGTGTGGATGCTGGTGCGGGGAAAAACATACACAAGTAGCATTTATTTATATATTTTGAAACTCATTTATTAGTTGTCTGTACTGTTAACTAACTGCTCAGTTTCTGAAATCCAAGCACATTCTAAGCGGAAAAAGGGTCCCATGTTGGACTGTTCAAAATACAGACAGGAACACAAAATCTCACAAGGACTACAGCCCAGTCAACCTAACCTACATACAACTACACTGGGGACGAACTTTTACGAACACGTGAAGCACAAGAAAACTGAAAATAGGCCCATAATATTCCAACTTTTTTCTTCCTATTTGGTTTCTTTATTCATGAGTCAAATCTTTAACCCGATACCCGGGCATAAATACACATATTCACACTAATTTGTGGAGGAAACACAGTAGGAGAGAATGACGGCTGACACTAACACTTTAAATCGCAGAGACATAGACACCTCATCGAAGCACGGGACGTTAACACCAACACGTTCACAAATTAGAACAAACACATACACTCTCAAACTCATACTCACACATACGTAATCCACTCAAATTCAAATTCTCATGGCTCTCCTCTCTCTCTTACTGAGCTTTAATTAGCTTTGAAGGGCAGGATGTGTTTAAAAACCTAATGAACAAGCATACCCAGCACACCGCACATTCAGTGGTTTGCTTTAACCCAGCTAATGCGTTTGTTTTATGCAGTTACTGCAACAGAGAGGAGCATCTGCAGGTAATTGTTATAGATGGACAGATTACTACAAGACACTTTGGTCGGTTGTATATTTTTTATGATGCTAAAATCAGTTAAATCATTGAGGTCAAAAATGGAACTGTGTCCTGTAATAATCAGATCAGTGCAGTTTATGGAATAACAAGCATTATGGATCATTTAAGTCTTGAAATGTTTGTGTTTTCACTTTCAAATGATTTCTTACTACAACTTGTTTTTCTACTACTCCAACATCAAATCTCTTTCAGTGACCCCCCCAAACATTTTTTTTTTTTTTAAATGGTACTACCAATTAAAATAAGTATGTGATGTGGATGAGTGTTTTATGTATGCAGTGCACATCCTTTTGTCTAAGAGCAATGAGTAAAAGGAAAAAATTGAGTTATCATGCTTTCAACCACATAACATTAATCACAGGACACTTCATAGCATGTAGAAAAGTTCAGCTGGAATTACACATACCACAATGTTTGAAAGTTGGTTCACAAATGTAAAGCAACCAGCATGAGTCAATTGTACAACTTGGAACACTTGAGTATTTCCTCATATTTCAAGTGCTATTGAACTTTGAATAGAGGGCCCAGACAGGTAACAGCACATTCCCACAACTGGATGAATGTGTGCTACAGAGTAACTGCTGATAAGTAGCAAATGCGTCTGCAAATCTCTTACTACCAGTGAATGAGCACTTTTAACACCGCCAGGTCTTGTGGTGTTGTGTCAATTTGTTGCATTACAAGGAAAGATGTCATTGAAACTGTGGGCAAACTATGCCATGAAAATAATGATTTGTGATCCTTATTACAGATAAGAATGTTAATAAATAAAGTAACCTAACCTTCTAACATAGCATGTGTTACATACACATCAGTCGAGCAGACTAAGCAACAATAGCTGTGTCCCATTCCAGCGGCCTCAGCCTTCGTGGGCTGCATTTTAAGACCTAATGCGTCACACCGGCGCGACAAGTGCTGTCCCAATTCAGCGGCTCCTCCGAATGCGGCCGAGAAATGCAGCCTTCTTTTCCCCGATTTGGAGGCTTCAACGGTTGGATCCTTTGCAGCCTTCATTTCGGAGACCGCTCGGTTCAGCCTTCTCGGCCCACGGAGGACGTGGCTCCGTGGACCGAGAAGACCACGCCCTTCGAAGGCTGCGGCCGCTGGAATGGGACACAGTTAATGTGTAGTTTCTCAGTCGTCAATGATGTGTAGATGATGAAGGAATCTCCATTGACACTGACTTGCTTGTATAATAATAAGTTTATTTACAAAGAAGAACAGCATCAACCAGGCTTGCCATGGATAGGCCTGGGAGAGACGTCAAGCCAATTGTGATTTCTCTCAAGCACAGACGGAGACTGATATTTATACAGCATTGGTCAAAGCAACATAAGAACATCTATGTCCTTATTTGGACTTAGGACAACACTTTTCCATACATCCTGCTCTCCTTGTGACTTCTCTGGACACAGGGCCCCAAGGTATACATGCCAATGTGGGGGTGACTCTCTTAGGTTTATGTCATCCTATGTACCTTAAGGGGCAACACCTGTTTACACATGTTTACCTAGATGTTATCTTACACATCCCAAAGGGAGCAGTACTAACATTTGTCCCAAATAATTCACCTCAAATGATGCATAGGTTCATGTTTTATGTACAGTGGATGAAAGTGGATGAGAGTTGAACTTGTTGGAAAAACCTCAACAAAGACCGAATTAATCTGGTGTCACATGTCCAAAAGAAATCCAGAGTGGGTTTCAGAGAAAATAGAGAAATATTAGCAGTGGAAAGAAATTCTAGTCCTTTTTTTCTCTGTAAGTGTGAACCAGTCCAGTCTTGTTAGATTGTTGATGTTCCTGTAAATCCACCAGGACCCCAAATGCATTAGCAGGTGTTAGCTGATGTTCCATCAGTGTCACAGAGGGTAACAGTGGCCCTTACTTGGATCAATATGTAAGGTGTGATGTCCTTATAAAAACATTACACATTCACTCCAGCTCTTACACAGAGGTCATTGAGTTTAGGACAGTCCAGAACAACCCCCAAAAGCTGGCAGAGCGAAGGTCCATTTTTGCAGCTGGCTTTCTTTTTCCCCCTCTTTTTTTTGTGGAGCTCAGAAAACCTGGCTCGCCCTCTTATTCCAGAGGGCTCTTGGGTCGACTCAAGTCCAAAAACAGAGATTTTGTTGGGTTGGAGAGGTCTGAGCTTAATGGATGAAATTGTACAAAAGGTATGCTTAAATGGAGAGCTGCATGAGAGAGACAAATAAAGCATTCACATGATAAGAGCTCCCTCTAGAGGCCAACTGGCACAGCAGTAGAAACACACATCAGTTTGCCATCTTCTCTCTTTCCTTCACTTATAATTTGATGTCATGATGAAGATTTGCTGGAGTCAGAGGAGTTGGCTTGTTGACTTGCATCTTAGGAGTCTAAAAGTTTAGGAGTTCAGATTGTTTGGCCTCTTCAGTTCAATTTAGGATTTGATTATTTGAAAAACACTTAGACTCACTGTGTTTTCCATTCATTAGACTTAAAAGAGGGGAAATGCCTTTGTGTTTGCCATTCTTCAGTATCCTCCTTAAAGCAAAGGAGCACAGAGGCATACACACACATGCACACGCACTTAAATTATTTACACTTCTATCAGCGTTAATGGACCCGTCAATTACATTACAGGCTCGACCTATAAGTCCTCTGCAAACTGTCCTCTTCCCATAATGAACAACAGCTTCATGTATAATATATCTGAGAGAATTTATATGACATGCTGGATGATAACGGATGTCCATCATGTTGTTATAAATATATATAGTAGAATATAAAATAAATGTATACACATATTTTTTCCTCTGAACGATAGGATACAATGATTTCAAACTCCATAACATACATGCTCAATACTGAGCCTCACTGAAATATAATTTTTTGCTGTTGTACTTTTTGTCTTCTTCCGTCATAAAACTAAATCAGACATCTTTTTACAGGAAACGGAACATATCCATCTACAGCATGTGTCAACTCAACTATGAATTGCCACCTTCTTTTGCCTCCTGTTTCACTGCCTTCCTGGTGTCATCTCACTGTTCCTCCCTCTCTCTCCTTTCTGCTGTCCTCCTCCCCTGATCTCTCCTCCCTCGCTCTGGTCTTTCATATATAATGCATGTTAAACAAACAGACATGTCAGAGTTACTCAAATGCATGGCTGTCCCCTCGCCTCTGCTTCATCCACCCACAGGGGGGGAGTCACATCTCCAAGGCCCCTGTGTGCAGCCCAGGCCAGGTTCAACTAACGCAAAAAAAAGTGTACATTCTTTGCACTTATACCAGAGGCCATGCTTGCAAAATCTTAAGGTGCAACATAATTAATCTCATTAAGTAAACTGGTTCTGAGAAAGGAGATTTTTTTGTGATTATTCGCAGCAGTGTCAATTTTACATTTCAAGTGAAATATTGTAAGTGTGGACTTTGCTATTTGTAGAGTATATGCTAATTAAAAAAAAGAAGATTTGTGTTTCTTAATCAAGGATTTTACCACAGCTTGTCAGAAATTCTGTTTATGTGCATGTTTTTTTCTTTGTATTAACATAAGGTCTTTACTTGTGTGCTGTGAAAGCATGTAGAGCAATGTTTGATCCAGGCGCACTCGATTTTCTCCCTTGAAGTGCTAAAAAGTGTTAGTAAGAGTGATTTGAATTGTCTGTTACTTTACATGTAAATCTAATTTATCTGTCATGCAGGGGATAAGCTGCTGTTCTCGCTAAGTCTTCAACATGCATGTATAAACACACACACACAGATACACACACTCACACTTACTTGCACACTCATCTACAAAATCCCAATTTTCCAGGTGCAGAGGTCTGTAGAATGAAGCCAGAGCCACTCATAAGGAAAGTGCATTATTCTCCATCAGCTCTTACACCATGCAGCACTAGCACGCACATACAGATGGAGTTTACCACTTGACAGAGAGCGCGATGGGGCCTGAAAGCACAAGAGTATGAGTGGGATTGTGCTCATTCAGCAGCAAAGCCAGTTCATTTTCATATTGCATACAGAGTATGCTCCACTTGTTTTGCAGTGATATAATGCAAAATGACCAAGTGCACATTTCACAGGCACATTATACAGTGTTTGGAGTTGAAAGCTTCCTGTGTCAACATTTGTATATTTACTGAGATCAGTAGATCACTGCTTTTCAGCTTAGTGCAAGTCTTCATAATGTTACTTCTGAAGACCTACTCTGAACATAATGCAAATTTATAGCAAAGTAAAGTCGTTAGAAGTACATAAAAGAAGATGGATTGCACATTTCTCTCCTCTCACCTGGGTGACGAATGAATAATAAGACTAAATGATGCCTCTCCATTCTTTTTCCACCCACTGTAGGCAGAGAAAACAGCATTTGTTCAGACAGTTTATACACACAGTGACTCAGTGTGTATACTGTGTGTGGATGAAATGGGCTCCAGAGGCTTTTCCTCTCACACAAAGCAAATATCTGTCCAAGAATAAGGTATTGATTTGTCATTTCCCAGAGTGGAGCTGAGTAAACAGGCTAAGCAGACGTGTGGCCGCTCCTCTCTGATAATTGTGGTCCGGTAACAGTCAGAGGCCTTTCTCTGAAATGATACAATGACCTAATATGTGCTTATATTCTACATCATCAACACTGCCATCCAATTAACACACACACACAGAAACAATGACACACACGTCTTCTGCTTGGTATTCATGCAGTGAATAACAACAACAACAACAACAACAACAGGTTGTTAAGCTGCAAACAACAACAACAACAACAACAACAACAACAACAACAGTGAGTGTTTGACTCCTTGTGGAGGAACTTAGTAAGTTAATTTCAGTGAAACAGTAATACACATTATTACACATCTTTTATAGATAGGAAGAATAACAGAGTAGAATAAACAGCAACAACTATTCAAGATGACCTAAGTGTAGAGAATATTAAAGACTGTCAGAACCTGCTGGATTCACTAATTACCACTGCATGAAAAGCAGTCATCGTCACTGTAAATTGCTGCTGTCTTCACAGGAATTTACAGTCAACGCTGAAAACTACCAGGAACTGTCGCAGATTGGCAGTATCAATTTTACCCCTGTAAACCCCTCCATGTTTCATCAGTTCTCTCTTTGTCTAAATACAGGAACCACAGGGGTCCATAAAGACAGCAACGAAGAGACGGCTCCCGAACCCAGAGTTTCTACCCCTCTGGTTTCCTCACGTCGTACCTCCATTGGCTGACACAAGTCCATCATCCTTCTTCCATTCACCTCTCGACCCTTAACTTCATCTGTTCAATCCTGTACTCTTACCCCCCTACGATATCTCTTGACACTTATTTTGACCACTTCATCTCTCGAACCTTACCTCCATCTCTTCAACCCTCAACTCTTACCCCCCTACCTTCATCCCTCAAACCTTATATTCATCCCTTCATCCGACATCACCCAACCCTCACCTCCATTTCTTCATCCCTCAACTCTTACACCCCCACCTTCATCCCACATCCCTCAACCATTACCTTCATCCCTCGACCCCAACTTTCATCCCTTCTTCACCTTCATCCACCCTCAATCTTCCGATTATCCAACCTCCCTCATCATTTCGATCTCCGCCATACATATTACAAAAAACTATTATAAATCAATATCTTTCTAGGTGTGGTCTTTGTTAGTGAAATTCCAATTGGCTATTCTTAAGCTCTTTAAGATCGTCCTCAGCTCCGGGATCTTACCCAATATTTGGATCAAAGGACTTTATTCTAACAATTACATAATCAAATTCTCAGACGACACTGCAATTCATCACACATCCCTGCAGACTCTTTTTGAACAGGCTACTCTAAGGCAAGCCATAAGATTGTCAATTACCCATCCCATGTTCTACATACAGAGTATGAGCTGCTGCCCTCTGGTAAGAGGTTCAGAGTTCCCCATTGTAGACTGAACAGGTTTAAAAATTAATTTATCCCTGTTTCTATAAAAAATGTAAATAAGACAGGACAGGCACTGGACTATAATTTTGTCTTTGCGTTTTTGCACTGGTATTTTAGGACCTGACATTATTTAATAATTTTCATTGTAGCTGCAGCATCGATGAAGAGCCCAAGACAAATTACTCACTATTCACTGAGACAATAAAGTAAATCTTGAATCTTGAATCTGATAACACCAATCCACAAAAGTGAAAACAAATTCAACCCCAAAATCTACAGTGGGATCTGTGTCAACAGCAACCTGGGAAAAATCCTCTGTATGATAATCAGCCACAGACTCCTACATTTCCTTACCGAAAAATGTGAGCCTTGTCAAAGGAGAACTTCTGTCACTGTTGGGACAGACTATAAAGATATCTATTTATCTATCTATGGCAAGCGCTTTTTACACCGCAGGTCAAACCTATCACACCACATTTTCACACTGATGACAGAGGCTGATCTGTGAAGTGTCCATCATAGATTCATACACATCCACGCAACAGTGGGAGCAATCTATCTAGCTATTTATCAATCTGGTCTTTGTGTTGTGTATCTACAGTTATATGCAGTGTAGTATAGTGCAGGTGATACACTGATGGTTAGAAAATATTATGGTGGGTTAATGCTGTCGGACACTATTTTTTTGGTCCCAACAGTTACATACTGCTGCTGTGTTTTCACATTGCTGTACTTCACCAAGCATGAACAAGGGATTTTGTTGTTCATATTGCCAAATCCTTTTCTGTGTTTCTGATGAGTGTGAAGTGGTGTTTCTGACAGGTGCTGCTCTGTCTCCACCTCCTGTTGAGTATAGGCAGGTCTGCCTGTGGCGGCCTCTCACGATGGCAAGGCTGTGTTCAATGAGTAATCTCTGTTTCACCTTTCTGTTTCTATGTTGATTCTTGACATTTCTTAAATAGTTTTTTTTCTGTTGGGTTAAGTGCAGAACCACTTGTACCTAAAATAACATCCTCAACTAATCACAAATTGTCTTTTTTCACCAAAGTATTGTAAACCACATTCACTCTTAACACCCTTATCGACAACCAAATAATCAAAAAGAAAAGCAAATTACTCTCTTGCTTTGTTGACTTCAAAAAACAGTATGACTCAACTTGGCCCAAGGATCTGCTGTACAAATGTACAGCAGACTCAATGTACACAAACAACAATTGTGCTGTAAAAATGGGCGAAAAACACACAGACTTCTTCACCCAAAGCCCCAGGGGGTTAGACAGGGAAGCAGCCTAAGTCCAACCCTCTTTAACATTTACATCAATGGATTGGCAAAGGCATTAGGAGAGTCTGCAGCACCAGGCATCACCCTGTTAGACACTGAAGTCAAGTGCCTATACCGTTCGCAGATCACCTGGTGCTCCTATCTCCAACCAAGGAAGGGCTACAACAGCACCTGGATCTTCTTCAACCTAACCAAAACTAAAATTATGTTATTTCAAAAAAAAAAGAAACAGCCTCCAACACCACAAAATCAAATTCTTTCTAGATATAGTTCAAATTTAACACTTAAAAAACGACACTTACCTTGGCATTAACATCAGCACTGCTAACTTTAACAGCGCTGTGAACGACCTGAGAGACAAAGCCAGAAGGGCTTTCACGCCATCAGAAGGAACATCAAATCAGACATCCCAATTCAAATATGGCTTTAAAATATTCAGTTATAGAACCCATTTGTCTTTTTGATTGCGGGGTCTGGGATCCTCTCACAAACCAATATTTTACAAAATGGGGACAACATCAAATTGAGAATTGCAGAATTCTGTAAATTCTGTAAATACATCCTTCATGTCCAACAGAAAAAAAAACAATAAGTCATGCAGAGCAGAATTAGGACGATATCCTTTACTTGTCAAAATTCAAAAGAGAGCATTTAAATTGTATAACAATTTTAAAAAAATGACCTTGACACACTCCAGAACAAAGCCCTCACCTCCAGATAGATGACAAAGAGCTGCCTGCTCAGACAGCTGGTTCTGGAAAGAATCAACCAAAAAAAACCCAGAGCAAATTAGAATGTTATCTACCCCTAAATAGAGATTACACAGTGGCAGAATACTGACCACTGTGACTGCTCCAAAAAGAAGGAAACGTTTAACCAATTAAAGGCTCAGTGAGCATGGACTTGCCATCGAGAGAGAGGACGCCATGGACAGACCTGGCCTCCCCATGAGGAGAGACTCTGCACCCACTGGACCCAACAGGAGGTGGACACAGAGCTTCACTTTTTAACTACCTGTCCCATGTACCAGGACATCAAAGACACTTACCTCCCACTCATCACAAACACAAAAAAGGATTTAACTGAATGGACACAGACCATAGAGCTGTAAATATACTTAAACAATTAACAACATTCTTTTTACATTTTTGTTTTATGTTTTTAATTTTTGTAAGTTATCTGTAGTCATCTGTATATAGAGCAGAGTTACATTTTCAACTTGTGTTTCTGAGTTAAACACAACCTGTTTTTATGTTTATCTTTGTAATACTGCAATCCTGCACAGCTATTGCAGTGATTTCAATATTGATTTTTTGGTATTCTGTTACTGTACTTCATGTGTTTTCTTTTCATTTTTATTTGTCAATGTTAAAGTATATTTCCCATGCCAATTAAACCCTTTTGAATTGAATTGAATTAATTTTTTGTTGTTGTATGTTTAAGTATACTACAAGGCTGCCCTTTTTACATCTTTTTTGTTCAATTAGCTTTTCGTCTTTTTTTTTAATTCATTCCTATAGTGCTTCATCAGGGGATTTCCCCCCACAGATGTATAAAGGCATACATTATCTTAACATGACTCAAAAGCTGTGTTATTACATTTTTTCTTCCATACAGTCTCAAAATGCTTTCATTGGTGTGTGCTATCAGTTCTTCATTCCACCAGATGTCACCAAATCCTTTCGACCATGTCAGACTCCTGCAGTTCAATCTTCAATCCACTGGATGGAAGCACACTGAAGTAGACTGTAGGTAGGAACAAGTATTTTAAGGTCATCCGGTTGCTTCAGACGGTAGTGTCAAAAATACACAAGGAAGAGAAAGCAGCGGGAAGAAGAAGTAGTGCGAACCGAGCCATGTAAATAGAGGAAATGCCTTCCTAAAAGCTGTTTTTTTGTCAAGTCGTATTTTGTCCCTCGAGCTGTAACAATAAATGGTGAGACCTTTATGTGAACATGTTGTGTTTGTAACAAAAAGCCATGCCCTGTGTACGAGTGTAAGGGCTGAACTAATGATATTCAAATAGGCTGTGTTAAAAAGCATTTTTTTTTCCAACAACCTTTGACATAAAACATAATTAACGTATTATAAAGTGCAATAAACATACACCTGTAAATAATATGTGTTGTTATTCTTAGACGATTAATAATTGGGAAGGTTGTTTATTACTTGTTATTTACGTATCACCTGTAGGACTGACTACAATGGTCTTTGAAATGTCACCTTGCATTGATATAAAAATATAATGGTTTGGTATCTTTTTTTAATCAGAAATGTCTATGACAGTAAATGTTTCACTGCTTAATGAAGCACACCATGTTATTGTTTGTCTGCATCTTGATCTTTAAGTCTATTTCTGATGTGATGTGATGCTCTCATTACAAAATTAATTGACTGCTTTATTTCCTCAGGAGATGATTTAGGGGACATTCAGTCATGTCCGACAATCCAGCAGCAGAAATCCAGCTACTTAGAAGCCAGAAGGCTAAGCTAATAGATATTCTAAGTGGGGATGCAGACTTTGTCCTGCAGCATGCAGACTCCCGTTCTCTGCTATCTCCTCACGGCTACCAGCAGGTGAAAGCCTGCCGTGTTCCTTCTCAGAAGGTGACAGAGCTCCTGGATCATATTATTCAGAGAGGAGTTGAAGCTGTACGGGGCCTGCTGGAACTACTGAATGAGCAGGCACTACAGGAAACCTTTCCAATGCTAAGCTTTACTAAAGATCTGCATGTCGACATGCTGTCTTCTGGTAGGAAAAAAAATGGTCCACATTTTCAATATCTAAATTTGAAATAATACAAGGATTGATAACACGGTTTCTCTATCTAAAAGGAATGAAAGAAACATCAAGAAAAAGAAAACCAGCTCCTGATTTAGAAGACACTGTTCCATCCAAACAGATCAGCAACAACAGTAGGTCACACTACATGTAAGGCTATTCCCCTTAAAACACAACAGAGACCATCACTTTTATATTCTTGTCTTATTGCACAGGCTCCGGCTTAGTGACGGAGAAGCAGCTGATGACCGTGGCACGCACTATTGGAAAATCTTGGAGGCAGATTGGCAGATCGGCGCTGGACATCCTCAATTCGAAGCTGGAACATATAGAAGAGGACCACTCGCAGCATGTAGAGAGAGTGTTTGCCATGCTCTGTCACTGGAAAAACAGGCAGAGGGACAAAGCTACAGCTTCTCACCTACACTCGCTGCTCAGTCGGGAAGACTGTGATCTGTCCCCTGAGAACATTGACTTCCTGTTGGAGACTGACTGAGGCCCTCAATTTGTTTTATGAAAAAGGTTTTATTTCTCTGAAATGTGTGTTTCTTTTCATAGTTTCTTTTATATCAGGGTAAAACTGTTGAAGACGTTATTGCTCTTTGTTTTGTCTCACAGTAACCCTTTAGCAAGAGGCCTCTTGCTCATGGACGATGACAACATGTATCATAAAACTGCTTATCAATGATTATGCGACTTTTATTATGAAAAAAAACAAACATTTAAAAAAAATAGTAATTTATTTTGTAAAAAAAAAAAAAGGTTTTAAAATCGGAAAACAAATGAGCAGCACTTGTTTATTTCAAACGTATAATACACCGTCGTGGAATTAGGAGGATACATCTTTCTTCAAATTTGTATGTATGTCTAATGAGGCTCAACATTGTAAAAATGTTCACCTTGTGGCATGAAGCAAAATTAATCTGGATACATTTTTTTAATGGCAAGTTTTCTTTATCTAAATGGAATGTCAAATGGTCGAAAGTGTTGTATTATATGCTGTAGCCTACAGATTGTGAAACACCTAGAGGCAAATTAACAATTTGTTACATTTAATAAAATGACTTAGCAACAGTTCCAATAACATGTTCCCCATTGATCATCTTTTTGCAATGACATCACCTAGACAGTATGATATGAGTTGTCTCCTGACTTGTTACTGAATAAACTCTGCACACCACCAGCTTTCTCTGGGTATCTTCCCTAAAGTATACCAACTATGACAAGCTAATCAATACTCGAAAAATAAAATAAGGCCAATTCATAACAAATGTTATCTCAAGACACTTAACAAAAAAAGCAGGTAAAAACCTTAGTCGTTGCAATATTTGTTTATTCTTGTCTGTAACTTTTGTCTTGTCTTTTGTGTCTTGTGAGTTTGAACTTTTTTTAAAAACTTGTATAATAGCAGTTGATGGGGCGTAGCCTTTAGATGAGCACTCAGATGGCTAACTCTTGATGTTGGACCAGACCTATTAATAGTCTTTAAAAAGTCATTCATTGATTCCTGTACGGCCATGCAGCCATTATTCCCTCACAATTATGGCCGCTAATGTGAATCGCTTTGCTTCAGTCACGTGACAGAGCTTCTGACCAATCACCGTGCTCCTTTGTTAGCACTTCCGGTGGCGTTTCCTGTCAGTGTTTGTAAACTGAGAAAATTGGAAGTGCGACAAGCAATAATAACCTACATAACTCTTAAAATTGAAAGGTAAGCATGTGGTTTTATAGAACTCCTCGCTCGAAGCCCCTTTAGTGTTTTATAATCTGCTACGTGACTCTTTCTAACACCTCTATCCGACGAAGAAGGTGTGATTTTGTGGTCGGCGCGGAGTCCGCACGCCCTGCCTGGCTGTTGTTGTGTTGTCTGGGGAGGGGGGTGGGGGTTCAGTCATACCAGAGTTGTCCCAAAACCCAACTACTGGCTAGGTAGCATCCTAGCTAATTCAGTTTAATTTAACAGAAACACTCACTTTAACGCTACTTCCCACGCACTGCACTCAGCATTTGAACCAGGCACACAACATGTATTTCCAAGTCGCTCTTGTTATAATCCGGCAACATTAAAATCCACTTTTGCTAAAGGGAAACCTTTAAATGATAAGTCGCTAGCTAGCTCACTAGCTAGTGCTGAAATGAATCTTTACATCCACGAGACATCATTCTAGTTTTTGAAACATCAAAACACTAATGCTGAAAAATGAGATTGACTCACTTCCCAAATAACTTAGCTTAAATTAAATTGATTGAATAAACCAAATGTGTTTCTCTAAATGTCAAGGGAATGCAGTGTTTAGTTGCTATAATGGATGCATGGCTTGTATTATCAGCTATATCATAGCTCACCATAGGTATTAGTTTTGATTACAGCTTTACTGGCAAACTTTGAAAACATTTTAAAAGGTAAGTCCTGTATGCATACAAGAGCTAACCTGCCAGTAATTTGTCAATATGTTGTGTGTTTATCTATGGTGGGGCAACTGACATTTTACTGTTCATTTTGCATCCCAATTTTAAGCCAACACAATTTCTTAAACAAGTCCCATTGAGCATTAAAGGTTGCTGATCTAAACATTGATTCTTATAATGACATTATTACATTACTCAGTTCAGTAGGTGTAAACTGTTCAAGAAAACTGCCATCTTTTATCAAATATTTTGCTTGTGAAATCACTTATCCACCGAATGTTCAGCTGCTGTTTGAAATACCCAGAAAACAACGTCCACGATCATTGACTGTAAGCAATCGCAGGACATCTCCCTTGTCAGAATGATAAAAAAAAGGCTTCAGAAGTTATTTAAAATAAATGTGTATCTTTGTATTCAGGGTTAAGTTTGCCTGTGTCCCATGCATGACACATTTGTTGAATGAATGGACCATACTTCACTTTTTTCTTCTTCATGTGGACTGTATTAATTTTGTTTGTCCATTGGATGTTGTTACTATGTTCCATTTGACTGTCATTGTTTTTCTTTGGTCGACCATGGAAACATTGCATGCACCAAACCATTGGGGCTTTCTTGCCTGATTAACTGCACTGACTGATGCTGGAACTAAATTCCTGGTCATATATCCAGATTTGGTGATTTGTGAAATCCAAATATATTGGCTGTTTTTCCAGCTCCTGAGTCCAGCATGTAAAAATGATTGGCTTTATGTTATCATACCTCTTCTTTCAGGCTTTGGCCCCTGATGATTTGGGTGGGTGGGGTCTCTTCTGTTACCCCTGATCCTGAGTGAAGCCCCCACTGTTCCCCCAAACACACACGCATTCAAACCACCACGATGACAAACCATTCCAACAGGGATCATATGAAATGGGTCAGTGGAAGTCTCTTTATCATCAGAATCACCATCACCCGGGTGCCACTGTATTTTTCTTTTGACCCAATTACTCCCTCTCCTCCCCTTGACTTCTTGTCTCTGTGTGGAGTCCCACAGTCTCCCTCTTTCTGCTCTGACATGTTGTCTGTGTTTTCAGGCTGGGTTGCTGGGCTGTGAGGCGGTGCTATCCAGTATGGCCCTGATGCAAGCCAACAACATCCCAGGACAGAAGAGGATGATGTCAACTTTGGGTCAAGGGCACAGGGCCAGTCCAGAGAGCCACCAAACCCACTCGCAGCACAGCCACAACCACCATGGACACCAGGGTCACCATGGACAAGCCCACCACAGCCACATGGGTCACCCGTCAGCGGGGAGCTGTCCACCTCTGGTAAGAGAGAAATACTTGTTCAAGCTGTGATTTTGTAACTTTGCTGTCATGGAGATAATCTCTATTTACAATCTTTTCACAGGGGTTGTGATTTTCCGCCTTTGAAGTGTTCTGGTTTCTGTTAGTAGTACATTTGTTGTCCCAGCTGTATCGGTCAGTTACGTATCAGCAGGCTGATGGTCAACAATTAACAGGCGAAACCTTATTTGTGCTAATGATATACCAGTTCCCATCGACGATATTCTTATGCTGATTTATCTGTCTCTGCCTAAAACTTTGTGAAGATCCATTATAGATCAAACATTTAAACTTGAGTCACAAATGTGCTGGACACTGTGGAGAGAGCCAATCAGCCTTTAGATTCCCTGACTACCTGAAACGAATCCGAAATGATCGAACCGACTTCAATTCAACAAACAAACATTTTAAAACTCATTTTGTTCTCCTCTTGACCAGACACAGCTTGACTTTTTACTTTAAAAAAATCGCAAATTGTATAAAAGGAAGTCTTGTCTTGAAGTTGTTTAATGCTAACCTCTGTCTTTACCGAGTAATTCACGCCCGTTCGCAAAGGCACACAGTATCCCGTCCATCAGACAAAGACTGCTGAAGGGTTCCGAGGTTGTCATGGAGATAATTCAGCACAATAATTAGCACAGTCTTCCACAATACTTTTTTGATTAATTTAAATGTAATGGTTGTTAAATGTAATTATCTTATTAATATTTATAATTATTAATGAATGGTAGTTAAATACATAATTTGATTATGATAGAGATTGAAGTTTCAGTTTGTATAGATGATATTGAATCTTTGATCATAGATCATTTTATCTGGTTTCTATTTGTCTGTTTTAGAAACCATTTCTTTGATGTGAATTTACTGCTTACACATTTTAAACTGTTCAGTCAAGTGTCGACATGTGAATGTGATCATTTGTTGATTGCCATCTATCATATTTCCTCATACAATGCTGACTAGCTGTGTCTGTGGTAAACCATATGCTGCATTGCATTTCACATGCTACCCTTCTTCTTCCAAAAGCTGATCCGAAAAGACGGGGATTATCACACATCACGAATGATGGATGGGAAGGACATGCAGACAAACCAGAATATGCAACCCAAGAAGAAGCACAAAAAAACAGGGTCATCCAACAAAGTCAAAGAGAAAGTGGAGGTAAGGATATTCTTTAAAAGCTGCAGTAATACGTGCAGAAGTTTGTATCTTGATGTTAAATTTACTTTGAGCTCCTTTGTTATTTTTATTTATAGCATATACTTCCACCACTCGACATGGATGATGATAGTTCCTTGAAAGTTCAGAAGAACTTCATCTGTGACCACTGCTACGGAGCTTTCCGGAGTAGCTACCACCTCAAGCGACATATACTTACACATACTGGTGAGTGCTTACAGCTCATGTCTTCACTTCACTGTTTCTCCTTTTAATGCAGTAGTAAGACATGAGGCAGAGTGGTACGATAAATTACGAGGCTACTATTCAGCCGGTGAACTTCTGTGAGCATCCCACCTTCTGAAGCTGCATCTACAGTAATGCTTGCATAATTACAAAAAGATAATGCAAGATATGCAGATAAATGTTGATAAATGGTTCTCCTGCTGTCTTTCTCTTCTCAGGAGAAAAGCCGTATGCCTGCGATGCCTGTGATATGCGTTTCATTCAGCGTTACCATCTGGACAGACACAAGAGGGTGCACAGCGGAGAGAAGCCGTACCAGTGTGATCGCTGTCATCAGGTTCGTGTTATCAAATAGGCCATATGAATCACATCTACTTTCCTGCACAAACCTAGAGAAAACCTTTTTAAAAATCTGTCTTTCCCTGGCTGCAGAACTTCTCACGGACAGACAGACTGCTGAGACACCGGCGGCTGTGTACTGTCGGGATGACTAAAGAGGAAAACCAGTACTCACAGGATGCATCTGCCCATCCAGCTTCCTGGAGCCCCCTACAGCCTTCCAACAACCGTTTGACTGTCTGACCCTCGGCTTCCTATAGAGACCCTTCAGACAGAGGCATTGGAGCTCAACAGCAGCTTACCCTGAAAACGACCTAGCTTTAAAACCATTTTAGTTTGCCCTCGCCAGTTCATTCACAGAGCTGGATATTGGATTTTTGTATTTTTCTACTGTTACATGAATCCCACTGGCAAATGGAGAAGGACTACTTTGCGATCATGGACAACAGATCCTGATATTTTGGCAATATCTAAATGAAAACGCACACTTCTTTCATCTGAAGGTGGCAGGTATTTGAGGGTTTGCTGCCAAGGGATTTACAAGGATTTTTGACTGCGTTGACTTTCAATGTATCCCGCAGCACCTCATAGGTGTTCTGTTGACCTGCAACGCTCGGCTACTACGGAAAGTTCACTAAAGGACAAACATACGGAAGTGTTTAGCTTTTTATTTCAACTCTTACTGATTGTGTCTTCTCTATGATGCTACTCATCATGTACCCAACTGTTCATAAGCTGAAGATCACAGCAGACTTGTAATCCCAGCTGACTTAAGGAAGTAACTTTCAACCCATTCAGTTCTGAAGGTGTTGAGTTTTAGAAAGCAACTGATATGAAATGTAATGGATGTTTGAGAAAACTGATCTTAGAGGGAAATGAAAACTAATAATACATCTTCCCCAGCACATACGTCTTAAATGGATCTGAAGTAATCTCCTACGAGTATTTCAAAGAACACTACAGGCTAACTAGATTAGACCAATCGTGGCATTAGTTAAGTTGTGTAGCGGCTGCTTGCTCACTCACTCATGCTTCCATCTACTTTTGAAGAGAAGGTAACACTGTTGGAATACAATAGGAGGCTGACACATTTAGGTAAAGTACCGCAGATTTAATGACTCTCTTAAACAAGTCAGGGGGCTTCTTCATTACATTACTTTCATTTAGGAAATACATTTCTGTAGGAAACATTGAATTCTTAAAACACTTTGTGAAACATCAATATTTCTGTTTACTTTCTCCTTTTAGCGAGAAACCACTATTTGTCTCTTTTTTCTTTCTCACTGTTCATCAATACTTTTGAATTTGAAAGACTTCCGTCCTTTCACAAGTTTTTTGGTAAACGAGGCTGAGTCAACATGTTATCTGATATCCTGAGGTTAACCCGAAAGGCTCTTGAGAGTATATGAGCTACATCTGGT
This sequence comes from Tautogolabrus adspersus, assembly GCA_020745685.1. Lineage (NCBI taxonomy): Eukaryota > Metazoa > Chordata > Actinopteri > Labriformes > Labridae > Tautogolabrus > Tautogolabrus adspersus. The sequence goes on along the minus strand of CM036547.1, from coordinate 15,576,242 downwards.
GAGGGTTATTAGGCTGTTTTCACACGTGGTTTAAAACAGAAAGTATTATCAATGCAGGTACAGGGGAATTATCCTTTGTACAGACTTGTTGAATCCAGTGCTCATGAAAACAGTCCAGATCAGATGAAGGAATCATGTGTCTTGTCCATGAATCTCTAGACCTTACCTCTGTCTTGACTTGACTGAATGTGATGTGAATACAGTGCCATGACATTTCTTCTCAATTTGAACCTTGAGCATCTTCAGTGAAGGTGACTTATTGTATACAGTGAAGACCAGAACATAGTCTCCAGGTTGTGTTTTGTATGATGAAAGCCTACATTCTTTCGTTGTTCCATTACTTCAGGCTCTAAACACTGGACTGGTGATGTTAGCTCGACTGAGGAGGATTGCGATGTAGACTGGTACTTCTGTTAGACTGTAGAATGAGTTTTGGGCCCGTTACTGACTTGTCTGCTTTTTTATAAAGTTAATATATGTTTACATTTTTATTAGGGGTAGAAAATAGTGTGTAAAGGACCTACACTCCAACACAAAATCAAAGTATTTACAAAGCTATAATCCTTAGTCTGATGATTTTTTGAGACAACTGAGAAGCCCATTGCAAGACTTTGTCAACTTTCTATTAGGAGGAAAGTAAAAGTGGCCACTCGTGCCCTTAAGTGTAGCAGCTAAAATTAGTCGGCATTTCTTTCTTTGTCTTTTGCATGTATATGTTTGAAAATCTTGTTAAAAAAATGTTTTGGTAAAAAGATTTTTTTTATTTCCAATGTAAGCCCCATCCTTTTTGTCATTTGAGGGGTGAAGTGAAATCCGTTTACGTCAATCATTCTGTAGCATGGAGCTTGTAATGGCAGTTTAGGGCCCCAAGTCTCAATAAAGCTGTTACACTTTTTAAACAAATGTAAGTTGTTCACATTTTCTGCAACATTACTCCTAAAGAGATTTTTTTTAACGATCCAGTTTTTCCCCTTTTCATTTGTTTTCTTCACCCTGAGGACTTCTCAACAGGTACCAATAATTCATGGTGACCCATTTAAGGTGTCATCCACTGAGCCTCACTCAACGTGGTATAAGACATTTAATTACTTGTTTTCAAATTGCAAATTACCATACTTACTGAACCTTCCAGACAAGACAAAAGACTTCAGAAGTAAGTGTAATGCTCCAATGGTGTCAGCAGATGGCACACATGTTCAAATGAGGGACAATTTTCTCCCTCAAAGTTCCTCTCACAGTAGTAGTGAACACTCGAAGCTGTATTTTTCATCAATCGATGGTAATTCTGAATTCTTCCACAAAGCTTTGCATAAAAAATAAAGTGCAAGAATTGAAAGATTTTTTCTATGAAAGAGATAAACAGTAGATAGTCTTGACTTGCTATGCTGACCTACAGTCTGTTGTTTTGAAATACAAATAAATAGCAGTATAGTTACTTGAACAAATGAGTCTTGGGAGGCAGTAATCGATTCTTATCTGCAGTTTAGGTCAAAAAATCATCAATTGGTTCTTTAGCAAAATGTTAACATTCAACTTTTACAGGCCACTGGACTATTCACTGCCATCAACCTCTCTCTCTCTCTCTCTCCTCTCTCTGTCAACTTTTTCTTTCAGTCTCTCTGTAAAAAGCAAAATATCCCAGCAATCAATCAGTCAAGGTACATGAGTATTAAAATGACTGATTGATTTAAAAGACAATCAATGAAACTACTAAAAACATCCCATATACTCATTATTTTTTTAGAAAGGATTGTAAGACAGTTACTGCATGACATAAAGGTATTTATGTCCTTCTCTGCACCACAAGAGGGAGGTGTATCCCAAGCGTCTCTCTGTTTGCAACCTTCTTTAAGATAATTAAAAACAGATGCTTTGTGTGCAGGGCCAAGCCAAATGCTCTGGGGCTGCTCCCATGCAGCAGTCATCAATGTCTTATCCTGGAGTAGGATGGAAAAAAAATCACCCAGATTTGCAATTCTACAATTCTACAGTTCATTTAGCAGACGCTTTTGTCCCAAAAAATGTACAAAAGCATCAGAGAGTAAGTACAACACAAGCAAGGATCTAGAGAAGAGGAAACAATGTGCATGCTAACAAACAGCCTGAAGTCCAATCGCACACATGTGCTTACAGTGCACAGAGGCAAAGCACATGTTTTCTTTTAAAATATATATATATAGTCATCATCATCAACATTGACAGCTTCATATCAACAGATTTGATGTTGCTCTGCAATATTTTGAAGTGCAGTGGAAAGTAAAATTCAAAACATTCACATGTTAAGAGTTTGTAAATCCACTTTTCAAAGAATAAGATACACTAAGCCCCCTGTTAGAGATTTCTTTTGTTTTAAATGTCTGATAACAAGTAGGCTTTTAATGTTCAACTGGGTAATCAAACAGACATAAAAGTAAAGGAAAGAATTTCTTCAGGTACTTTGCCCTGTCATCCTGCCTGCATTGCCACATCAGTCGTACGTTAGGAAGTGCAGATCATACCCTTTAGCACCTTTCTTTTTTGCTATTGACCAGTTCCTTAATTAAAGCATTAGGGATAAGGTAGGATGAGATCAGCCTGAGGGCTACTGGGAGTGTGCGCTCGCCCCCATGGGAGACATCCCCTCCCTCTGCAGCCTGATTTACAGCACCCACAGGCCCCTGGCACTTAACAATGGTCCTCCTTAAGTGAGGTGGATGGGGAGGAGACCCGAGACAGGGGCATAACACTCCATTTTCATACACAAAGTGCTGAAATCATCTCGGTTAAAAATCATCACTGCGAGACAGACTACAGTCCAGAGGCAAAGTGTAGGAGTGCTCAGTCTGTCTCACTCTATCAGGGAGGGGAGCTGTGTGTGAGAGTGATCGCCAGCCCTCTGCATGCTCACCTCTCCTGTCAGAGGGATAAAAAATTGGTTCTACAAACAAAAATCTCCAAAACAAGTAGTAAATCTCATCGGACTGTGCATACTGTGGCTCTGTAAACACATGGGTGATTCAGAGGTTTCACAAATACAAGCACCAGCAGCAGAAACGTTCTGTCTCCTACAAATGTTTGGATGCCCCCTGATCAAATACATCACAGGCTCACGGTGAATGATTGAAACCCTCCCAATAATAGCTCCTGCTATCTCCCTTTCCCCGAGGTGTGGGAGAGCCTTTTCATCTCAGGCTTTGATTAATAAAGGAATTGCTGGTTGGTTAAAGGCAGCGATCTGCAACCCCCTCCTCCCCCCCCCCCCCCCCCCAGGTATCCATCATGCTTGTGACAGCCCACCTCTCTGTGTTAATTAGTGGTGATATCTAGCGGTCTGTGGTCTTCCATGGCCACTGTAGTGGTGCTGCTGCTACTGCTCATCATTAAAATTGTAATTCCTCTGTCCGGGTTATTCCCATTTTTGCAGACACCTCAGTGAACACGTCCCTCGAACATTCAAACAGGCACAGGGCAGGGGTTTACAGCGAGTGGCAAACAAAATATGACAAGAAATGAGAACACAACAGTTATTTTTTTCAGGTGAAAATGTAAAGGTGTAAATCTAAAATGTAAAGAGGAAATCTGAAATTAAATGGATTTACTGTGCATTTGATGTCCTTTGTGCAGCATTTTTAGCATGAATGTAAAAACATTAACTTGACTTACTGCACTTGCTCAATAACTGTTTGATATTATGTGAAAGAATTTGCCATAAATCTAAAGTTATCGTCAAACAATGAGCCGTGAAGGTGTGAATGAATTACTTATTAATTATTACCAAATATTGTAATATTCTCAAACACTGGGGGCTATTATTCAGAAATTAATAATGTATGTAGCTGAAGCCTGATCTGCCTTATAACCGAAGGCATCCTGCTCCAGTGTGAGAAATAAAGCGATATAAAAGAAGAAAGAAAGAAAGAAGACAATGAAGAAAAAGACATGGGTTAAGTGAAAGGTCATAGCTATGGAAGCCCTAAGCGGACATACATTCATAATCTGTTTTACACTGTTGATAACCAGTCATTTCTGTTTTTTTTGTTCTGAACTTGTTTATTTCATATTCCCAGAGTTGCAAAACAAGAAATGAAAAAGGCTGAACTTACCTCATTAGGGTGCCATCAAGGCATGTAGTGGCCTGGCCTGTAACAGTGACTAGCATAGCATTTTGACAAAACCAGATGTTGACAAAACAACCTGTAATTACATGTTACCACAGGAAAATTCAGTGCAAATGTATGGATGCATGTACACTTAGGGCTTCCATACTGAGCAAACAGCAACAAATTTCATACTGGACACACTGTCCTCCAGAGATAGGACGTTAGTGTGTACAGTGTCCACAGAGTGCCAGGGTTTCACTTCAAACTTCATCTAGTTCAAGACAAGTATGGAATAATCCAACCTGATGTCTGCCAGCCGCCTGCCTGACTAAACAACCCTGATGGGGAATGTTCTGACATATCATGTTTTAAATTGTCCCGTATTCAGACGTCTGTCACTAGTCTTCTAATTAGTGTAACTCAGCAAGATTAATTAGCTTCTGCATTTCATTCCCAGTACTCAAAATATACAGAGGGAAGGAGAGAGAAGAGAAAGCAATCACCGTCTGTTGGGTAACAAGGGAAAAGTGAAGTTTGGCCTACTTGTGCATATTTGGATACATTCAAATAATGAATATTCATACAAGGAAATTGATCTCAAATCAAGTTGGAACCTACAACCTGACTTTTTAAAATTACATTTTTTTTAGCTGTTGGGTTGATCACACATTCAGAGAGAAACATGAAGGAGAGCAAATGGTTATGGGTAATGTTTAAGCAGAGGTACAAAAAAAGTTAAAAAGCTTGAAGAAAACGTTTTGTTTTTTAACTTTGATTAATGGTGCCATTTTTCTGGACGTTTTTTTGTAGAGACCAAGCAGGAAAATCACATTTTAAATTGATGGCTTAATTTCATTTGGTTGCTACAATTTCAGGGTCTTAGCAATTTTCTGTCACACTGTTGAGGCTTCAAATAAAAAGAACAATGCGTAATTTTATCAATGACACCTGAACACCTGTTTTTTTAAACCACTAAAAGTCAAAATTGTGTCTGTTTCTGATGTTCAATACCGTGTTGGAGTGCCAGTGCTACATTTAAAGAGTTTACAGCTTCAAAAGTGTTAGTGATACATGGCACTAAGAGGGGAGGGAGAAAGGAGGAGGGTGAGTATGAGGGCCCTCTGCTCTATTTTGTACACATTTGCAAATGGTTTTCAGTATGCAGTTATGTTTACAAGCATCAGGTTCAGTTGTGAAGGACCTTGTTTCAGAGATTTATATGGCCACACATACTTGTCCACATTCACCTTGACAGGATGGACACCTCAGCGCACTAGTGACTGTGTGAAAAACACTTCCAACAGAGGTGAGTTTTGCCTCGACATGTACATTAGCATACCTTGGCCTTACAATACTATTAATCTACAGCTTGTTGGGACATGTTTTGACTGAGCTGCTTCAGCAGAACAACCAAGAAGCCACTATACTAGTTCTTATTTGGCCTTTAGAGGTGCTAGATGCTGGTGTCACTAAGGGAACACATACTTATTTGAGAAGTTACATTCTTTATGTGCCATTGATCAGAAACAAACTTAACAATTACAGGGATCTCTTTTAGTTTAGCAGAAAATTGATTTGGGCAAGGCTTCTTTCAAGAAGCCCTATCAGTGATGTAATTGAGCCAGTCCAAAAGGACTCACATTTATAAATTAAATATACTACATGAACAAAGTTCACAAGTGGAGCATGATGTGGAAAAGACCTCATTTAAATGGTCAGGTCTAAACAGGCATATTTGTGTCAAACTCTTCTAACACACCGCCAAACTATCCATCAATCCTCCAAGCTCAGAGGGATCATGTCGCCTCAACATGTAAAACCTGTTTTCTTTCTCTTGCATGGCACATTGTCAGAGGTCATGCTGTGTAACCCCAAGTTATCAAGTTCACGTGAAGGTCTCTTAGGTAATTATGCAATCCCCCTTGACAAGGCAAGTCCAGGGCTTTCCTCTGCCTCTTTATAATCCAACAATTTTCCACTTGAGCAGACGACCTCAGGTGTGAAGTGAGAGAGTAAAGAGAGGGATTTGATATCCAAGGGAAACGCTGCATGAATTCACCAGAGGTTGATGGACATGGCAGGGGCGGCCATTCTTTTTACCCTTAGATATTTCCATGGGTCAAGGCTGTTCCAGGGCCACACTCTCACTCTTCTTGATCTTGTCAGGATTGTCTGTCAGGCTGATGTAGAGATAGGCTGCAGATAGATGATAGCATTGCACGAATACTGCAGCTGCCAGGAGCAGATACAGTGGTCCGACACAAACGTGACTTTGGCATTGTGCTGGTGTAGGATAAATATGGGATATACGATGATTGCCTTAGTCATTTAGGATCAACTGTCAGTGTCAAGCAAAAGCTTGCTGATTGGAGGAGGAATGGAATAAGAGAAGGAAAACAAGTCAAATATACATTCTCTTGCAGAAAAAGAAACCTGAAATCATGTGCAAGATGGAAAGAATGATTTTGGATGCATTCAGATCTGCACAAATGATACTTTCAGACCATTCCTCTCTTTGCAGCATAGGATGATTTTTCTTTTTGGCATAAACAGAATATTTTGTGAGCTATGGAGAGTAATTTTGGATGGACTCTCGGCATTTATTCCTATCATACATATCTCTGTTCTTCCTCTGTGTTCACAAGAAGGTCTCTTCTTCTCTCATGACGTCAGGACTATTATACTCCAGCGCCACCCCCTTCAGGGATAAGATTTTACGATTGCAACCTGACACCGTTTCTGTGTCCTATAAGCGACAGAGCTGTAACTCACTTCAAAGGCAGGAGGCATCAAATCACAGTGCGCCAATAAATTAACCTGTCGAGTCTTGGCCAATGAGGAGGCGGCATTAAATCTCTACTGTCACGCTGGCGGCCAATGGAAAGACGATGGCTGTAAATCTGTCAGGGTCTCGTCTGTTAACGGTGTTGTGGTGTGGTTGGGGAATCCATGGGGAGGGAGGGGAGAAAGTGAGAAAGAGTAGATGACAGAGGGAAGAGGGCAAAAACAGAGGGTTCACAGCTACGCAACTAAAAATGCTTTTCTTTGCATTCTTTAACCCTGCTACAAAAAACAGTACACGCATTTCGTAGTTGAAGCTGAAGGCATAAACAGGATTCTTTTTGGAGCAAAACATGAATAAAATACTGCACACAAATGGGAAAAACTATATTTTCTCCTGATGGATGCAGTGGGGGGTTGACACCAGCAGAAACACTCATAAAGCTTTACGGCCAGCATGGCTGGCTCTGATGTTGACTGTCTACAGTGAAAATGACTGATGGCCCTTCTTTAGGGCTCTTCTGCATCAATGTGAGGCCTAAACTTAGTGCTGACTGTTTGATAACAGCAGTAACCCAGTAACCTCTGACTGCTATGACACAGCCTCATCTGTAGCAGCGACAGGCGCCCGACTGCAGGGAACCCTCTAGATTTCAGGCCGGTCCAGTCATCCACTAACCAGATGTGTCCCAGTTGTGCAGCTTCAGAGGATGATGGAGTTGCCCCTGTGGCACAGCAAACATGAGCAACTACGACAGAGGATTTTTCTTTGCCTTTTGACCAAAAGAAACACAATATGATCCTGCTTTATCTAACCTGAACCAGCTTTAACCAGAGTATTTTCACATCCACAGTCCTTGCACTATTATTCTTCTAAAGCATGCCTTCACTGAAGAGTAATGCACTACACTGGCACAAGAGAACTGCACAGAAAAAAGCAGCGGGAAAACACATCAGGTGGAATATTTCTTCGATTAACAATGCCCTTGGTGGTGCACTTTCATTATCCTATCAAAGTTGAACATTTTCATGTCGTATATCTTACAGGTATCATAAAATAGCCAGGCCTGCAAAGGCAACACTATTCCAATCCGAAGAAAAAAGCGCTCTCTTAACAAAGCCCACAATTTTTGCCAATGTGTAACGACATCCAATAAACCAGGCACATTAGTGGTGACATTTTTATCTTACATCAACACCAAAAAAATTAAACAATAGCATCCGAATTTACAGTCATCTTATGTCATTACTATGAAATCTTTTTTTCCCCCTCAGAAAACATAAACAGCCAGATGAGTTATGGCAAAGGCAGGCAGCAGTGCGGTGGTGGAGGTGTTGTTTTTGGCTGGCTTTTCCTGGAGTGGCCATGATTCTCTATTCTATGGGAATCCATAAACAGACCCAGAGAGGGCAACTGGGGCTATAAACCACGTCAGGCTGCAAAGGCAAAGGGAGCAGGCCTGGGCCCATACATTATTCTCTCTGTATGCACACATGCACACACCCAACCACATACACTTTGAGCTGCTTTTAATTACAGATTTCAAAAACGCTACGATAATTCTGCCAGTATTATGATGGGGGTGTAGTTATTTTTCAAATCAAAGTAAATGAAGATCAACAACACACAACAGACGAGCTGCTTTATATTCAAATAAGGTCGTTTTTTCAAACATAATTCTAATATAATTAGGTTAAGTCTTGGCATTATGTGAAAGCAGTTGTAGTAAATAGTCTTGTTTATTTTAATACACTGGGTCATTAAACATCATGTGGGTCTTGGCCTTTGTCCTGCCCAGACAATATAATGGCACTTTCTTTAATGTGTTTACTGTATTGGGTCCAACATGCTGTCATTGTTTCCTTCAGCGTTGTTTCTCTTTAGCAGGAAAAGCCATTGGATGGGTGCTCGGGCCCATTGACTATGACATAAAGACTCTATAAGCTTACAGATGATGATAATTTATTGACTCTTATTCACACAGTCCACTCACACACACAAAAGAAAGGGAGCCACTCTTTCACTGTATGCATCGATCAATTACAAAGCTCTAGCCCACACGTCTCTGACAATTTTACTGCATGTTATGTACAGCATGTCAAGCCACAGCGTTTCAAACTGTTATACTCATGCCTGTATAATTAATATAAATTACCTTGCTGGTTTTTTATGATGGTGCAACTGTAATTAGTGGATGAAAGCAAGTCACTGCGCCCCCGATGTCGCTGCAGTGCTATCTAGATTAAAATTGCAGGTCTGGAGAGACACCTTGGGTGGGATCTTTTTTAATCTCTCCTGTTTCACGCTGTTGCCCGCGCTGGGATCTCATCTAATCACATTTAGCCTACTGCTGTCTCTACTTCTGCTAACCATGTCCTCTTTAACCTTCATGTTTAACCCCTCTTCAATGACAGCAAACACTGACAGACACTGTGGTCATTACATCAACGAACTTGTGCGAAAAGAGTTCAGCAGTGTGATAATGGAGTCCATTTATAATAATTACCTTTTCCTTTTCTTTCTCCAGTAAAACACATTGTAGTAGCATCAACAGAGTCCATTCATGCTATCTCTGCAGCCATAAAGAGCCACAGATTCAAGTGCTGAATCAACCTGGAGAAAAGCCAAGACCATAGGTCCACAGGTCAAAACCAATAACACTTTTACTGACTCCACTCCTACATCTGAAAACATCAACACTAAAGAAGGCATTCAGGCACAAACACGTTTATCCTTATTTTAGTTTGCCTGGTGTCCGTGAGTAGTTAACTGAGGGATTCATTATGTTTTAGGCATTTAAGTTTATATGCTCTTTTTTGAAACCCACAAATGTCTTCTGTTTTTGTCTTATCTGAGTTGAGTTACATCTGTAACATAAATGTTGCACAAAGCATATAGTAGCTGTATATTTTGACCTTAGTTGTATAGTACCTTTGCATTTTTATTGTCATTCATTGTATTGTTTTTCTAGTAAAAAATGGCCGTACTTTGTTTTCATGCTTCCCATCTTGTAACAAGTGATTTGACAGGAATTTTCCATCGAGGGAAATAAACTGTGAAGTGCTCTAGCTTACCTTCTGCATTCTGACATTATCACTTCTTTCCACAAACTGCTCCAGGCCACAGACGTCTCCACATCAAAAGCTTTCAAGTTCTCTGCTTAACACTTTGATCTCTTTGGCAAATGACTTACATTGCCATACAAAGGAGAAAATAAACCAAAATAGTTGTCAAACTTGTTACAGATACCAATTTGTGGGGGGGCCACAAATAGTAGCTTGCTGACTTTTGTGTCAGGCCAACACACACACACACACACACACGTCAGAACATGCCAGGTGCAATGGGAGGAGGTGTTTCAATTGTCAGAGCAGGGAGGTAGGAGACATGCTCTGTAACAAGACCTTCCACCTAATCTGGTTTAAATTAGGCATGGTTGGATCTGTTTGTAGCATAACCAACGCAAATCTGTGCTAGGATTTTTTTTCTTCAAATGATCAGCATGATAACATATGGAGGATACCTTATAAGAATGCACATAGATCATTTCTTCTCCTGTGATATGCACCAGGTACCCGCATGATCTAGTGCCTTTTCTCCCGTTTCTCTCTGGAGTGTACCCTTCATTTGCATTAAAATGAGTGCACGATGTCAGTGTGCGACGGTGGGGTTGCACACAATTCATTCGGCACAAAGTGGTACTGTACAGAGCGGAAATGAATCAAGTATAACTCCATAAAACGTACCCACATGTCACAGTAACACAGTACAACGTAAGCTCTCTAGATAATAGCCGCATGAATGAGACTTCTCCCCTCTCTACATTCTTGTCGTGAGTTTCTTTAGGCACCTCAACCTTGCACTGTGCTGCACACACCAGGAGATGGAGCCCTTGCTTTAGTCTCTTTGGCTCTCCCTGAGGTCTTGTAGAACAAAGAGCTCAGCGTTGCACCTCTGAAACAAGGAAACACAAGCTCTCAATAAGCCAGCTGAAATTGCAGGTATGAAAGAAGGAAACTCATTTTACTGCTATTTAAGCTAAATTACAGTTCGCAGATGTAATGCTTTGAGTGACATCACTAAAATCAATGATAAAAGGAGCAACGTTTGACACCCTGAAAGGTCATGTTTATAAAGATACATCACCACTTTTACATGCCAGTGTCAACAAACGTTTATTAAAAGTATCCAACGATGGAAGATCCCCAAACAGATTTGACCTCTGCTTAGAGAGATACAAGTACAGTACTAGTTGTACACTTTTTAATCACAATATTCATGTTAATTGATTGTAAGACAGTGGCTCGATACTTTGTAGCTATCTGAAGGAAATGAAGGGGTGTGGATAAAAGTCTTGTTCAAGGAGATACATGGAATGCTGCCACAGGCTATGATCAGGTGTATCTATATTTTATAGACATACACACTTGTTCTGGGTTCTGAAATGAAATAAACAAACAAACAAAACAGGCCAGGTCAGCCCTGGTACTGGAATGTACACCACATCTTATCCTCATGTTGATTATGTCACGTAATGCACGCCTGTGCAAGAAGAATTAAGGAAAAACAAAGAAAAGAAAATCAAACTCTGTCAAGTCGTAGTAGTCCTGGGAGTGCGACTGGATAAGCCAGTGGAACTCCTCACAGCTCTGATAGTAGGAGTGGAAATCTGAGTCAAAGGAACATGTGGATCAGTGCCATGAAGACTCTGCTGAGCAGTGGCTCACTGGTAGGCTCTAGAGGTGACTCTATCGCAGGAGTGACCACTTGATCTGTTCTTTGGCTGACTGAAGAACCTGTGAGAAACAAACAAGGTTTGACTGAGCAGATCAATCCAACAATGAGCCTAGACTGTAGGCGCATACACTTCTAGATGATCTCTTCAAGGAAAACATACGACATAAGACGCAATGAAACATGGATGGCATCATATTGAGGCAAAGACTGGTGATTAAGTAATGTAAACAAAGAAAAATATGCAAGATTGAATTCATCATCTTAATTCATTGAATGAAAGCTGAATCATACCCATAAAGCATTGGGACTGGGGACAGTCATTAATCACAACTAGAAGAGGGATGGCGGTAGCCAGTCTCTGGCCTCTTAAATGACAACATTAATCAAGAGGAGCTCACACACAGGCAGACTCATGTAAGAGTCAAAAGGAAGGAACCGCCGTTGGCTAACTACATCTTTACCATTGAATAATTAGAATTCATTTACACTGTCATACCTAGAAGTGCAATATATGACAACAAAGAAGCAGTGACAAAGTGGAATAGAGACGTATGATGTTATGACAATGCTCGTATATACAAAGGTTCCGAAGTAATGACTTTTAACAGTCAATAAACTAATGGAGCTTATACACTTTATAGCAGAGGGAGGAGCAATGGAGGTTTTACTCACTTGTGTGACTGTCTGCTCTGTCAAAGGCACATCATCCCCCTACAGGAACATTTATGTTATGTTAAAATCTGACACAACAAACTATGTGGAATATATCTGAGAGGAAAGGAGAGGAGCTTACTCTGAGAGCCACACGGTGCACAACTTGTTGTGGGTCACTCTCAAGGATCACCCTGTAGGATACACCAAAGAGTCAGACCAACGATTAGTGTGAGGGAAACCATGGTGCAGCAACGCTGAAGTCATCTTAACAAGAGTTGATGGAGCCTCCAAAAGCTTAATGGTGCTACTTACCCTCCATCTACAATCTCATCCACAGCCAGGAAGAGCCCCTCCATATTCTCCAACAAAGCCCTCCTCTCGACATTTTTTCTACAGGATAACAAATCATACATGTCAAGCTCAACTTTTTAGACATCAGGACAAAAGTTTGATCAAAGTTCTGTAGAATGAATAACAGCTGCAAACACATACCTCAGCATCTGACTGAGCGAATCAAAAAGGCAATTTAGAACAGACATGAGCATAAGCTGTTGAGAGAGACAGAATATATGAGAAGCTGTTCATGTTTAATGAGCCAACATTGTTTTTGTATCATCTTGGGGGGGATCAATCAACAAATACCATGTGTGTAAATGCCTGTCTGGTGTTCACAAGAATTTTTTTTTGGCAATAAAGTACACCATTTCCTCTCTTTTCTATACTCTACTAAACCTTTAAAAGTTACACCAGATCTGACAATGGATGAAGCTACTGTAACAGAATAAGAATCAATTTGATGTGAATTATAAAACCTGAATGATGACAGACAGTTCAAACTGACAGCAATTATGTTTTAGCTTCCACAGCAACACACCATGTATGTTACAGTATTGATATCCCAAATCATCCTTTAAAACTGCTGTTTAAAACATCATTTCATTAGGATTACCTCATTTTCATGGGAACTTCCAATCACATAAAAGAAGAGGTCTATGTTGCTCTTGTAGACAACTGTTAGGCCCTCGAGTAGTGCTATCTCACCTAAGGATACACAGAAAGCAAGTGTGAATGTTAGCAGACATGAGGTTAAAAAGGAAAAGTGATTGTGATTTCAATTGTAAAGACGTCTTACTGTCTGTCCTGTGCGTTTTGTTGAAAATGTTCTTCTCAAACGCCTTCTGCTCCTTCACAGTAGGGTAGGTATCGTCATAATACTGTGGATGAATTCAAAGTGAACATGTAAGAATGATTTCATGTTGGAATTTTGATTTGAGAACAAGGCTGGAGATATTCAATATAATATCTTAGTGAATAAATCCAACAAGAGGCCAACACAAGAAGTGCATTAATAGGTCATTCTAACAGCTGATCTGTCACCCAATAAATATACTAGCAGGAGAGAAATATATGGATTTGTTTGTACAAACAAATAGTGGATTCATATGGGAACATGACATAAATTAAATAAAAATGTCCCTTTCCTGCTTAAAGGTGCTTTAGGTAACTTTCAAAAATACTGCATTTGTAGCGATAGCGATGGTCGTCAGGAGAACTGCACCAGTAACCTGTTGCTCGCTCTCCCTCGCGTGCTCGTCATACGTGCTCGTACGTACACAAACGAGCATCAACATCGCCCCTGAAACACTGGATATTTACCGGCATAATGTTTACAGAGGAGGCAAGTGGTCATACACATGTGAGAGTCTGTGAAGGAGTCTGTGTGTCTCATTCTCCATCCTACGAACGACAGTCTCGGCAGGCACTGCCTGAGAGCAGGAGTGTGTGATGAGTTTGTCCGCCTGTGAGAGCTCCTAGGACGGATATAAGTGTGTGGAAGGCGGGCTCTGGCTGTGCAGGTGAAGACCGGGAGTGTGTGATGAGTTTGTAGTTTGTACTGTTGATTTCTGTAAGCGGAGCGGAGTGAGGAGGACGTAAATAAAATGACACTGCCTGGAGCTTTCGCGGAAAATAGTCTACAGGCATCACAGATAGACAGTGAACATCTACTTTTTCACATCAGTTAAACGTTCGCTTATTAATGGGCGATAAAAAGCAGCTGTTATTATTTTGTTATGAAGGCAGCTTTTGAGTTCCTATCACAGAGGGAGAGAGGCGGATCAGGGAAAAGAGGCACTGACAGTAAGAGGAGAAATAGGCGAACAGACATCTCTATGGAAGAAACACACAACTCTCTTTTAGATCTGAATAAAACTATTGCCCAGCCCCTAATGAGTAGTATTGAAAAGTACCAAAGCATTACAAAAAAAACTACATATTGAAATGCATACAAATGCACAGGTCAGCGAACGCGCAAATAACTGATGTTCCTCAAACAGGGAGCAGAGCAGGCAAACATTTCCAATGTTTTTGGCCAATTTAGATAGTGTGCACAAGTTTGCCTGCAATATTTAATAATTGAAACTAATAAATTATCCAATATTGGTACTTTCTTTTTGTTTCCATGGTATCAAAACGTGTATCGCTATTGTTTTGTTTACACTAGTATCATGATGACGTTTAAAATCCTGGGATCATTGGATTGCACTAGTACAAGTTCTGTTTGGTTTACAGTGTATTTGGACTTCCATCATATAAAGTACAATGTCCATGTTTTTGGTCATTCAAACACATGCAACGACAGCTCGGCTTTCGAATAGAAGTTAAATGGTTGTTCTACGGTACATAAATAGGCATTTTTGTTTTTATCTACGTCGATTCAACTTGTTAATATGATCATTCCGTTGTCATTTTCAGTATTTGAATGACATTTGTTGATAAAAACAGACAATATCGCCGAGTATAACCCTCAAAACAAGGAAGGATATACTCGTGAAAAGTTTACCCAATTTGGGCTACTTCGCATGATAACTTTATTAACCATACCTTGGCATAGAGCCTGTCTCCATCGTTGTCCAGGATCAGGACTGCTTTGACAGTGTAGAGGGATGGTTCCTGTTGGAGTAGAGGAAGCATTTCATTTATTTATTCCACGACATATGAATGTGACCGATTACGTTATGAATGAAGTTATGAGACATATGTCCGAAACGCTAATGTGGGATGCATGAAACACACGCAATCCTCCAGTCTTCATAGTGATCGTTTTTAAATGAGTCTTTTAATTGCGAAGTAAGAAGGAAGACATGACACTTCCACATCATCATCACATTTACCAGATGCTAACTTCTTGAGGGCTAGCTTGTTAGCCAAAACAGCTAACGCGTTTACGTTGGCTAGCTCCATGTAGGGTGAACTCGATGACTAAAATACAACGTTCATAGAAACAACACCCACCATGAAATAAATAAAAATAAAATCTTAAATGACACGCATAACTTGTTCAATAAATGTATGCGCTGGCATTACCAGTATGGGAGAATCCATCTTCTTTCTTTTTAGCAAACCAGCTAGCAGGCTATCAGTGTGATACGTCATACGCACGGAATATGAGGCTCTTTCCTATTGGCTGACGCAGTGCTACGTTGTACTTATGGGTCAAAGAGCAGTTCACTTCAGGGCGCGGTGCCAGTTAATTAACAGGTATGCTGACAGTGAAGTGATATGACTAATCATACAATACATGCAGACTAATTGCAATCAATAATAATGTATACACTTTAGCGGGGAAAGTCGCACCTTGATATGATCTGTCGGCTTAAAAGTTCTCCAAACCTTATTAGTATGTGATTTTATTTTCTGTATCCCTATCCTGCAAGCTACCTCCCTCCTAAGAATGATACAGAGTTATCTGTTCTGATATCACTTGATTTAATTCCCCACTGATGATTTCTCAGTCAGTGACTTTTCCAGCATATTGTGACTAATGCCTACAGAAGGACTAAGGTTAATTACAATTGAAGTTTGTATTATGGCTATATGCTTTAACCGGGTTGTAATAATGGATCAACTACATTAGCCTATGTGATTAAAGTTACTATCATTTTTTGCTTTGTTTTGTTTTGCTTTGTTTTTATGTACTGCAAAGTAACAAAAAAAATCTAATTTGCAAACCATTTCAGCTTTCTCATACTCATCAACATCTTTTTTTCAGGATCCTCCTACATTTAACCAACCCAAATTATCTTAGTTACCACTTCTGGGAAGCACTTGGAAACCCGGACTGATGGGGATTTCCCTCTATCTTACTCCATAAATGACCTCACTGTTTGGCCTTACTGTAAGATGTTTTTGGGCGTGAGTTTCAAATAATACTGGAACATGAAGAGTTTTGAAAGAGAATAGTGCACCACCATTATTTACATGCAATAAGTGTATAATGAGGAGACTGAGACTATTTTGACATGAATTTACAACAATGCTGCGGGCAGCCATGAAATTTTGCAATGCAGCACTCTGTTTACACAATTCTGCCACTAAGATTTCGAAATGACCCAAACCAGAGAGGAAATAGTTTACTGTCTTAGACTTGCTCATACTTCAAGGTTAAAAGATTTCACATTTTTAATGCAATGCTGTTTCGTTCATTGGTGTGTAGCTGAAAACTATTTTAAGGCTAATGATAACAATGACTGGCAGTGTAGATGATAAATGAAAGTTGAATGATGAATTGACATTTAAGATAGAAAAGCAACAAAAACTTCTACAAGAATGATTTCTTTTAATAAACCGTAGATAATGCATACATCTCCCTTTTCAGAATTGTATTAAAAGATGATTGTGAGGAAACTGGTCAAGATGTGCATTATTCAACTCCTGTTTATGCTAATATGTTTGAAATAGATTATTACCTGAAAATCTTCAGAGGTTGTTTGTGTTCTGATCTACTGAGGAGGATCATAGACGGAAACTTAATTTCAAATAGTCCATACGCACGTGCTATTAAAACAAATGTGTATTTCAGTATATGGAGAAAAACTGTTGAATTCTCTGGATAATGACTTAAAATGCTACTCAAATCTTATTACATTTAAACAAGTATATTTAGAAAAAGTAATGGAAAATGATTAATGTATTGAGGTAATCATTGACATGATTGTTTTTGATTGTTTCAGTTGATATTGTTAATTTGAAAGTTTGTGAAAGAAAATGTAAAGAACGGGTTAGCCATCTGATTCAACAGTAACTTATGTTATAAAGACAGGGGCCGGTAAGAACGTTTCCTCTTATTGCTCCTGTTTGTTCATGGACAGTGTAAAAGTACTTTGAGAAAATAGGAAATCATACACTGAAATGAGCTAATAAACCGAGTATGAATGAAAGAATGAATGTTTACTTTATATTTTTAGTCCTGTCTGTTAATCACAGATATAAAGACGTATACATTAATACCAAGGCAATAGAAAGAAGAATAAGGTTGCCCGGTTTGTTCCCCTCTTCTTGGTGCACACCAGCAACCACAGCAGTTAGCAGTTCCCTTCCTAAGAACTAAGTGTTTCTTTTATCAGCATTAGGCAGAGCTTCCGCCGACCAACATCCTCCTTTCCTTATACCTTCCCTCTCTGCGTCTGTAGTACCAACCAGCCTTTACATTCATTGTTATGAACACATGTATATAATTAAGGCTTTGTACACAAATGTATATTTACACAGCCCTTAAAGTAAAATAAAAAACATATATTTTCTTGTATGTCTAATGCTATTTTCACAGACTGTGCAGTTATGTATATGAATGTAAAGAGTGAAGAATACAATTGAAAAATGATAAAGGAATAACATGATGTTGTTACGAAACGCTATCTTTATCTGAACATCTGTGGATAAGCACAGACCTTATCAACACATTCAGATGAATGATGCTGCATATTCAGGTTCCTCATTTGGTCCCTTTTTCAGGTAGTGAATATGTGTGATCGTTATGATAAACATTTTAAGGAACAACAATGCAAATGTTGTCGGTAGATTCATTTGCTCCGAGGTAGACTCGATGCGATAAAGAAAACCTCACATTCTGCTCATTCGAAAAGGTGAAAAAAGTGCAGGGTGTCTCGTTTTGAAATGTTGAAAAACTGGTATGATCTTTATTTTCATTTTAAATCAAGATCCCAAATAGTAAGTTATTAAATATAAAAAAGGCTACAGTCTGTACTCTATTTGTTCCCTTTCCCAGAAGCTGACTCCAAAAATATTCCCTTTTTTGATACCACAACCCATCCATTTTGTTTAGCAGTGAGGTGGTTTTTCCACTCATGTCTGATACAGCTTTCTGGATGTTAAAACAAAACCAAAGATGCCACATTCCTCCATCTTTAATGAACAAATGAAACACTATAGAAACACCAGGACACAAAGGGACAGCATGTTTAACTATTTCATCCACATTAGACATGATGCTCCCAAACATACAGTACAAAAGTCATTAAGAGACTTTTAGCTGTAGTGAGTCAACTGTGGGCCGTTCCCAGCCAACATGTCCGCTCTATTTTTGAGGTGGAGTTCGTAGCACCGAGGTATACAATGAGAAATGGCCTGCAGACCTCAGAGGTTCAGGGAAGCTGGAAAGCAGAGATGTCAAAGACTAATTGAAGCAAACAAACACAAACAGGGAACGTGGGCGTTGACCTGGGAACTGTGTCCAGATTGAAAACCACTGTGGTCACAGTAATAACAGGGTGCTCTTTGGCAGGCTGTGGCAGTGGTAGAGTCAGGGGCTGGGTGCTAGGAACTGGAGTTGGGAAGTCCCTTCTTTGATTCCGGGTAGACATTCACCTTTCTTGACTCTGTCAGCCACCTACTTTTTTCCATCTTAGAACAATGACAGAGAAAACAGAGAGATTTATGTCTCAGTGGGATGCCATATTGTAGTGGGCCAGACAAGCCTGTTCAATGTTCTCATCGGTTATGAATATACTGTGTTTCACTGAACGTCCATTTTTGTTCATCACTCAAATGTAGAATTATTTCTTAAAGAAGGAGTCAAGCTTTAGTCGCAAATTCAAATTGTATTTACAGTGCTTAACCTGATTTATCATCACAATGTTTGTGTTATATGATATTTGATTCAGTATGTTGCCTTAGTAGAGCTGGAAATCAGCTTTTTCTTTTAAATGTCAAATCTGGTAAGTGTACATATCAGTAAAGAAGAGCAACACTTTAAATGAGCTATTTTGTATTAAGAATAGTGTGGGATTTTTTCAATGCATATTATTACTTCTTTTTTTTTTTTACAATATTTGAGCAACCAAGTGTGCAGACCATCAGAGAATTGTTTCAACACCAATGGATTTTGTTGTCTATTGTTATCACTGTTTATTTTTTATTTACACCAACTGAAATTTAAGAACAAAGGTGATTGTGACATCTGTTTTTGGATCTGAAATTATTTGTAGGTCCATGCTTAGTTAAATCAAATGCTTGCATTCTGTGCACGCTGTCACTGTTTCTTTATAAAAAAATAAGGAAAATCACTGGAATCATATTTTCTTTTAAGAAAATTGTCCAAAGACCACTCATATTCTGGTAACACTACAAAATGTGTACCTCCTTTTTTTTTTTTTTATCTACGGAAGAAGGTTATGATCTGTCTTGTAGCTACACTAGCTGAATAAAACCTTTCTTCAATATGTTTATTAAGTTATTTGTATTGTTGTCAATATGAAGAATAATTTTGCATACAATGCAGGAGGTGGGGGGTTGTTTAACAGATCACTAAAGTTCTTGAATAATGATGTGACAAAATCATCACTGACACGGTGACAGAGTTTTCCATCATGCTGCATGAAGATAAATTATGTATTGATCTATTAAACTACAACTATACCACATACTGATATCAGCAATGGTACACTTTTGCACAATAGAGCAGTTCTACATAACACATAGTCTCCTCACAGTGCTTTAGATCAGGGCAATGAGGGGATTTTTTTGTGAGGGATTTTAATGGTCACTTGCTATGTAAGACACGCTCCCCTCTATTCTCCCCCTGCTCCTCTCTCTCCCTTGGCGGTTGCTCTGCCAGATAGAAGAACAATGTAGTCTTTCTTACCTGTTGGAGGGTGTACATTCCATCTCTACTAAACTAAGTCTCAATCCTGCCTCCAACCCACCTCTGCTCGAACAGGGCCCTTACTGCCATGCTGGCTCTGACTCCAGGTGCTCCACATCATACTCCTTGTTCCTCTTGTTTGGGACGAGTTAAAGGACAGAGGGGCCAGAACAGACACAACCAACCGGCTAGTTTTCTCTCATTTCTGTTTTATATGTATTGTTATTACAGAAAATAATCTAGCTTGCTTAAGGGGTCTTTTTGTTTGTTTTTAAAAATCTTTAAACATTTACCTACTCCACTGTGGACTTACAGAATGATTCGAAGCCAGACTGTTGGTTTGTGGTTTGTCGTGTGGGCAAAAGGGAAATTCAGAGGTTGGGGTGCAAGTGTGCTATTAAGGATACAGTAAGTGCAAGAATTTGTGCTGTGGGTGCTTTACAGGAAGATTGCGTTTGTCTGCACTGAGCCATCCCATTTATGCCGGTGGCTGTAAGTGAAGCTGAACAGAGAGAGACAGTTGAGTGAGAGATAGGACAGCAGGCCTCGTGTGTTTAACCTCTTGTGATCTGCAGAACTTGAAAAGAGCAGAATCTCATTTTACTATTTTACCTCCTTTTTTTTCACCTCCAGGATTGTGCTTATAGCCACCAAGTCTTTCTTCTGACTCTTCAACTGTTGAAGTGGAGAATGTTACACAGGTACGTTCATTCATATATAACCTTTTTCTTTGGTAGATCTTTTCTGAGAGGTTTTAATGCTCCCTCTTGTGCTTATTTCAGTAGATTTAAGTAGACGTGTCACTTATGATAGTATAATCGGAAATTCTCTTACAACAATGTCTAAGTAATGTATAACATTGCCAAAACTTGCATTCATTTAAATATGACAGACTGCAGTTAAAGTAATAGCGTAACTTTTTTATTAAATCTTGGATTAAAAGAATTTAGATGTTTTGCCAGTTTTGTCTTGATCTCATTTGACTGTTTAGTCATTTTCTTGACTGACTAAGACAGATGATAGAGAATATTCTGTTTAGAGTGAATCATGATTCCTTTGAATAAAACTGAATTGTTCTCATATCAGCAGGGGAGCAGGGATTTCACTGAAATTATATTAAAATCTAAAGCATGTCAGAGGTCAGCCAGAGGAAATTACACATGTATTTAATACCTAAAAAGTTAAAGAAACAGCAATATACTTTGCTGAAATATGCCACATTTTGCATTTGAACACAAATGTCAGACTTGATTTATTTCTGCTCACCAATAAAGTCTCTTTAGAGACTAAAGACATAGAACCAAGACTATTATCTCTAACAGTTTAGTGTCACAGCCCACAGTTTGATACTGAATCTGATATCTTTTTGATTTTAAATAATTCTTACTAAAGATATCACCAGTCGCTCCCTGACAATGACTGTAACCACAAAGCCGTTTCTCTATTATTGTACATAAAGCAGCACAATAGGCTTAAGGCTGGCCCTCAATTGCATCAGTTGTTTCTTGGTAGTAAGTATTGGAGCAACATGTGGTTAAATTTAAAGTAACAATTCAAAGTTTGCACAAATTCTTAGTGACACTCGAAAGACAATTGAATAATAACTCTGACGGACATAAAAGCTGAAAGTGAAGCCCAGGCATGGTACTCTAACTATTAGTTTATTCATTTTGTCAATAAGGGCAACATAGACAAAAATGGCTTTTATGTTTATGTTCAAATATAGATAAATACAACACAACAGCTAAAATAGATTTTGCCTGTATGTGTGTGTATGGCACATGGCTGAGTTTGTTCTGGCAGTGTATATATATGCGTATGATGGTACAAATGTTACAGACAGCATTTTAGCTGAAAACACAACTTTTCCAAAGTGGCCCTCAGCCTCCAGTTTGTTGGCTGCAGCATGCTGTTTTCCCGCAGATTGTCTTATCAGGGCTCGGCATTACTGCAACCCGGGACCGCTGATGGGAGGAGTTAACGCAACTAAACTGAATCCTTCATGTGTTCCAAAAGAACCTACACAACTGTACAATCGTTTATTTAGCACCCTCAGGGCTACAGATATGTAATGTGCAGTTTGTATGTGTGTTTGAAGACATGATAGGACCTAAGAGAAAAGGTAGGATCCATTAACCCACTGCTCTGTGTCCCACCAGGTGGATCCTTAGCTGCAAGCATCTGGCCTGAATGTGTTCAACGGCCAACTGTGTTCTCCCACTAAGGAGAACCTTTGAGGTGGGTTTCTCACAGAAACCAAATCACATTATCAAGGCTTACCCTCTTGAATGAGTTGTTATCATCAGATAATTTTCATTTCTATTAGGCATTAACCACTCCGGGCAGGCTGTGTGTGGGGGGGTCCATGTCAACTAATTTATCTGGAGCCAGGTCTCATGGAGCACCTCAGGATACAGAGATGGATGTGGCCTGGCAGGAGCTGATGGCCATCACAGAGCTGCAGGTAACACTTCAGCAGTTAGTGAATTACTGTATGTTGTCAGAATACCTTTGCTGCATTTCCACGTAAGGGCATACTGGATTGTTTTTCAAGAAATATACGAGGACAAGTAATATTTGCTCATTAAGAATCTTTTAAAATATAGTGTAAAATGTAGTGTAAGATAGTACAATTTGATACTGCAAAGATATTTGTGCTCTTTTGGGAACAAAACTCATCCAAGGCCTACCAAAGCAGACGTGAATATATTTAATCAATTGAAGATGCAACAATAGTATGTTGTTGGTAATAGAAATTTGAGATGGATTCATATGGTTCATTAATAGATAAATGTATAGTGCATGAGCAAATTGTATTTTGTATGTCATTTCATGCTAAATGTTGATAGGCTAACACGCTCAGATGAGAATAAGTAACAATGGCCTGTTTGAGTGATAGCAGCATGATCAGATTGTGAATAGGGGCAAGTGTTGTATGTTGCGGCCCCCAGCACCGCACAATAGCCATCTGTTATCAGTGAAACCTGATCACATCCACGAGAGCCCTTCATAGGCTATGGGTGGCATGCTGGAGTGAGGGCAAACAGAGAACCAGATGAGACTAAAAAGCTCCACTTATCAATTTAAATGTCTTGTAAATCTAGTAATAGTTTTCATTATGTTGCTGTTGTTATGAGATGTTTGCTGATCAACCTGTCAGTCTTACCTTGGTTGTCTTATTTGTTTGTGTAACTGTAGTTTGATGCGCCCGGTGAAGACCATGAAACAACACATTACCAGAGCATGGAGCCAATGGTCCATATGGGAGCATATGGGACGGCTCAGGCCCACTATCAGCCCCCTTCTCCTCCTGCCTGTGGTCTCAGCACCGCCAACACGTACGATGGATGTTACTCTATAGAGGCATCTGCCAGTCATCAATTAAGCAGCAACGCAGAGGCCATGTACACACACTCTGAACCTCAGCTAAATCAGCGCATGTTCCCAGTCTCTTCCCACACTCAGCCCTCTCTCATGACCCCAAGGGAACATTTGAACATGTCGGGTACCAGTCAGCACAGAAGGTCCAATGCTGGTCTGTCTCAGGGTCGGCACATGCTGTGGACCGCACATGGACAAAGTTCACACGCTCACCCAGCTGATGACCTAGAGTCAGACTCTGGTCTGTCTTTGGGATCTAGTCCACCTTTGGCTTCCCCAGATAACCCTGTAAGTGGTGCACCAGGGTACCAGAGTGTAGATATGAACATGACATATAGCGATGGTGAACCAGATGGCATGACTGGGCACACTAGAGTACAAATGCATTATTCAATGGATTATCAGAATCAAACACACTCCTATTTACACTCAGGTGCACATCCATCTTATTTTCAAACCCATACTGCTTATTCTCACTCACAACCTAATGCCTTGACTTCCTGGTCAGTGAGACAGCAAGGCCAGCACACTGCCCTTGGAGAATACACTGACTCTGGAGCCACCAGCAGATGGAGCTCGCAGCATAACCTGTACACCAAACCAGGAAGCACATTAACTCCTGCTCCATTGAGCAGAGATGAGCGGCGAGCTGTGGCCTTGAAGATCCCCATGCCGATGGAAAAGATTATCAATCTACCTGTGGATGACTTCAATGAACTCCTGTCACAGTACACTCTGACAGATAGTCAATTAGCACTGGTCAGGGACATAAGACGCAGAGGGAAAAACAAGGTGGCAGCCCAGAACTGCAGAAAAAGGAAACTTGAAAGCATCTTTCACCTTGAAAGAGAACTGAACCAGCTGCAGACCCAAAGAGAGCACTTGGCACAGGAAAGGCAGGAGTTTAAGCACAGCTTGGCTTTTATTAAATGTCGCCTGGCAGACCTCTACACTGAAGTCTTCTCTCACTTAAGAGATGAAGATGGACAACCATACTCAGTGGATGAATACTCCCTACAACAGACACCAGATGGTAAAGTTTATTTGGTACCCCACACATCTATGCACAACAGAGACAATTGCTGAGAATTGACAGTATATTTAATGTTTGTTATGCAATACAGATAGCATGATACCTTTCTGTGCTATTTGGGTAAATCAACTGGCTAATTTTTTATTTTTTTTTTATGTGCTTGACATTTTAAAATACAAAACTGCAACAACATTGACACAACAACAAATGACTAAAACCAAGCAAGAGTTTAATGAAAATATACTTTATTTAAAAAATAAAAATCATGAACTGCACAGCAGTCATCGTCTTCATTACCAGCATGATTGTTTGGATACCCTGTGAAAACAGACTTGGTTAGATCATGCCTAAAGAAGTAGTAAATTGTTGTGTTCCAAGTTTTAAGATTTGTACCTTAAGCCATTGTCACAGAAATGACATCAGGTTCCTGGGAAAACATTTGGCGCTCCCTAGAAAGGAGAAACAAATAAGTAAAAGAGCAATATAATGCCTTCATTTATAACAGCATGCAATTACATTGTACCACTATGCAAAATTAGTTGGCCGATTATACCAGTCAACACTGCTCCAAGTCATAATAAAACTTGTTTCCAAAAGATTGTTACGTCATTACTGGGCTACAGAACTTACTATCAGCTACATGACAAATCAAGAAAGACATACCATCAGTATGTGAGAAGTCTGGTCTTACCTACACAGCATATAAGCCCTTTGGTAGCTGCTGCCTGCTAGTCTCAGGCTTCTGTTCTCACTCTCCCCTGCTTCAATGATCCTGGCGATGGTTTTGCTACTTCTCTCCCTCAGCTGGCTTCCATGGCTAGCCTCAAAGACTTTGCATGTAAGCTAGCATCCTCCAGATGATCTTTGCAGAACTCAGGGTAGAGTCTCTACCAAGTGACGGGCTCTTTATGATGAATTTAATAGTACACCACCTTTTGTTCCTCATCAGTAATGAAAATGCAGGATGCATGTTGTTTTCTAGTGCTGTTCTCCCCCTCTCCATCACCTCAGTGCAATGGTCTTGTCCAACCTTACAACATGTTATTTCAAGTGTGGCGCTTGCCCCCACTTTTATTTATCACGTGATAATGAACCCTCCCTTTCCCAAACCACTAAAAAGGCTACCAGACTTTTAAAAAAAACTGAAAGATGTTTTATTTCAGCTTGATTGGTTGCAGATACAAATAAAACCAGACTCAAAGAAAAAAAAAAATCTACATAAAACCTTATTGGAATGCTTGCTTTCCAGTAACACATTTGATGAAAAAAACACAAAACGTTTAAATGAAGACCCTCCATGATTAAGCTATTGTACATCTCTTCTTGCAGCAGCAGTAACCTGCCACAACTGTTTGGCTGAGCAGATTTAGGAGGAAAACCTGCAGCTGCCCTGTCATTCGCTTGCTCTCCTCGCTCTCCTCTCCTAAGTACATAGTCCTGTTGAACAATACGGAACAACATTGTTAACTGTGCACTGACTTGTATGACCTGACATCCAGAGTGTTTTTTTAATCGTTATCTACACTTAACGAGTCCCTGCAGCTACAAACTCTGGTTTTATGATATTTAGTGAATCCTTCAGGCATGCCTTTCAAGTACTTACCACTTCACATTTTAAAAATGTCCTCGACGGCCATATCCACCACCATTGTTAGAGCCATTTCCATAGCCACCTTCAAGCAAAAACAGGGTAAAGTCAGTTAACAGTCAACCCCCCCCCACACTCTCTATCCTTGCATCTCCTGTCTTCATCTTACCGAAGTTCCTGCCGCCGCCGCCGCCACCACCACCACCGCCGCCGCTACCACCGAAGCTCTTCATTGGGCCGAAGTTGGAGGCCTGCGAGTCGTAGTGGCCCATGTTATTATAGCTGTTTCCTCCGCCGCCGCCACCACCACAGTTTCCTATGAGTGGATTGAAAATTAGGGAAAAGTCTTTGGCACAGAATTCTTTGTTAAAGGAAGCTTTAACACTTACCACCATAGCCATTGCTGTCATAACTGTTTCCTCCATATCCGCCACCTCCTCCACCGCCGCCGCCACCACCACCCTGGTTGTAGCCTTGGTTATAGCCCCGGTTGCTGCCATTATTATATCCACCAGGGCCCCCAGGTCCACCTCCATAGCCTATAACACAAATTCTTTGAATATCTGGCCAAACGTCATTAAGTCATGTCATTAAGAATCCAAGCTAAAATAAAGTTGACTACTTACCACAATCACCTCCATTACCATTGTAAGGACCATCTCCATATCTTCCCCTTCCACCACCTAAAAGCAAACATAGTCAGGTTTCATGCTTACCAATAAAAATCAGAGAATTGCATACCTGCCATAAACAAAGTAGTCTTACCCTGATTGAAGCCCCTGTCTCCAAAGTCGTATGGCCTTCCACCACTGCTGCGACCTAAACAAAGACATTAACCCTTAGCTCTGCAGCAGTGTGTTGTGCCAGTATGAACTCTTGAGTTGAATATTGAGCTTGGTTTATTTGATAAGCATACCCATTCCTGCAGTCTGCATTTCTTGGCGTGTTAAGGCCTTCCTCACTTCACAGTTGTGGGAGTTGATTGTGTGATATTTCTGGACTGTGAAAAGGAAAAGGATATTAACCAATTGTTCAAAGAATTTGAGATCAATCTTGACGTCTTAACATTACATTTACTTACTGACAATCCTGTCGACAGAATCATGGTCATCAAAGGTCACAAAGGCAAAGCCCCTCTTCTTGCCGGTGCTACGATCAGTCATGATATCAATTACTTCAATTTTGCCAAACTGTTGGAAATAGTCTCGCAGGTGGGACTCCTCTGTGTCTTCCTTGATGCCCCCAACGAATATCTTCTTCACTGTCACGTGGGCACCTGGCCTGTTGGAGTCCTGTGAACAAAGACATTTTGTAGTTACAAAATGCTGCTTTTACCAACACACAATTTGTTTTAACACTAATTAAGAACTGAACATACCTCTCTGGAAACTGCTCGTTTAGGTTCAACAACTCTGCCATCAACCTTATGGGGGCGAGCAGTCATGGCAGCATCAACCTCATCTACTGAGGAGTATGTTACAAAACCAAAACCCCTGGACCTCTTTGTGTTGGGGTCCCTCATGACCTGCAAGAAAAGTCCTCCATTATTACCAATAATATCCACAATTCATAAAGTTACAAATTAAACCGATAGCCAGCGGAATAATGCCTTTAATTTGTATACACTTACCACACAATCTGTAAGACTCCCCCATTGTTCAAAATGAGCCCGCAGGCTTTCGTCTGTAGTCTCGAAGCTTAGACCTCCTATGAACAGCTTTCGAAGCTGCTCTGGCTCGCGTGGGACCTACACAATGAGCAGAGTACCGTAGCGTCAGAGCACATTAACCGACGTGAAAACGATGCACTTTATCGTTCATAATAATTAAACAACCCACCAAACTATATGCTATTCATTAACAAGTCCTGCGTAATTTGTCAAAATCCGACAAAAGTGAAACGACATCGCCGCCATTAAGGCTCGGCGGTGTAGTGTTTAATAACAGTAGCAACCGCTTGGTACAAACGCTGCATGCATGCGTCGGTGCATGTATCCTCTTGCACTATCAATATATTCAGCATCAAATACATTAGCTATATTTATGAATACATTGGCTAGTCGCCGCATGAACAAAGGCCACGAGGCCCAGCTGCTATAAAATGGCGGCTATACAATACTTGGAAGCTACGCCTGATGTGATGAAAAAGAAATTTACGGCAACCAGTTAAAAATCAAAATTGCTTAAAATATCCACCAATTTTAGAAGCTCTGTTTGCACAAAAAGAATAATCACAAGACCACGGAAAGAAATACTCACATCTTTCGACATATTGTTGCGAAATCCTTGAAGACTCCTTGTAAAATGACCAGAGAGAGGTGATCTGCGTCAGACGAGCCCAACTCGATACTCTACTGTAGAATAAATAGCGAGGGATACACCCCTGTCACATGGCCATTGGTCGAGAGTTCCCGCTGCAGTCTTTCGTCAGAATTAAAAGAATTTTGATTGGTCCGAATTCAATCAATCAACACTTACGGCCAATAAGCTGACTACAGGCATTTCAGAATCACAGCGACAAAAGGTTATGCATTTTATAATGGCCGCTGTATTAAATGTTTTATACATTATGTTCTTAGGTCAGTTGTCATACAATGAATACATCCAATGAATGTACTGACAAAAACGGTATAGTAATGCACTTTGTACATTGCACAAATGTTTAAAGGAAAAGGGATCTTAAATGATTCAGACTTGTGGGTGGAGCTGTGACCCTCAAAATCAATACACCCTCCACAGATAATATTAATATCATATATTTTTTATTGAGACACATGGTGAAAAAAATGACAAAAACATGTTCAGAATAATGTAATGTTATAAATACAGTAGAAGCAGCTTAACAAATAAGTAGGTCATCAGCTGACCGAGGGGCGGATACTTTTATTGTGCGCCTTTAACGCGCGCTTTTTACGCACAGCACAGACAAGCGCACAGCACCTTTTTGTGAACCAGGCTAGATGCTAAAGTAGTCTCAGCGTTGGCCTCTCTTACCACAGGTCCAATTCCTCCGGTTTACTGGACAAAACCGGCATTCTCCAAATCCATAAGGTAAGGCCATTAACCACACCAGTACGCTTAATTCACTACAAGTTTGGCTTTGCACGTCCCCGTATTGGTTTCAAAGATATAGTGCTACCTTGTTGAAGCGTTAGCTTGCATGCTAGTTGCATTAGCAAGTTTGCCTTAAATGGCAAGGGGTTAGCTTGTTACGTTAGCTGAGCAAACGCAACATTAAATCGCCCATGCTGTGTGCGCTCATTGGAGTTTTAACCTAATGAGAAACTTTATTTTTGGTAAGAGTCGTTTCCAAGAGGCATTAGCGATGCAATTATAGTTACATTTTAGCTTGCAGATAAGTAAAAACCCAATGAAATTATGCCTTTCGTCCATGTATAGCTAGCGCTGGCTAACGTTTAGGTACATTGTACAACAAGTGCCTGCGTGGTTTGTAGCGATATATAGCCTACTTTAGTTTTGGAAACCTTTATCAAAACTCTCCATAACGTCGGCATATCGGTCCTTTTTCTGCACAGGGATTTACCATTTCCCTGCAACAGCGTCTTGTTCAGCATCAAACTTTGCTATGGGCAAGAAGTCTCGCGAAGAGGACTCTTCTTCCTCTGATGAAGAGGAATATGTTGTGGAGAAAGTGCTGGACAGGAGGGTGGTGAAAGGCAGGGTTGAGTTCTTCTTGAAGTGGAAAGGATACTCAGAGTAAGTCATTGTCTTTCAATTTATGCTAACCACAACATAGGCATACAGTACTATACAAAATATGAACATTAGTCCTACAAAAAAGTTGTCTCAATTAAAAATAAATATCACATCTAATTTGAAGACATTTTTAATCACAATCATTAAGGAAAAAGTCATGTAAAGTGCAAGTAATGATAGTTAAAGAACAAAAACCAAAGGCATGAATACAACAAATTACATTAAGTTGGTGTTTTACCCCCAAATAATATTATTTACATAATAGAAATCTAGATAATACAGCACGTTTAAATCGTTTTGATGTAAAATTACGCATGGCTGTCCACCTGTTACTGATACTGTTGATTAATACAAAATGCTGGTACTGACTTGGTGCATTAAAATCTATGCAGAAAGCACAACACGTGGGAGCCAGAGAAGAATCTCGACTGTCCAGAGCTTATTTCAGAATTCATGAAGACCTACAAGAAAAGCAGCAGCAGTGGTGGAAGTTCCACACCTAGCAGCGGGGCCAGCAAATCAAGCTCAGGCTCCTCAGGACGCTCCAAAGAATCCAGTACCTCAAAGAAGAGAAGCTCTGATGACGACGAGGAGGGTGGCAGCAAGCCCAAAAAGAAGAAGGAGGTACATAAAAGAAGTCCTAATGCAGATAGTATAATTATGTTTTGATCATTCTTGTGTGCAAAACCAACGCAATGTAAACCTGCAGTGTTTCATAGTAAATAATAGTTGAGGTGTAAGAGGTTAATGCTTCTTTTAAATTTGGTGTGCCGCTCTCACTCTTGGAAAAAATAACAACAATAGATCCGCCTTTGATTAGAAAGCTCTTATCACAAAAACGTGTTTGATTTCTGGTCTTAAAGAGAGAGAGACACTTTATCATAGATCCATGAATACAGTTTAAATTAGCATTTAGTAAACATTGAGTTTGCATTTTTTTGTTAGAGAAGGATAGAATGTATTCTTTTTTTTGTTGGCTTTTCTTTTAAATTAATCAAGTGAGTTTTCTGGGGAATACCCCAGTAAAACCTTAAAAAAAAAAGGATCATTGTAACATGAATGAAGAACAGCAGACACATTTGCTTACTAATGCACTCATTTGCCAAATACCTTAAAACCTGATTCATGCTTCTTGCGGTCGGCGTGGTCAGCGCGGTGATTTTGCGCAATTGCGGCCGGCACGAGGGTCTGAGCGCCCAGCCGCACACCTCCAAGAGTTTGTAACAATGCGGACGTCTTCGCGCCGACCGCGTTGCAATGATTGGCTACAGAGCCTGAAAGTACTCTATGCCGTTCAAAATTTTCGGCGCTTTAAAAATGGAGGGGTTCGAAGAGGTGAGAGAGACTACTGAAGAGGTCCGTTCTGGCTGCTCTGACCGCATTCAGTATGAAACGACTCGACGTCCACATGGACTGTGCGCCATCCGCACCGTGCCGACCGCGCCGACCGAAAGAAGCATGAATCAGGTTTAACACAATAAGTGTTCCACCTTGTAGTTGTCTATTACACACACCAGCATTTTTTGTTTGCTAAAAGCAGTTTTTCTTACTTGTTTTCTCTCAGGACGACATTCTAGTGGCCCGCGGTTTCGAAAGAGGACTTGAGCCAGAGAAGATCATTGGGGCAACTGACTCATGTGGCGACTTAATGTTTCTAATGAAGTGGTAAGTTTTTGTGACATGGTCTTTATAAAGATTTATTTATAAAGTTCTATGAAGACTTTAGATTTGTTGCTATGTATGATTGAATTCCTGTCTTTATAACCAGGCAGTACAGGATGTGAGATGAGTATTGACTGAAATATAAAATCTACGGATGATTGATTTAGGATTGTCAGTCTACTTCAAGTCGCTTTTATAAATGGATGCATGTATTTGGAGAGGGAGTGTAGGGTTCTTTTCTGCATACATTAACTTGCCCTTGTTTTTGTGGTTTATTGGGTTTTTACTCACGATTAGCAAGTTAGTCTCTGAGGTACAATTTCAGAGCTGCTGCCCATATGGCAGGGTATATAGCGGGTGACCCTGTTAACTGAGGACATACAGCCAAATGCTTCTGTAGATGGCATAGAGTCCTTGGGATTTCCTCTTTGTTTAGTTTTTTATTATAATGTCAAAATACACTCATCAAATACAGGGGAAATAAAAAGTCTACACACCCATGTTAAAAGTTTTTGTGATGTAAATAATGAAACCAAGAAAGGGCATTTCAAAAGTATTTTACTTTGATTGTAAAATGTGCAATTCAATTTTAGGGGAAACAAGATTATTTTAGGGGGGAAATTATCAATGAAAACGAAAATAATGTGGTTGCTACTATGCACACCCTTAAACTAATACCTCTTTGAAGCACCTTTTGATTTAATCACAGCATTCAGTCTTTTTGGGTCTATCAACGTGGCACATCTTGATTTGGAAAAATTTGCCCACTCTTCCTTGCAAAAGCGTTTCACATCTAATTCCCTCCACTTTAACTAATGCCTGTGTTCCAGTTGAGGAAAAACAGCCCCGAGTTTTTGCCAAATTTAACCAGGCTTTGACGTTTGTCTGGGTAAGAACTGGCTTCTGTCTTGCCACCCTACCCCATAGCCCAGACATATGAAGAATACAGGAGATTGTTGTCACATGTAGAACACAACCAGTGCTTGCCAGCCATTCCTGTAGCTCCGTTAATGTTGCTGTCGTCCTCTTGGCAGTCTCCCTGGCCCGTTTTCTTATCGCCATTTCATCATTTTTGGAGGGACTTCCTGTTCTTGGTAGTGTCACTGTTGTGCCATGTTTTCTCCACTTGCTGACGACTGCCTTCACTGCATTCCATTATATAGCTTATGCCTTGGATAGTTTTTGTACCCTTCTCCTGAACAAAACCTTTCACCAATGAGATCCCGCTGGTGCTTGGTTAGATCTTTGTGAACCATGTCTTTTGCTGTAAGATGCAGCTCAGTGAATGTCAGGAAAGTCCTACCTGAACAGCGTAACGTTATTTGCGGTCACTTTAATTGATGGCAGGTGTGTACTGACTATTATTAAACATGGATATTAATGTGATTGGTACATTTGAATGCAGCCACATCCCCAATAGTTAGAGGTAGTGCACCCTTATGCAACTACACTATTTAAGTTTTCATTCATTATTTTTCCCTGTAAAATGAATTGCACATGTTATAGGTCACAATAAAGGTCGAACAAGTTTTGAAATGCTCACATTTTTTTACATGACAAAAACTGACATCTTAAAATGGGTGTGTAGCCTTTTTATATCCACTGTCTATGTTTTTAATGAAAAACTAAACGAATAAAAATGCAGCTACGGACGGATTCAGCTGAAAGTCACCAGTTTACAGAGTCACTTGTTAAACCGAAACATCAAACTTGATCCCATTTAGTTTTACAGTTGTCAACATCAACTTCTAAAATGGAACATATCTGTCCCAGCTTTTTTTAACGGGCGTGTTTGTCTCTGTGCAATGACAATGACACATCGTTCAGATGTGGATAATTGTGGTCTTTGTTTATCAGTTTGTCTTCAAAACTTTGTAATCGTTGGCCTTGTTGACTCTGTCACATCTCCTCTGCCTCTACACGGCCCCTACTAGTCATGTGCATACTGCATCTCGCATCTGCATCTACGTTAAATATTGAGGATGTGCACAGCTGGTGCGCCAAACAGGCGCAGGCAACGCATGACAGACATCGTATATACATGTAGTTAAAAGCAAGTATATCTCCAACCTAACACTAAAAGCCCCAACATCAGTATACACTCTCTTTTCTTTTCTTTTCTTTTCTTTCTTACAGTATAAGAAAGACAACGTTATACAGTATACACAGTATAACAAAACAAACACTAGCATCCCATTTAACTTGTAAGATCAATTTAAATGCCTTTATTCGACATTATGGGAAGTCAAATGTCAGACCATATAAGATAACAGTGATCAGTCAGTCATACTGGATCTCAGTAGATGAGGTTGTTACAGGGTTAGAGCATCAGTGCAGCCACAAGAGTCTTAACTGCCTTGTCTCACATGGTAGTGAGTCAAGTGTTGCACTACCTCCAGGTATAGCTCACCATCCCTCTGTTCTCTTCACAGCACGTTTTTTGTTGGTGTCATTCACAGCCATGCTGAACAAGCATATTTGTCTTGTTGGTGATGATAATGACAGCAATATAAATATCTTCATTATGAACGGTATCAGTCAGAATTTATGACATGTTAGTGGTCGGTTTCTATAAGAAGACTATCTGCATTAATGAAGTAAATGCAGAGACCATTACTTAGTTCTATACAGCTTTAAAGAAATATATTAGAAACAACAAGCGTGCATGAGAGAACTTAAGTGGTTATAAACAGCGTCCACAATATCTTGCACATTTCAGCGACTGTCATTTCGATGACGTTTATGTAAGCTCTCTATTATTATATGAATGCCTTTGTGGTATTTAACTTAGTTCTGCTATTGATGACAGCAGTAAGATGACAGTTCACTCTGAAACAGTCTGCATTGGTCTTTTCACTTTACCCAGAACTTAATTTCTAATGAAAAGGCCGTATTTGTGGTTTTCTGGTTTCTGGGCGTGAACCCTTTTGTACAGTGGGTTTCACCGTGGTTGCCATCTGCATCACTACTGCCTGCAACTTGGAATGAAATGATTCTTTGAAACGGCGCTAAATGTGCCAGATTGCTACTGACAAATTACCCATTAGCTGAACTAATAGCCTAGCTGTCCATTCATATACAAACAGTAAGTGACACCATAAAATTTTATGTCATCCCACATTAGCTAGAAGGATATATGTGTGGTACATCATCACTCATGCCTAGTCATTCTCCTTTCCTGAGAGGTTACTGGCACAAAATGCAGCGACAGTTGTACCATTTCTATGATGAATTATTTTTTGTCATAATGAATGGAGAGGGGGTAAGTTTAGCACTGTTAAAAATTGCATACACAGATGCATACTAAGCAGATTCACAAGCTTCATCAACTGACTTTGTCTGAAATGTTGTAATAGTGTAGTAGAAAATGAAACTAATCCTCCTCTTGAACAATAATAAAGTAATGGATTTTAATGCTAAAATAAGTAATGTCAAATAAAAACTGCCCTGTTTCAAACGTAATTCCAACTAAAGCAGATTTCTTTTTCACGCCATACTGATAAAAATTTAATTTTAAGTTGTAAGCAGCTTTTCTGTTTGCTTCTTTTGGATTGAAAGTGGCGAGCACATGTCTGAACTTCTTTTCAGCTTGCTGTATTCTTCTACACTAATCCTGCTGTTCACTTCTTCTTGGGCTAATTACCTTTCACTCAGGTTTCCCTCATTCATGCTATAAGGGCCATTGTTAGAGGGATTTATGTTTTGAAGTGGGTCTAATTGGCGGTGTATTTTTAAAATTAAAATATCAATATTTGGTGAGTGTATCGATAATTGGATTACACAAGTCAAGGCGACTATATGTTGCAGTATCAATATTTTGTCCCACTTCTATTTCTGAGATCACCCTTATTAACAAAGCTTGCCCTTTCTTTGCTCGCAGGAAAGACTCTGATGAAGCAGACCTTGTGCTTGCCAAGGAGGCCAATCACAAGTGCCCACAGATTGTCATAGCGTTCTATGAGGAACGTCTCACCTGGCACGAAGACAGTGACAAGAAGGAGAAGGATGCTGTCAGTGCATGAGTGGATCACTTTCGGAGGAAACATAACCTCCTCCACTGCAGGGACAACATTGAGTCGGACATTTTTTCACACCCAAACCTCCCATCCTTCCTCTTTACCATGTCCAACAACGACACACAGGCAGTGGGCACAGTCGTGAATATCTTCATCCATAACCCACTGGAGCACATGGCCCCAGACTGCGGACAAGTAACCATCACACCGAGGGAGAGGCTGTAGCTGACATGGGTGATATGCTACTGGAGTGGGTTCTGCTGTTCTGTCTTTGTATTCTTTACCTTCTTTTTAATGTCTTAACATATGTTTTAGTGCTCAAAGGATACAATTATGTCAGTAAGGTATTTTTCAGTTATGGCCATGTTTAAACTCAGTACATAGACTCCAGAGCCAGAGTTTCTACAAAAGCAGTGTTAACTATGAGCTTGTCCAACCAAAGGTGCACAACCCCCATCTTAAAGTCTTTATAGGCTGTGCACCTTCCTGCGTTCAGAACCCACTAACACTGCTGAAGATAAGACCATAGTATCAATATACAGGAAGCAACCACCACAGACCTTTCCCGACTACATAATCACTTCCTTTTTTTTAAACTTTGTATCTTCTAGATTTGTTTAGTTTGTTCTGTCTACCAGAATATAATTACCCAGTTTGAAATTTGCAAATGATGCCAGCCAATTATGTGTTTTTAACGGTGTTTTTTGCTTGGTTATTTTTATCTCCTCTTTTTTTTTCATGTTGAATGTGAAGTTTGTGGTGTTTTTTAAAATTCCTCCATGCTATCGCCAGTTCAAGTAAAGGATAATAAAACAAACTGTACTCTATTTGGTATCTCTTTTTTCCCTTTTTATCTGCAGTGTTATATTTGGACCAGTCTCATGTTAACATGTAAGACAATCTTGTGCCCAAACCAGCATTTGTCAACAGTCACTGGAGTCTGCCACCTGGTGGCTTAATGATGAAAAACTTTTGGACCATGTGATCCGTCTCAAAAATGACAACCCTGCAGTTTTATTATGTTATCGATCATAAGTTAGTGATCTTTGGATATTTTTTACGGTGTAAAGTGTTACATTAGACTTGGCTATTAGAGTTTTTTCACAATTGTATTTTTAATATGAAACTTTGAAACCAGTTTGAATTATCCATACCCTGGCCTTTATTGATATCAGTTATTTGATTTTGCAGAAACATTAAAACTTCTCAAATACAGACTCCTTGGACCAATTTATTTGGT
Source organism: Tautogolabrus adspersus (assembly GCA_020745685.1). Taxonomy (NCBI): domain Eukaryota; kingdom Metazoa; phylum Chordata; class Actinopteri; order Labriformes; family Labridae; genus Tautogolabrus; species Tautogolabrus adspersus. The sequence goes on along the minus strand of CM036547.1, from coordinate 15,539,412 downwards.
TTCTAAAGACTGATATCTGCTCTTATTTTTCAGCTTTAATTCGCATTTGAATAAAGGCTGTCACCTCTTTGGTTCTGTATATCAATCATGTCCCTTGATAACACTTAGAGTATGTTTTTGGTGTCTTTTTCATTAAAAATGTGTTTTCACACCATTGACCTTTGTCTTAAGTTTGTGCCTGTACAGAATTTTTCAAAGTAGACTGATTCTTGTGTAAACTAAATGTTACAAATATGTGTACAGTAGCCCCCCCCCCCCCAATAAACATTTTCAATGTAGGTCATGTCGGTTGGCTTTTATTTTAGCATATACATGGATTTTCTACAAGAGGATAAGCACATTAAACGAAGATCCCAGGATCAGTTTTTGGGAGCCTGGAATTTAAAGTAGTTAGAATGATTTATTAGATTGGAATCATTTTTAAAATATGTTATACTAAGCCTTGGCTTAACGTATCAAAACATAAAACACTGACAAATACCACAAGGTCAAAACTGCATATATGTTGCATCGTGTAAAAAAAACAAAAAACATTTTTCATTCTTATTTTTTGAACTGTTTCTCAAGCATGAGCTACTGTCACCCAGCAGATGGTGCTGTTGTACAACACCAATGCAGAAGTTATAACTACATATTTATGCAAGTCATTCACAGTTCAAAATCTTAAATTTGCTAAATACAACAACACATGAATTCATCTTTTCTTCTGCCATAACAGATTCTAATGTATATTTCTGAGTGCTTGAGGTTGTGTTTACTGACTAACATCACATCTTTTTGAAGGTGCTCAGCTGGCTTCTGAGTAACTTCAGCTGCTAATAACATCTGCTGAACACACCTGTAGGTCCACAAACTCGGGATGTGAAGGTATTTAGAGTTCAAATTGACACAGATTTATTTTAAATTCTTGTGCGAGTCTCGAAAGACACCTGAAACGGTTTGACGGCTGAAGTGTGTCTACAATAAAGTCAAACATATGAATAATATTTCAAATGACTTGAAATAGATTTACGATTTTTTGCTTTAGTCAGATATTTTCATGCATGAAATTAGTGACATAAAAAAAAAGAGATGAGAAATTGCATGCAACAAAGGTCCCTGTCCAGATGCAAACCCAGGACATTATGTTCATGCATGGTTGGCCCCTTAAAGCCCTAGGCCACCCTACTTCCATTACATGTAATGATGCAGCCATAAAAAAAGAAATCTGTCCCTATAAGGACCACATAACTTGAATAACAGACCGAATGCAAAGAATGTTAAATGCTATATTATGTGAAGAGGATTTTTTTTCTCGATTTTAGAGCAATTCAAGGAATATAACAATGATGGAGCCAATAAACTAACCAATATCTGCTTAAACTCAGCTTTAAAACATGAGGGCAAGCAACCTTTTTTAAGTATGGCCACCATGACAAAAGCAGGAAATAAGTTATTTCTTAAATTAACCAGATGTCAAGCGAGAGTAGTGTCTGTGTTATGGGGAACCCCTGCAATATCAGCAATAAACTGCAGTAAAGGTTGAGCCTAATCCTTGTTCTTCTCTCACCACCTTCTTTTTCTTTCTTGCTGCCATTTCATAGTGACTCCCTCTATCTGGCACACAAACGCACACACAAATCGCTGCTCAGCTACGTTCAAAGTGATGGAATTTTCCTTGCAAAAAGGCTTTTACACTCCAAATGGAATGCAAAGGTCACTAGTAAATTTCCAGCCCCTGGGACCATTAAGCCAGGCAGAGGGAGCAGGCAGCAGGCTGTTTTATGGAGCCTGGAGCTGTCTGCTGACAAACCCAAGCCAGGAGGTTTGGTTGGGAAAAGCCACAGTGGCACTCGTGGGAGCTCTGCCTGTGATGTGTGGGCAAATACAGATGTAGAAGCAGTTCTGAGCATGCAGCGCGAAGCTTTATTTAAGTCAAAATCTGAGTTAGAAAGAAATAAGTGTGTTTGGCGATTTTCACAGTGCATTCTTCTACAATTTATAGGAGAATTACTGGATACTTTGAATGTATATGTCTTTAAATGTAACACTCCTTTTATGTTACTGTATTTGAAATTGGAAACCATAATTTCCTTTTTTTGCACGTCTTGCTCGGTGTTCTTTGTCTCAATAATATACTCACAGTTTAGGTGAAACGTATTTAGTCATATGCAGCAGCCTGCCTGCACTTCAAACACAGTCCCTCCTGTACCAGTTAACTTCTAGTGCAAATGAGTTCCACAGGGTAGGGCAGGGAACAGCAGAGGTGGGTTGTCTTGCAGCACATTTCACCGAATGAGTGTCGGGGGAGCTGTGGCGAGGAAGGGGACTGCTGCAGTGGGCCTCATCAGTGTTACACAGCTTTTTCAAGGATACCAGTAAACCAGCAAACAAATAAACATGCACTCTTGTGGAATAACACAAGCAGACTCTGCAGTGCTCTAATAACTTGTTTTTAAAGGGAAAATTTGATTTGTAGCTGTTAATTAGAGTCTCAGAGAAAGTAAAAAAAAGTGTGCTGTGGTTACACAGGCACATCTGCCCAACAGCTGTGTCTCCATCTCCTTGCTTCAACTAGATAAAAAGGGCTGCAGTGACGACTGGTGCATCATCCCCTCGGCACAGTGCACTGATCTGTGTGAAGGTGATTGGGATGTGATGCTCTAATTTGGGCAGCTATCATACTTAATGTGCAGTAAAGCACCACAGACAAAGCTTCTTGGTTCTAAATCCCCCCTCTACTGCACCACGGCTCTCCCCGCGCCAACCCTCTGCTGGCTGTGTTTCCCCTTCACTCACCCCCCCCACACACACTCCTCCCTTCATCTCCTCTCCCCACCAGGGGAAAGAGTTATAGCTGCCATAAAAGGCAGGTAATGCATTGTTAACTAATTCTGTCTGCTCAGAGCTGATATATCTTCCGCTCTAAATCTCGGTGCTTCCAATAAAATGCAAATGCTAATGCTTGCCCTCCATGAGCTGATATCATTTTTAACAGGCCAGAGGTAAATGCTAGAGAAGGGTGGGGTGTGCCAAAGGTAGAGTCTGAGCCTTCATGGTGTCTTCTGCTGGTAAGAAGACCTTCAGACCTGATCCACACACCACTGGAAAACTGTGCATATGTCCAAGTGTGCACAAATGGCTGTGGGTATGCACATACAACAAAAACACCACATTTTCGATCATTCAGGGGTGTATATGAGAGTCAGACTTGTGATAATATAAAGCTAGTTTGGCACTTTGTTATTGAGATGCCAGTACTTTCAGTCAGTACTACTCATTCACCATCAAATAACAGAAACCAATTTGCCTGTGGATGTAATGCATCATATTTCCATGTTAATAGTATTGTCATACTTCGTGTAACCTTGGGCTTCTAAATATTGATCCACTTCTAGATTTTCAATTATCCCGTGCCGTTTTTCTGCCATCTGGTAAGGACCAGTGATTTGTGTTCCTTCATATCTGGAGGCTTGTCCTGTAATTAGACCATAAATTAATTTGCAGAAAGGAGAGAGACCAGCAGAGACTGAAGGCATTAAGTAAGTCCTCGGTGGTTGGAGACAGAAAATCATAGGAAAGCACAGCACAGTGTTATATTCACTAGAATTAGATAACTAGATTATAAATTCCAACACCATAACTTTTCTGTTCCTGCATGTGCCACTTGTTCTGCTTTCAAGTATTTAAAACCATGCTGCTGCAAATGATTGTATGTCAGTTTTTCAATAAATGACAAGAAATCACCCACTGACATAATTAAAGCTAATTACTTGCAGTGCAGCAGCAAAATGATTAGGAAAAATGGGGCGTATTAGTGTCAAAATGTACATTCAACTTTGCAGTGCAATGTGCTGTGAATCCATCAGTGGATTTAAAATGACCCCCCACGCAGGCAGACAACAATTGTGCGCTTTGAACCGGGCTCTTATTTACAGCACGACTCAAGTGGAGGTCCTAAAAAACAAATGCATCTTGATTGATTTTAAATTGAGAGTATATGCTCTCCCGCAAGATTAGCTCATTGTCCCCCTGCTGCTAAATTACACACAGTGATTGGGGCTGTCGCTGCACAATGTCTAAGCACTTCAACTGCAGCTCTCTTTGCCATGTGGAAATTCACATTAGACAAGCACAAGTTACTCGCTTAAAGCAATTAGGAGAAAGAAAGCCTTAACTGAATGGGCTTCTCTTGTGGTGCAAAATGCAATATCAGCAGGGTGTGAGTTTAAAACACTGCAAATATACTCCAAGCTGTTCTAAAATGACAGTGAGACAAGCACAGTAAAGCTTGTTGTTGGAAAACTGCATCGTTGTACCTGCTCTATATTATACCTTGTGTGTTATTTAGGCAAGGCCGCAACTGCCAGCTGATCATATCTTGTGGGGCTTGAGAGGCAAGGTCAGCCAACGCAGAGCCCACCTGCTTCCCCATTCTCCATCACACAGTCACTCAGCCCCAACCTCCCTGAGGAAACACGCCTGACCGCGGCGCTGCTACAGACAGCATGTGTCCCTGAATTTATGATGGCGACTTATTGGCGGCCTTTCACGTTAAAAGTCATCTTGAGTTTCCCAGTGTAGCTGTATGTGTGGCGAGCGTTAATCCATTAACATTCAGGGCAGACACGTACAGAGGCTGGCTTTCTGCCCTGACAGTCTTTGACCCACCGCTGACCACAGCATTCTCCTGCCTCCGCTCCCAGCCATAGCCAGCCTCCGCATAATACAGCACCATAAACTATCTAATGTTACACTGTGTATGAATGTGAAGTATTATACGCTTGAGGTCCAATATGCAAGGCTTATAAGCCAGTGAGACGAGTCCAGCTGCGACAGCCTCACTTTGGCAGAGTGGGGGGGAAATCACATCTGTCTACAGAACTCTACACATCTTATGTTTAAATCGTAGGATGTCAAATGAACATAAAGTTTCAGTCCTTTCTATTTCCATTTCGGATTAGAGTTCAGAGGGGCCATGAAATCCCTGGGATTTTCTTTGTGGCTTTTATTTCAACAGGAGAAGTTGAGATTCATTTTTACGGATCCACAAGGAATAGTTCTGGCAGAACTTAAAATGCTGCAAGGCCTTTAGAATAGAGAGCTTTCAACAGCCCGGGCAGGTCTGCTGCTGGAGGTGGCTCTTGGACTGATTATAATTTTAGTGGCTTATAAAGCCTTGATAAATACTTTATAAAGCCTCGTTGCATAACAAATCTAACACATAAAAGAAAGCATAGATGTTACTCCACTCAGGATAAAGGGGCTCTTGACAGGTTCTTGAATGGGTTTTATAACTCAATATTACAACCACCATCCTTGTAAGGGCCCTGTCATCTCCCGAGGCCCGCAGGATATATATATGTTAAACACACATTCAAGTGCTCACAGTCTAGTCCATTACACTGATTAGCAGTAAACACATTTGTAATAAAACTTAGTGAAATAGAGGAAGATGGCCTGTGTGCTGATTCATGGTAGAATCTCTGTGAAATATACCGTGCCCTAGGTGTCGTACTTCTGAGGGCGCGGGAGTGATGCAGGGCTTTACATGCAGGATCTGTAACACATACGAGGCGATTTATCCAAACAGCTCGTGTCTAAACACTGAGTCCTTCATCTCAACTGTTGGCCAGAAATAAACGGAGGCAGAGCAGTGTGGCAGGGGCTAAGAGAACGTGAGAGAATCTGGGAAGCAGAGCAGACCAAACAGATGTCTTTCCACAACGCTGACACCTCCTACTTCCATTCCCTCTGCTCTTTCCTGTGTATCTATCCCCCATTATACCTGACCGTCTATTTGTTTGAACCCCCAGCCCTACCCACCTTATTTAACTGTACTTGTGTTGTCTGATTTTTGCCTAACCGTACTGGCACATTATGTAAGCATTTTTGACCAGATTTAAAGTCCATTTTGGCAAATATTCTTTTAAGCATATATATTTCTATTTATCACCCAGAAGTTGTCAGAGAAAGACGTGCAAAAGGTAAAAAAACAAAAGTGTAGATCATGTGTTTCCACTTTTGACCTCTTCACTATGGCATGTACACACCTGGTTCAGTTTAGAATGCTGTTTCTGTGGAATAGCTGACGGCAAACCGGCTGGTGTGTTGTTTTTTTCATCTGCGGAGAGGAGGTCTAAATGTTTGCACCACTTATTCTTTCTAAAAGGTTATCATATGTGTGTTCTCTGCTTTGCTGTCAATGCAAAGTGAAGTGCACAAAAGATTCAGGCACAAAATCAAAGACTCAGACATGATTAGTGGTGAGTGAGTATCCAAGTTGAAACCTGAAATAAATGGTTTTGCCTTTAGGTGACATCAATAATCTTGTCTTTTAAAAAGAAGCAAATTTCATGTGGTTGTTAACAGGCCCAGAGAAGTGACCTTTGATAATTTTTGTTAGCCGAGCTGCATTACTTCAAAATGACATCTTTAAAAGGCATATGTTAGCCCCAACTATGTGAAAATGTATGTCAGATGTGTTGCCTTGATGATGGGAAGGGCAAAGCTAGGCCACCTCAAACTTGGAGCGACTCATCTGTTTCCTATTGGATGAAGGGATTCTGGCAGGAAGGCCAGGGCATTAGATGAAGGCAGTCCGCGATAGAAAGATGGTAAAAAAAAAAAGAGACTAAAAGGCTAGAGAAACAGGAAATGACAGTGTGACCCACTGGGTCCACTTACTACCTTTCCAGAACCCCCTGGCCACAGCCAACTTACTGAGCCAGTAGTTTCCATCACCTGCTGCTTCTGGTTCCCCCACATAAATCCAGGTGCTCCTGAATAAAGCTCTCTTTCTCCAGGAACCACGGGAGCCAGAGGGGAGGGTGTATGCCAGAGGGGCTGCGCGCCTGCAACAGAGAAGCTGCCTCCTTGTGAGAACATGTCATGGAAAATACTGCTCCAAATAAGGCTAAGGTAAAAGAGAGCTGGGGATTCCCATCACCCCCCTGCTAGTTCAAAGCTCCTTTCCTTCATTTTATTAATTCTCTCTTCTAATTAAAAGAAGCTGGACCGCTCAATATAAAGTTGCTGCATCTTTTTATTACTGTTTCTTACATGCCTGATATTAATACAAACTTGGTCCACTGGGAGGGAGTCTCAGCTCTCCTCAGCTCCTCACTGCCCCCTGGCACGGTGAATGGGCGCTGCAGCCTGAGCTGATAAACCCTAGAAATCATTCCAGACTCCAGCCAGAGCTCTTTACAGTACCTTCAGCGCTCCCTGGTGATGGATTAATGCACTGTTGTTGTCATTTTATTGCCATTTTATTGCCCTGGTGCAATTTACCAGGCTTTATGTGCCTCCGCTGTCCGGCTGAGCAACGCGCAAGCGCATGAGGCCAGCCTTCCTTAGACAAAGGCCGCTGCTCAACCGATCACTGGGCATGCGCACCACTAGACACAGAGCACACATGCACACAATCTAAATCAAACCCACGATTCATTCAAACACGAATGGGGTACTATAGAAGCCAGCAGATGAAAGCATCAGCAGTGAATCTTTCATCCGGCTGATGGACTCCACACTCACTCAGTGCTGCTGTTCCCTGCTATAACCACCTGAGGGCGACATCACTCAGGAGCAGCGGCAGCACAGACAACAGTCGACCTCCGATATGTTCCATTACAATTTTCATTTTTATTTTACACAAATAAACTTATGCATGTTTTTTCCTTTCTTTACTTTTGTTTTTATCTTCCGAACATATGAGAATGAGTTTAAATTGAAATCGCTCTGTTATTGCAAAGAGTTTAGCCTAATCGTTTCTAAAAATCTTACTTTTTAAAACATATACAGAGCAAAATACATTTAACGTATTACTGCGACTGTTAGGCTTTATATTAAACATAGTACTTCTACAGAAGATGTGCGGTCGTCGTTGTAGCATGTAAAGACTTTTTGTCACATCTTTGCCAAACTGTCAATTCTCATACTGCTGGTTAAACTGCCTTATAATAACTACAGCTAAATCATTTGTTTAGAAAAAATATTTCGGTATATATTCGGTTTACCTGCCTTTTCAGCAAAATCTGTGATTTCTCAACAATAGACTATTGTAAATATTTCTATTAGCCTACAACTAATACAAATTGATTCTAATAAAATGCTCTGAATTGTTTATTTCTTATTGCATGTCTGGTTACCACAGAAAGTAGTAGGCTACATTAGAAATGATCGTGTTTTAGAGAACAAACGAACACAGTAATGTTATTTAGCGGGTCTAACTCTCTGAGTGATCATGACAGGGAGCAGCCACCAGAGGGAGCACAGATGCTGTCAAATCCATTTTAAAACAATAAAAGAGCAACTTATCATTTACTATTAAATTGCAGCTAACAACATTAAAGAGATACAACATTTATCTTCCCAGTATAAAAAGAAATATCATTGTAGATGCATATCAGCTGCCATATATTTATTTAAACATCAAACAATTTATTTCTTCTTTGGTCCTCCCTGCCTTGAAATTTATTACCTGCCTCACGTTGCCTGTTTGGTGTAGGCGTGTATGAGGAAGAACGCCTGTGTGTATATTTCTTTCACTTTTGCAGTGTAAAGTACAATTTTTGCAAGGACCTGTAACCTCAGAGTCTCTTACGCCCTGAGAGATGCTGATCCATCACTCTTAATGGAAGAGGATAAGTTTCAGCCAGTGTAAAAGAGAACAGACAAAGGCAAGACGATTTATGGCAGACCGAGAAGTGGAACTCCTGGCTGTGGGCCTTGATCTGAGCTGGGCTGTAGCTGGGCTAGACTAGGCTATGCCCCTGGCCAGGGTCATTCACATGCATGCTATCTCACGCACGCACGCACGCACGCACACACACACACACACACACACACACACACACACACACACACACACACACACACACACACACACACACACACACACACACACATACATTACCCCAGGATAACTTCCATCCCCACGCCACATCCCACTAAAATCCAGACCTTTTCTCTTAAGCTTTGAAGTCCCCCTTCCCCCCACTTATGAGGTAACTTTTGTTGCACGTCCATCTCTTTTAGCGAGTGGTGAGCTCTACCAGGTGAAATATAGAGTGGGGACCTGTTACATGTAATCTTAGGAGATAGCCAAGGTGTAAATTATGTGGGAGTCGCTGGTCAACCTTATTTATGAGAGGCCTGTCAGGTGTTTAGGTGTCAGAGTGAGATGTGCGGCTTAAATCGTTTACTTTGCTGTAAATCAGATCATACAGGCCTCTTCTGTTTGGACGCAGTGTGTTTACGTGTGTGTGCCTGTGTTTGGGGCCTTGTTTTTGCAAGGCCTAGTTGTGATAATGTCAAGGGATAAGTGTTAAAGCTTTGTTATGAAGATAAGGGTGTGTGTAGGTCTGGTTTTGTCTGGAGGCCATCATGGCTGATACAAATGGATTGAAACATTAGCTTATAGTTATTATGCTTTTTTGCTAACAAAGATTTCTTTATGAATCCCATCAATAACTACACCTGCAGTCACTTTCTACAATGTGAGCAAACATGAAACCTACTTAATACTTTTCCTGTTCCTTTTGTCTCTGTCTGTCTTTATCACAGACATATCATGTAGAGGTGGTTCGCTGTGAATGTAGCCCATCTGAGGACATCAGGTATCACTCAGCAGGTAGTTAGACCTGTCATTGGATGATGGACACTGGCTCTTAGACAGAGGAGCTGCAGCAAACAGGTTGCATAGACCTTTGCAGCTCCATGCATTGTTCCCATTATCCCCCACAAGGTGCCGCCTATAGCATGAGCCTTATCTCCCCCTTATGTTCACACTATTGTATGTCGGCTAGCTCGGCCTTGTCTCGCCACAACAATGGCATGAGAATATGCTGGAGCATTTTGTTCCTCCCAAAGTGGGAGCATAAGTCCTTAAAGTGAGACCAAAGGGAAAAGGGAGTGGAGGAGAGATGAGCAGAGTTAAGGTTGAAAGGGGTTAAGAACATGAGACAGAAAGCTCTGGAGAGAGATGAAGAGCATAAAAATAAAGGGGAGGAGGAAGAGAGGGAGAGAAAGAGGCACAGAGAATTATGTGTGCTGGAGGCAGGTACATCTGCATTCTCTCCAAACACAGCATAGGCCTGTCCTAGGTGTCTCTATCCCAGCAGCCCTCATTGGCAGATTTATGGCCTCTCTTTGTGTCTGTGTGTGTGTGTGTGTGTGTGTGTGTGTGTGTGTGTGTGTGTGTGTGTGTGTGTGTGTGTGTGTGTGTGTGTGTCTGGGGGATCAGTAGGGATAAATTGAGAGCGAGAGACACAAGGTACAAGAGAAAGAGTGTATGTGAGTAGAGTAGAGGCGAAGGGCAGCGAGCAAATAGCGGCCATGTTGCATTCCATCGATATCACAGCCCCCCCCCCCCCACCTTCCCTCCTTTCTACAATCTTAGCCATATTTCATCCTTCCTCTCTCCCTTTATCCTTCCTTACTTTCCTCCTCCTCCTCCTCCTCCTCCTCCCCCTCCTCTCTCTCCCTGTCTCATCACCCTGCTCCTCACTTGGCGCTCTTGGCCCTTCCTTTGCTCTGCTGGGTCCCAGGCTGTAAAGCCCTCTCAGGGGAACGGGTGTAAATCTGTCTCCCCATCTCAGGAGATTTCCTGGAGCTCAGCAGACTCAACAAAGCCTGGCCAGTGTGGAGGACCAAATGTCCCCCACACACATACACACACTAACAGACAGAGGGAGAGAGAGAGAGAAAGGAATATAGAGATAAACACAATTTGCATAAGTGGATAAATTCACTCCTGCATGCTTGGCCTTGTTGTGAAGCTCCTGTGAAAACAAACAGGTAGGCCTCTTCCTCGTCTAGCCAAGGCCCTTGGAATCCAATGTTTGTATTTGTGTGTTAGTGTGTGTCCACAGCAGACCCCCCCCCCCCCTCCCTCCCCCCTACCTTTTGTCCAGAGGGGGGCTGTCCAGATGAGCTTGTTGTCTCTCTTTATTTTCTCTATTCCCCCCTTCTTCTTTTCCTCTCCTCTTCCCTCTCTGCTTTATTGCACTTGATTCTAAGCGCGTCCATTCCTGAGATGGCTCAGATAGCAGCTGAAGCTAAATTGCACGCCATAAAGCATCTGCAATAGCAATGGAGCTCTCAGAGTGGGACTGCTGCAAAAGGGAATGTACAAGGCATTTAGTGCTCGCTATGAAAATACAAGGTCCTCTTTTTTAATCTTTAAATGCAGAATATGAACTCTGTTTCAACAGCCACAAATCACAAGGCCCTTCCTTAAACATTAAACGATCCTGTTGCATGATCGATTTCCTGAGTGCACCCTAAATCAGTTTTATGCATATAATTTTCAGGAACATTTGGCTATTTGAGCGTGTGGGTTTTGGAGAAAAGTGACTGAAAATCAAAAGTAAAATGATCTAATGGTATTTCTGGACGCCGAAATGCTTCTGCATGATACTACTAATTACTCACTCGAGACAGGCTAGTTAGAGTGAGATGCTGTGATTTATGAGGGAGCCATATATTTGGCTGTGCTATGTTCCTGTCAAATGGTTGACAGATAGATGACTGCTGGGCTGTAATTGGCCTTCCTGTTTGTATCTTTTCTCATGTAACAACAAATGCACTTCCCAGCCTTGACTCTAGAGGGTGCACATGAGAAAGTGATGCCTCGGTTTGATGCCAGTATGGCTCTTAACAGGAAGAGGAAACAAAGGAGAAAGGAAGGATGAGGAAGTATGTGGGAAAGACAGCAGAAAGGTTATTGGAGTGTAGGATGGGAGAGGCAAACTTTCAGGGAGAAAGAGAGAAAGAGAGAGAGAGAGAGAGAGAGAGAGAGAGAGAGAGAGAGAGAGAGAGAGAGAGAGAGAAAGCCGGTCAGATCAGTTCTGTTCCTGCAGGGCTCTGCATTGACTCATTCCTGAAACAGAGCATCTGTGTGTGGCATTTGCAGCGAGAAATGTCTCATTATCCAGCCAAAATAATACCCCAAACTGCCAAATTAATCTCAACATAGATTCTCTGCAGTCAACACAGCACTGTAGCCAAAAGATGGAGAGATAGAGACACAGAGCGGCAGTGTATTCAAGCGGGAAAATCCCTTCATACTTCTAGTATCAAAGCGGTAATATTATTGCCCGGGAACTCACTGTGAAGGAGAAGAATTCCAAAGGACCACAGGAGCAAGACAGGGCCAGCAGCCTGCTTGGCAGGAGCCCCGGTGTGATCATCATCTATGGAAGAAGTGACGCCCCTCACTCCTGCCTCCTTCTGCCTCCCAGCTAGCCTTGCCCTGTGACAGATGAGCCCAATGACAGCAGGACGCAACAACCTGCAATTGAACATTCCCCCGCGATCTGTCAATGTCCGTGATGGCGTTTCACTGTCAGGAAAACACACAGGGACACGTAGCTTCACACACGCCCTTACATTAAGTCATTCCCCAAGTATTGGAAGAATCGAGGCCTGAAACACCTTCTCATACTTGCAAAATACCTCAGATACCTGTTGCAGGTGTTCTAGGAGGTTGGTTGGGTGGTGTGCATGCCTTGCTCTTGCTCCACATGGGACTCAGTCTTTCAGTTAGAAAATGGCTTATAATACCTGCAGGCTGGTTTTCTGGTTGGTAAAAGTTGCAATACACAGAATCAGACCGGGTGCTTCTGTTTGTGTTTGCTGGAATTCAGCCACTCCTGCAGTTCTCTGCTTTGACCACAAGGTGTCACCTTGCTCACAAAGAGGAACATGGCTCCAAGCACGATGGGGACTTTATTTTCCGCTTTGGTGGCAGTGCTGTGGTGTAGCACGGCAAAAATGAAATAGGAAAAATCAAAATAGGAAATAAATGTGTTTGCCGCATACAGGGCTTAATGAAGTCAGCCTTGCCAGTACATTAGGAACAAAGGCAGCAGAGAGAAAGGCACTGAAGGACAACTCACAAACAGTTCCAAAATAAAAAGGGAGATAAAGTATGAATGGCAAGACTCCTCAATGAAAAGCAGTTCACTGGTTGTCAAAGTGGAGATGTATTCTCCAAGCAACTGGCTTTTTATTGTCAAGCTTCTCCACACTGGCGAACAGCAGTGCGTTGTAATATGGCATGTATAAAGAATGGGATTCAATAGAAGCAGTCGTCCATTTGTCATATTTAAGGGGATAGAATAATGACCATTGGCTGCCTCATGCTTGAATCGCTCAAGCTGGCTTATTTTTGTGTGCAAACTGGAGGATGAAGACGAATGGACTTCATACATGACTTTGCAGTCCAGGCTATCATATCATGTCATATAACTTAAACCAATAGCTGTTCGCTTATCATTATCCTAAGCCTGGAGCAGTCGCTGGTCCTTTGCTATGTTTCAGTGGAAATTATAAAACAATCCAGCTGCCTTCACTTGGTTGTTGCAAACTGATGATCGCTTGGCTTCTCAGCCATAAAAGCTGGGTGCAAAATTAATTGTTTCAATCAATCAATTGGTCAATTTCAGAGCCATCAAGCTTTGCCTAAGATCATGTGCATTTTCTACCCTTCTCCTTCAGGATGGCCTGGAGAATGCCACATGATTTATGGCCCTCTGTGTGTGCTGCATACATATACAAATACTATACACATATGCTGACAGGCAGACACACTGAAGCTTCAAACGCATACACACAGTACACATACACATGCATGTATATGCATAGATTCCTAGTAGATGACACACAGCAGGGGGTGGATCACGTGAGACAGAACTACGAGCAGAGAGGGAACTCTACTATGCAGGCTATGCTAAGCATGCCAGCTAAACATAGCACATGATACACAACCAGCAGTGATAGACTCATACTCTGTGACTAATGTGTTTTATTTGTGTGCTAGGCTCATGTGAGTTAACACTGACTTATAACTACCCTTATAATGCTGGACTATCTCTCATCACAAGTTGGAAATCATGCAAAATATCTAGATGCATTCATTTTGCAAATATTAGTACACACTTTTATGAATACAAACATATCCTCATGCAAACAAACACACACATGCTCCTTCACATATACTGTGTATATGACATGCACTGAGAGCCAAGTGCAGAGCCTTGTTGTTAGCGTGTTGTTCCTGTGCTGTGGCTTGTGGGCCTGTCTGCAGGGCTGATCGATGATCTTTTACTGCTTCCCCAGGATTATCGGTCGAGTTCACCGGGAGGGGAAGGCAATTCATCAGAGCACAGCGGAGAGAGAGAGAGAGAGAGAGGAGAGGAGAGGGGACAGAGAGGAAGGAGGAGAGGCATGGAGAGAGAGAGAAGCGTTGGGGGAGTTAGTATGAAAATGGAAGGAGAGATAGGGGAAGGCAGGTGGGAGGAAAAACAGAGGGAGAGGAAAGAGAGGGAGAAGGAGATTGAGAGCAAGATGGAGACTGAGGGGAGAAGGAGGAGATGTACAGATGTGCTGGTGATAACGTATCATCTGGAAATGTATGGAAAAGATGGAGGTGCAGACAGAGATGAATATCACAGGATTAAACGATGGAGTGTTAGGGCAACCTCAGATTGAACCCTCTCTGATACTGTATATGCAACATCAAACAAATATATGACAGTACACTGTCTATAGCTATAAGAAGCAATACCACAAGTAGAAATGGTAGGAGCAGTACTGTTTTTATTGCAGTCAGATGTCGTGTTTTGAATGTATTTATTCGACAGTTGAAGAAACAAATGGCTGTTGTTTAAAACCACACTCTTACAAAGACACTGTAGCTGCTCCAGAATGATTCTAATGAGTGTTTCTATCAATAATAATAATACAATAATAATAGCTTGGATTTATATAGCGCCTTTCTAGAAACCCAAGAAAGTGTGGAACCCCCAGACAGTCTATAATCACTTACAAAATCACGCTAAATCATTTATATATTATATGTCAAACATGATCACATGAGACAAACATCCCAAATATCAGCTCATCATCAAGCCCAGAATCTGACCTTGCTTGATTAACACAGTCTGCAACCGAGAATAAACATGCCAGACTGTACACACACCTGCAGATAGAAATGCGTGGAGCCGCGTGTTAGCTGAGCTCCCAGAGGTTTGCGCCCTGTGTGCTTAGGTTTTAGCACATTATACAGGGGCCATAACACACATGTTCCGGCTCATTCAGCTCACAGAATGGAAGGTGGGACGAAAAAAAAGGTGGAGATGATTCAGCATCAGCAGCTCAACCCTCAGCATGAGACAAATAATAAGAGAGAGACACTTCATTGGAAGAAGGTTGTAACAAATAAGTGTCAGCCAGTTTATTTGTCCACAAATGAACATAACCATCAATTACCAATAACAGCAATGAGAAACATGGATGCAGGCATCACTCGTACAGAAAAGAGGGGAAAATGGTTTATTCCTTTGTTATCTTAACAGCAGGCTGCATGCATAATGTTTTAGACAAACAACATGTCAGACTTTTACACTTTTTTTTCTTTGTGTGTTGTTTCCACTTGCAAATGGCACTCTACAATCAAAAATGTGTCTTCTTGTCCGAGCATCTCTATCTCGCTCTTCAAAGAAAGACAACCATCTTTCTCTCTCTATCTATCTTCTCTCTGTCTATTGATGGATGGACAGATCATGTATATCCAATCTAGCAGTGCTCCTTATGTGGTTAGGGGCTGTGACAAGTCACTAGGCTGGGGGGTGGGGTGGGGGTGACCAAGCGGAGCACAGTACAGCGCAGAAATGGGGTGACGAAGAGGACACGGCATCTGGAGAACACGCAGAAAAAAACACATAAAGAATGCAGTAGAGAGAGCGAGATAGAGAGAGGCTGCGTGAAGTGCCTGCATATCGCCCCTAGCATGTGTGTCTATAGCTATGTATGTTTGTGCATGGAAAGCAAACATTACACCCTATGCTCTGCCCTCTCGGCTACTGTGTGGGTGTGTGGTTGACAGTCCAGACTGGCCTGTGTGCCCTCCCCACCAACCAATGATGACATAGACGAAGGAAAATTACATTTAATGTCTGATAGTGCTGACATGTGTATCAGATGAAACAGGCAAAGTGTTGGAATCTCTCCTCCACAGCTACTGTATGGACCACAGAGTGTTACGGATGGAGATTGATTGGAAGTGTGGCTGTTGACATTCACTCATACCCATGTGTTCTTTGTGCAGTAGCAATCATTAGCCACTAGGGGGTACTGTTATCCTCACAGTATTCAAAAGAGGCTATGTGCTTTATCATAGAACTATGGAGATTTTCAGTCTGATATCCTGGTTCGTATTGGCAGCAGGGTTGATAATGTATTATCACAGGTTGTTACATTGCAGGTGGTGGTAGTGAGTGTATGTGGGGGGTGGGAAAGGCTGGGGGTTTCTTCTAAACCTTTATCCTGACTCCAAAATCATTATTGATTATTTTTTCTTTCTTTTATCACCCAGTTTAAGATTTTGCAAAGCCTGTGCATGCTGAAATAGACTTCTATATGAAATAATTCTACCACATGCATATTCAGGTAGCTTAATTAAAGCCACATTTCATTGTTCAGAGGAAAAACTGTAGAAGTTGGAGAGAGACAAGGTATCTTTGCTTTGGGAAAATGGGTCTGACAAATGCTGATGAACAACTGCATACTTTGAAAGGCCTTTTGGTATGAAAGCATACAAATCTTCAAGGTGAGGAAGTTGTGTTCGGAGCTAACTGAAGCCCGTCTGACCCCTCAGAGGCAGAGAGGGCAGGGGGTCAACTCACTTGACCCCCCCCCCCCCCCCTCTCTAGACCATATCAACCCCTTTGACTACATACTAAACAACAGATAACTCCCTTTGCACATACCTTTACTCTCTGCAGACAGGAAGAGAAACACTTTCTCTTTTGGCCTGAAACACTAACACACAGAGAGAATTAAAAAAAACACCCGTCTTTTCCTCTTGATTCTTGAATCTTAAGCCAGTCAAAGCACACAGGCACGCAACCAAAAGCAGGAAACACACAATTAACAAATTAAAATGATGGGACAAAAAAAAAAATCTGCATTTCACCTCCATTTTAAAAGGCGACGTGCAAAAACAGCAGCCATTTTCTAAAATGCTGAAAGGCCACCCACACCCCCACCACCACTTGATAGTAATCAAATTTGGTCTCATCTTCTCATTTTCTCATCTCTCCTCCCCATCTGTGTGGTGTAACTCCTCTCTTTCTCATTCTCTCCCTCATCATCCCTCACTGTCACTCGGCAGCTCTGAGCCATTGACCTCCGGCCCCCAGGCAGGTTCACCAGCGGGTCAGGAGCCTGGTGGAGGGGGGGGGATAGGAGGCAGTGGAAGGTCTGTTATTGGGGGATGCCAGCTTCCTCCTTTGGCCATGGATACAGCCTTCACCGCTGCTGCCATAGCAACTGGACGAGACAGCAGAGAGAGCAGACTGCAGAGAGAGAGAGCTGCTGGGCTGGAGGTCTCTCTTCTGTGATCTGGCTGTAACCTCCACAGGCAAACACACACACACACACACAGTCACACTCACATGCACACATAATGACAAACTGGCACACACGCAGTCCCATACGTGCCTGCAAAATCTAATCAAATTTCTTATTTGGACTGCCAGGCTGTGCTGGAAAAGACTTTTTCAAGTTACAAGATTGATGGGCATTCCATGTTGGCTGCAATTAATTGCTGCATAATTAGACTTACAAGTTATTTATTGAAGCAATTTGGAGAATACAAGAGCCTGGGGATATATAAAAACCATTTGATCACGAGCCGCATAAACTTTAAAGATGTCCTCTTACAAGCATTATTTGGACAGAAATTAGCAATACAATCTCCCCCCAAAATGTTTCCCATGCTAATAAAATGATAAATGATAATAAATCTGCACTAAAGTGAGTGATGTGCTGGAAGCCTGGCGAGGTCAAATAAAGGTGAGAGGGAGCCATGCAGATAATACAAAATAATATGATGGAGGGAGAGATAGTGTTTGGCGCACATTTTTTGGTGCATGCAGGTGTGTGAAGCTCTGAAGCAGCACGCTAAGCTTGGTTAGCCTCGGGGGTTATAGGTCTCAGTCCAGGTGGTGTCCCACTGCAGACAGTTTGGTTTGAGGAGCTCTGTTTCTGCTTGTTATCAGTTATCTCTTGTATGACATGAGAACACCTTTTGACTCACAGAGTAAATAACATTTTTATTTTCTTTTTAGTTTTTAGTCCTTTTGCTGTTTTGTTCCGTGTATCCAATGCACACAATGAAAATTTGAGTTTTGTATTCCTTTTAACATGGACCTCCTTTTTTTCCCCTAACTTTTCCTGCCAGCCCTTCTTCGCTCTCTTCCTCTTTCTTTCTTGTCTTGCCTCACTCCATGTCTCATTGCTCAAACAAATATGATAAATGAGGCTATTGGTGTCTTAAGAATGAGCTGTGATCGGAGAGCCTTTGATGTTTGACAGCTTTAATGACCTATCTTGATGAATTGATGTACAGTAATTTTCACTTCATGTGACACACTGTTTTGCAATTGAGCACATTCTTTTTTGGCTCCATGAATGGCACCGGTATTGAAGTGAGCGTGTGTGTGTGTGCGTGTGTGTGTGTGTGCGTGTGTGCGTGTGTGTGTGTGTGTGTGTGTGTGTGTGTGTGTGTGTGTGTGTGTGTGTGTGTATGTATGTGTGTGTGTGTGCGTGCGTGCGTGCGTGCGTGCGTGCGTGCGTGTGTGTGTGTGTGTGTGTGTGTGCGTGCGTGTGTGTGTGTGTTTGTGTATGTATGTGTATGTGTGTGTGCGTGTACTTGCGTGTTTGTGTGTCCACGGTTGTCTGTTTGGGTGTTTCCCCATTTTTCTTGACTTTTGTTCTACACCCTGCATGTTTGTTGGCTATGTCAGTGCACTTAAGGCAGAAAGCTTATCTCAAGTGTTTCAAGAGGCTCTTATCAGTTCTTTTGAAGTAACAGGATAAACTACTTTTGTTGGCACATGGACTCTGAGGGTGGCTGTAAACACACACACGCGCACTGTCATATTTGCACACCACCAAATATAGAAATGATTGTATGTTCATAGAGAAATAAATTATAGCACCTAAGCAAAAGTTACAGAGCAGTTCTAAATCAACATTTTTCTAATACTTTTTCTTAGAGACCCAACTTGTTTTAAAATGGGCAAACACAGTGTATGCTATTTATGTGGAAACAAGTTCTTTTAAAGGAGAGAGAAATTTCCACTTTGCTTATTGCATGGATTATTGTTTCAGGTGTGGGTGCAGCCTTGGCCTGGCTTGTCAGGTACTCTTGGATTTTCCCCAGTGGCTTATTTCCAAACACAATGTGAGTCAACCAACTCAGGCTGACTGTGCTCCTTCTGCTGTTCCCCAACTTCACCAATAGGTGGAGCTATGTACATGAAACAGACGATGAGCTTGCTATGGTCAGATGCCCTCCAGCAGCAGGAAGAGCTAATCAAATTGCCAGTGTGTCTGTGTCAATTACAGGAGGTCAACTTCATAAGAGGAATAGACCCAAATCATATTTGCACCTGTATTTTTCCAGCAGCTCCTGAACCAGACCCAGAGAGGCCTGAGAGAAGCTTTTTAGTATGGCAGTCAGATACTCAGGCTGATAATGATATGGAAATGATGGTTTTCATAAGCACACATTCTTATGAGATATTAGCCCTTCTTTAAATTCTGTAGATAAAGGCTGAGTGTGGCCGCCTTGAGGGATGAGCTTTGCTATTTGTAGATCTTGGTGAGATGAATAGCGGAGTAAGGCTGATACTCTTACAGTGCCGAGCCGCTATCTTATCACTTCCTTTTATCGGACTGATAAAGTAAATGACTTTGCTATAGGTGTGCAGCTCTTCAAATTCATTATGAGTCTGCTCAGCCTGGTGACTATCGACATGGCTGCGAGTGTGTGATGAATGCAGGGCTGTCTTGCCAGAGTGTGTGTTCAGTCCATGGCTGTGACACACTCCAATGGGGGACTTAGAGGAAATGAAGATGTCTTTTGTGGGTGTGAAGTGGAATACAGACTGGTTGCATGTTTTTTTGAGTCTGTAGGAAAAAAATGCACATTTTATAGGCTTGTTTTGGTTATTATAATGCTCAGGGAATCTGGGATCTTAGACCAGTAATTTACAATGTTTTTAATCAAGGAACTTGGAGGAAAACATGCATAAATGAGCAACAGGGCTTATTTGTTCAGCATCTCTTGAGGGAGAGTGTCACTTGCAGTTGAAAGTTATAAGAAGTAAAAACTGTTTTCAGGCTTTTTCAGAGTGTTCACAGCCATTTAAAGGTGTTTAACCAATACAAAAGGATTTTAACTGTGGTCACTGTTTGCACATAAGTGCACATGCAAAAAAATATTTTTGAGCCTCCATAGAGGTGTTTTACCCACACAAACAAAGGGACAAGGAACTGTGGTCACTGTTTGCACATAAATGCACACACAAAACACAGTTTTTGAGTGTATTAAGTGTACACACACTCACCTCAGTGCGGTGTTCAAAGGTAGTTAGATCAGCAAAACAAATGAGTCAATGAAGGAGGTTTGTCCCAGGAGGAGCATCCATCTTCGTGTTGAGTGGCAGCTCTGTCAATGAGCTCCAGGTCAAGTAATGCACTGGTATTTGGAGGGCAGACTGCGTGTGCAAGTGTCGGTGGTTGTTGTGTGTGTTTGTGCATTGTCCAACATCCAGACATTCGTCCAACATCCAGACATTCGTCTCTCCGAATTGAAGGAGTGTCTCATGGAGCATGCTGTTAAGTGTAGATGAATGGGACTGTGTTGCACTCTGATCAGAACTCTGTCTCCTGTCTTATCATTACATGGAGCCTGGTCACATTCCTTATTCCTGCCCCCCCCCCCACACACACACACACACACACACACACTCTGCCTGCTCTGCATCTGCCAGAGAAGGTTTCTCTGTCTCCATCTCCACTCTGCTCATAATGGTCCATAATCCCCACCGAGCCGACCTGGCGGTATTGCAGAATTTACAGTAATAATGAGGACTAATAGAGGCAATATCCATCCATTTGACCACTAAATCAGAAATGTTGCTGAAGGAGGTGATGAATGTAGTGTTTCCCCCCCAATTTTCTGAATCATAAATGATGGAATAAGTCTCTTAGATCCAGATTAAGCTTCAAAATTCATGTCCATGTGGAATCCCCTTTTGAAATACAGTGGAGTCATTCAGTTTGCCTCACAGGTTTGGCATTTTGCTGATGCTGTTAAATACTGCAGCTAAATGAAAAAGCAGAATAAGCCAAAATCATGAACCCTACTATCATGGAACGTAAAAAAGGAATAGGGATTAGAAAAATATTATAACTTTTAAAGTCATATCTGAAAATTATATGTTAAGTCTCTCAGCATGCACTGGATACTGTGTCTTGCTTAATAACAAAGTAGCTGATGCTTTTTGCGCAGCTTGAATCAGCACACTCTGCTGTGCGCTGCAGTTGTTGAAATATATTTACTCAAATACTATCCTCAAGGGCTGCTACTAATGATTATTTTTATTCATCTTTGCTTTTTTTTCTCGATCAGCTAATGGTTTATACAATTTCAAAATGAGTTCAAATGTCCTCGCAATACTTTTGAACCAAAGGTGACATCTTAAATTTGCTTGTGTTGTCAGACTAACAGTCAAAACCCCAAAGAAAGTAAGTTTGCATTTAGAAATGTAGCAGGTGGACTTTAAAAACACTGGCCTTTACTGCTTGAGAGAGACAAAAATCTATTGATTATCATAATATTTGCCTTTTTTATTGTCAAACGACTCTCAAACCCTTTCAGCCTTCTTGTTTAGTCTATATTTTACTCACAAGTAGTGTTATGCAAATGTAGCTTTATATTGCTCAACATTTATTTGACAGCTGTACTTACTAGTTACTTTTAAGTTACTGACTACAAATAAAATCCATAATCATCCTATCAAGAATGAAATCATATTATAGAATAAACACCAAACATCCTATATACTAAAATAAGTTCGACTTCAAGCTAGAACGTCTTTATTCACTAGTTTTTTCTTTTTTTCCCTGCGGTTTCCCTAGTGCCAACTAGTCCTGATTTGGATGAAACTTGTGCTAAGAGAACAAACCCCATAGTGGACTTTGTAAAACTCTGTCAGTGTTTTTGCTGATTATTGTCTTGGCAAGCACTCAGACAGCAGAAGCCCCATGCTTGCAGCAGAATGTGCCTGGCAGAGTGGAAGTCCCAGTCAGCCTCGAGCCTAAGTGATGCCCCTCCTGCCCTTCCTCTCCACTCAGGGAGAGAGGGACGGAGACATTTACAGCCGCATTTTCTGCATGGCTGTCTGCAGGCCGCAGCCACATGGTCGCACTGTAGACGCCGATGCTTCCCAATGAAGGAGCGAGTAGGAGACATTAGTGTACAGGCAGACACATAAATGGCACCAAGATGAGATCAATTAGACTGAGAGGAAGGTTGTTAGGCCCCTGTATGTCCAGTGGTCAGAGTGCGATATTTGTGCGCTGTGTGGTGTCAGTTGTCAGTTTAATTGACTTTCTCTATGTTTCTAAGTTCAGAATGTGCACATTTTAGGTACAGAAAAGCAGCCTTTCCTGAGGTGAGAGTGAGCTCGACAGGGTCAAACCTGCCACAATACCTTTTCGTGTTTGAGTCCCCGGGGCTGCGATGTAGGGTGGTGAGTAATCGTGCTGTGTCTGTGCATGCGTTGCCATTGATTTTGTCTCGGCTCCTAGCTCCCCCAATTACCTCCTACTCCAGGCTGCCAGTCCCTTTGCTGTCAGGGGGGAGGCTGGAGACTGGGGCCTCGGCGAGCTGTTTGTTTACACTGCTAATTGCTCCTGTTGTTTCCTTTCATTAGCCCGGGCTGAGCTATTGGGCTGCCTCACACAACTAAGTGCTCTTAGCCTTCTGGTCCCCTAGCCTACAGTAAATATTGGCGATGTATACAGCGCCTTGTAACATATGGCTGCAGAGTGGGAATGATAGGCTCTGCTGGTGCAGTAGAGTTTTATACAGAGCCCCATGGAGCTGTGCTGCTACAGTTTTGTGTGAGTTACAGTGTGGTCGAACTAGAGTTGCCTTCATTGATACAAGAGAAGGGAAATCCTGCTCTAATGCACTCTGGCTGACTCTCACACAAACTAAACCGAGTCTATCAAAGTTGCACTGCAGTAAATGATGTTAAATCAACATGTGTGTTTTATTAAACTCATACCGTATGTGTTTGCATATGTGCATGTGTGTTGGTGTGCTTTCATTTTGTGCTTGGCCTTTGTGAATTATGAATAAAAGGGGTTGCATGCTGTAGTGAGCCCCTGTGTCTGCAGTACCCCCTCCCTACACCCACCCGCCCTTCTATACGCCCCTAATACGCACACACTCATGCAAACTCCCATGCAGAAACGCACAGCATCTTAACACACACAGCCGTGGCTCCTTAATGACTGCCATCCCTCTCTGTGCCACATTATTAATTAGCTCAATGATCCTTGCCGATGGGACCTGCACCGCGGATTAGAGCCCTCAGCACCCGAACCCCTGGCTTCTGCTGCTGCATGGTCAGGATGGTGAAGTGGGGGTGGGGGAGGATGTGTGTTTAGGTATAGGTGAAGCTAAAATGCCGTTGCTTGCATCGTTTTTCTGCATGTGGTGCCCTCGAGGGCCTCTTGTTTGTCCCTCTGAAATGTTTTCTTTTCTATAGGTGTCAGCAGAAGGGGTCAGGAAAGGGACTGTGGATCATATAGGACCCCATGGATAAATCATGTGACCTTAGAGGAGGTAGAAGGGTGGGTGCCACCTGGTCGAACACAGCGTGCAGTATGTTCAGCTCCCCAGTGCATCACAGTCCCCAGCACCTCCAAACTCAGCAGCATCACAAGATTCATGGAGCGGTGCAAGTTCCCATTGCTTCTGATCCTAGGTATGTTCTAAGTGAACACACACAGTGTAATCTATCTAAAAGCAGTAGACTCCATCACACTCCTCAGTCTTCTTGCCATGCATAATTGCGAAGGTGTTTTTTCTCTGTGTGTTCCCAAAAATCCAACTGTTCATCAAGGACTTTGCCACTGTGGCATGCAAATCTACATTAATATTTTTGTCAGGAGAGAAAAAAGAAAAGAGGGGAGGGAGGAGGAGAAAAAAAGGGGAACCAGCCTCTCCAGATGCCTCACAATTGCACAGAGCAAATGAACATAAATGTCACTGTCAAGCTTAAATGAAGAAAAAATGTGTCACGGCAGCAAACTGTGCTGGAGTTGGAGGACAGCAGGACATGTTTTGCATATGAAGAGGTGAATGCCCAAGGAGAGAGAGGGAGAAGTTGTACCTGTAACAAATGACTATAGCCCCCCGCCAAAACCCTTCACCTTCGAAACACAAGTGTGAGCACAAAGTGCAAAGGAAAACACTTTAATATAGTCTGTCTGTGACATGGTAGCACTGTAATAATCCAACTTTAATGCACCAGTGTCCATGTTCACATATTTTGATCCCCAGTGGAGCAACATCAACACTCCCTCTGCTCTGCATATCTCCTGTGGTGCAGCTCAAACTCTGCCCATAGCTTCTGAGAGCGTTACAAATGTGCATGGTGCTGGGTACTAAGCAGTAAAGCCAATGAGAAGCTCGGCATCCGTGAGAATAGATATGCAGGGCATGCAGTCGCTCCAAGGTGACAGTGAGGTGTGTTGTGATTATTGACTGTGTGACCTCGCGCTGACCCCGACTGTGAGCGAGTAAAGGGCAGGGAGTTAGTGTGTGCCGCACCGCCTGTCATGCCCGTCAATACCCTGATGAATGGAGCTGGCGGTTATTAAAGCAGAATTAGAGCGGGGAGGGGGGGAAGTGGGGATAAATGATGGCGCAAATGGTTGTGCAGTGGAGACTGTGGAGCCGGATGGCACAGCATCACTGTCATCAGTCTTTATTACCCTCCAGGGAACAGAGGGGGAGAGACAGGGAGCGGTCAGCGCCATGCACCCCCTCCACCCTCAGCCTCCACCAACACCTAGGTTGCAATTCCACGTCCCTCTGCTGGCCAGGCATCCAACTAATCCTGACACATTATAACTGGATACATACCTGGGTGTCGACTGGGGCATGCACAGACTGTAGTTTATCTTCATTCCTAGCGATGGGAACACATTTTACATAAGCACACTCCATACCAATAGATGGAGACACATACATGTGTGCAGACACGTACATACACAAATACTGCCTCTATTTCATTTTACCCATCATACACTCTCTCTCTCTCCAGGCTTCTCTGCTTTGCCCATTCCCCGCTTTACTATTTTCCTCCTCCATTTTCTCTCTCACCGAGGGAGTGGAGGACCCCCACCACAATCAATCATGTTGGAGTCACAGAGCAGCAGCACACTCAGGGCACCGTGCAGATAAGCTGGTTAAAGAAGAGAAGAGGAGAGAGGGAGAGAAGAGAAGAGAAGAGAAGAGAAGAGAAGAGAAGAGAAGAGAAGAGAAGAGAAGAGAAGAGAAGAGAAGAGAAGAGAAGAGAAGAGAAGAGAAGAGAAGAGAAGAAAAAAGAAAAGAGAAGAGAAGAGAAGAAAAGAGAACAGAAGAGAAGTAGGGGGGTAGGGGGCTACACTTGGATGGAGAAATGAAGGGAGGGTATGCTGGGTTCACTGCACAGTCAAAGAGTGGGCACGCTCTCCACCAGGGCGGCTCGGGAATGGATGGGTGAGCTGATGCCATTGGTGAAGCCCCGGTGAGGCCCGTCCCCTCAGCAGAGAGCTGTGACTGCATACAGATGTGAGCGTGCCATTGATATTCTCCCCATGTGCTGCTGCTCCTGCTCTGCTCCGCTTCCTTTTTCCTAATTAGAGGTTTATTTATTGATACCCCAGTTAATGTCTCTCCTAATTTTGCAATAGTTCTGTCTCCATTACCCTGGAGATTCATTTGCCGCTGTTTTCAGAGGAGAGGCGCCACTAGTTTGTGGGTACTTCCAAGCTCACCTTTCTCCTAATCCAGGTCCCTGCCCATACTCATCCTCGGGTCCTCCTCCAATGTTAGTACAGGACCTGCAAGCATTAAAATTAGTGACATGAGACTCTTAGGGAATTATAAATGCAAGAAGGCTAAGTCTGAAGATATCCACTGAGTCTGCAGTAGTCTTTCACTCATATATATATATGCAAACGTTTGTGAAAATTATAACTTTAAATCAAGCAAACCCTAACCTATTTGTTTTAAAATCCTTAAAAGTCAGGAACATCAAGCAAGCTTAATGAAATGTTGCTGAAAACTTAAGTGCTTTAAGAATTTGTTTCAAAATCTTCCTGTTCCCTTCACTGAGGCAAATATTGATAAATGATGTCCGGTAAGATCTGCAGATGACAGTGATCCTTTAACAGACACACTGGGGAAAATGCATTTAGGTATCCCCAACAATTTATCAAATAAGTTATTGTATTACTTACCCAGAGTCAGACAAACTCATCTGTAATAATCACATCACATTGCATTCTGTTGAAAAATAGCTGTTGCGCCGCTGCTAACTCCCTAGCATATTAATATGCTAAGAGTAACTACTATCTCTATGGTGAGGAAATAGTCCTTCCAGCAACGTCAAGGTTGGCTAGTCAGTCATTAATTTCTATTACATGGCCTTACATGTTATGCATTCATTATGATTCCATTATTTTTTCGTGAAGAGTGATTTCTACAGCGGACCATAGTGTTGTTGTTTATGCTTTTTGTGTTATTCTATAATTATTTTTGACATTTTTTGTTTGCATTTTATCTTCAGCTTGTGAAGTCAGATTTCACTGTCGGGAAACTCCTTAAGGGTCATGTAGGCTAAGCTAGTTTGTAAGAGTTTACATCATTACTTTGTGAATGTGGTCAAAGCATGTTTAAGGAAGTGTTATCACTTGTTGATAGTAATCAGGATTGTTGTTCCTGTGTGGTACAGCAAGAACCCAAGAATTGTTCTAACTCTTAGATTGCTATTTAACGTTTTTCTTTAGTAGGTACATCTCCCTGCATAAGAGAAACATTATGGGTTATTGTGTAAACTTGGGATCCAATGTAGCATTGGAAGTGGCCCTTAAAAAAAGACAAAGGCAAATTAAATGATTCTGACGCCTAAATTTGGACATCTCCTTTCCAACTCAGTTATGATCATAAAGTCCACAGCACATACAAACAAATAGCTATGTGTGCAGCTTTCCGACAACTCAGTTTTGTTGTTTTATCTTGCATTGCAATCCCCCCCCCAAAGTTGCTCAGTCAGATTATCACTTGAGTTCAAGAACTGGAGTACTTGCTTTCAAAAATACTTAAGTATTCAAACTTACCTCAAAACATTGTTGTATTTTCACAATGCAGGAGTGCAGTCAAGAAAACATGGGTGGACATTCAGCTACGTGGCCGCTCAGGTGGAGAATTGTCATCCTTCTCTGCTGTAGCCATCATAACCACCACTAAATGAACTGCCTGATCTGAGTGACGCTCTGGGTTTGCTCTATGTTCAACCTGACGCTCGATGACAGGTATGGCAACACCACTTAGATAAACCACACGCAGAACTAAAAGGAACATCGTTTATTGTCACATTCACATCACAGTTTATTTATTCATAGAAATGTAGTGGAGTCAAAAGTATGAGTTCTGTCTTACAAATGTAGTGGAGTAAAATGTATGTTTCTCCAAAAAAATACTACGGTACAGATTCTACTAGCAAGGAAAAAGAGGACAATAAGGAGGATTAAAAAAAAGAGGATGGTAATTGTTGCCATTACATTGTTTACTTTTTCCATGTAAAAATAAGAATTGACTTGGGTTGGGATTTAAATTTGGTGTTTACATTGAATTTAATATACTATTACACATACATTGTTATTCATAATTTTATATAGCACAAGTAATGGTGCTTTTTTTTAAAGTTATGTTTTCAGTGTTTTGGTGACAGCCACAGCAAAGCAAGCAGCAAGCATGGACTTTAATGCTCTGTTTATAATTTACGCATCTGAAAATGTTTCCCTCCATAGAATGCATCCAACAAGGTAATTATTTGTGTTAAGCTATCATTGCCTCTATATTGTCATATTTATACTGTATTTAGCTTTCATGGTGGGCCACTACTGTAAGAGAGCGTCATGAGCTGAATGTAGACTACTTCTGTCATGTGCTGTGTGGGCTAACGTCAGCTACAGCCGTCAGGCAGCTGCCTGCTAGCACGAGTTGTGGATTGTTGTTTCTATATTAACATCTGGTACATGTGCTTTACTTTTAAGTATTCAATCAAGCAGCATTACAGTTGTTTTCTGCTCACATCTTATGTGATCTGTAAATCCATAGATGCAACTGTGGTCCTTCTGATTTGGATTGTGGTTGTTTGAGCCATAATGCATAAAATTGATTGTACTTCCTTATTGGGCTTTTTATGCCTTTATTGAAGAGACAGGACAGTGATAGAGTCAGCAATCAGGGACAGAGAGAGTGGGGAGCCTCTGAACATAGGGGCACTCAAACTAACCGCTTGGCCACCGGCACACCTTGGTTGTAAGTTTATTGAAAATTTAGTTATGTGCATTCCAGTTGAATTTGTAGGACGATTATATCTTTTTTTCCGGTGATAATAGACATTTTGTTTTAATTAGTTGTTACATAAAAAATGATAGCAGGTGCAATAAACAATCTAGCCTCCCCATAGCTCCCCAAAACACAATTCCCTGCCAATGTTTTCCAATAAACTTCATCTTTCACTTAATTCCCCAAAACTGTTTGGTACGAAACCACCTATAGACTCTACACATTCACAAATGTTTATATCCTTCCTACACAATAAACACATATAACTTTGAAAACTGCATAATAATAGAACAGCTATCTGGATTCCCCTTCTTGTTATTGGGATTTGATCTGAGAAGCATAAAACCCCACATGCCTTTTTTTTTTTTTTAAGTATAATGTTGCAGAATTAGTCTGTTATTTTTTGTTTCGATTTCAGAACAGTGTTAGGGCTGAAAATAGTAGCAAAAGAGAACATTACCTAGAAAGTCCTTTTCAGTGTATTTTGAATTTACACTTTTTTATAGATGACACAAGAGATTGTGGTTTGGTGGTTTTTGCAAAGTTCATCCATAATGAAATGGCAAGTGGTTTATTTGCTGATAATGAAAGCTCAGGTTAGGGGGGGAGGGGGAGGGGGGGGATTCCACCTGACCCCAAGACAAATGTCTTTCTTCTATTCTGACTTCATGATCTTACAACACAATTTGATATTGTGACACAATTCAACAGGATTTTTTTACCTGGGACCTGGCTTTATAAATTACATGAATAGTTAACTTATATAACAAACCAACCTCTAAATACACCCATATATGAAAATACAACCTTATTGGTTCAGCCCTCTCGTTTTGAACCCACTCTCTGAATCACCCATTTCTCCCAGCTGCTGCTCCAAGCCCAGGTGCTGCTGCTCTGACTAACACATGGATCACAATCATACCCCTTAGCTCAACCCCGCAACATCCCTGTCAGTCTCTGCTGTCTCCCCAGGGCTCAGTCTGATTCCATTCCAGCCTTCACACGGGCTACAGCTGCCCCTGGATCAGCACTGGAATTGGATGGTCTGACGACTAGTGTGAATGGTCGATAGCTGTCCTTGCACTGTGAAACAAACATCCCTGGATATCATTCTGTGGTAGCAGCATGTGTTTGT
Organism: Tautogolabrus adspersus; assembly: GCA_020745685.1. Lineage (NCBI taxonomy): Eukaryota > Metazoa > Chordata > Actinopteri > Labriformes > Labridae > Tautogolabrus > Tautogolabrus adspersus. The sequence continues at coordinate 15,509,800 of CM036547.1, read as the reverse complement.
TTTTGTTAAGTGTCAATAGATTAAGAAAAGATGCTAACAAGATACAAAAAGAAGTTCATTCAGAAGCCTCTTTATCATAATGCTCACATGCCCTTCAAATAGGGAGGATGAGCTTTTGTGCACCAGGCATCGACACCAATGGGTTAACTAATGATGGCATTAGTGTATGTGTGGGTGTGTGAATGAGTGTGCCTATGTGTGCATGTTAGTGTCTGTGTGCTATCATTTGTGTGTATATGCGTGTATGTGCCTTTCACAGGTGATCAGTCAAGGATATCCACTCAGCTCTTCTCTTGCAGCCCCCTCATTACAGCCCACTATCTCCTCTAAACACCTGCAGCCCCTCAGCCCACCTTCAGCTCCTGGGCCCACATGCTACCTCTTTTTGTCCCAGTGCAGAGAGAGCCTGCCCATCACATCAATCTACTGCACTGTTTATATTTATGTACAGGAGAGAGGCTAAAAAAGGCCCCTCTTACTATGGGCTTTATTGACAAAGCATTAAACGGACATTATCAGGCGATAGCCTAGTTATTTATGAGGCGGTGATAAAGGCTGCAGGACTGAGTTATGTGAGAACCAGGAGCAGGATGAAAGCTGCTCATACAGTAGAGCTGATACCCGAATGCTTGCCTCTCTCTGTCTGGGTAGAGAGGCTCTGCAAATGCGCCAAACGGAGCTGAAACGCTTAAGGATTTATGGGCGGTAAATTTATGTTCTCCATAGGTCAAACGAGGGGCTGTTTATCTGGGTTTCATTGTCACTGTCCTCGTGGCACGTGCCGCAGGTACTGAAATTTTCATATTTGCTTTAGGCATGCAGCCAAAGAGGGAGGGGGGATTTGTAGGCACAGTATTCCATTGACCTTCTGAACTTAGTTTTGAATTTTCAGAGCAACACTGTGCTTGAGCTTTTTAGATGTTGACATGAATTGTGCATGACAGAACACACCCCCTTCTTAACTGTGCATGTTGAATGCTTGTGTATTCCAGAGTTATACAGTAACCTTGCACATGAGGTGTGGCTTTCTTTGACCTGAAATGAGAGGCTTCATGTCTTTAAGTTTTTTAAAGTATTTTGGTGACATTACATTAGCAAATATATGAATAGATTTGATAAGCTTTTTTTTCACTCGCAACTCAGCTATCTGCACACACATATCCACCAACACCTGTATTTCAAACACACACCGTCCTTCAAATGTTGAACACACATCCTCACCACTGTATAGTGTACCCAACTCCATCTTACCTAGCCAAAGCTATCTTTCTCTTCAATAAACCGGGTCAACAAACAAAAAGCAATTATGTTGGGCAGCTGCCGCCTGGGAGTGGGTAATTACAGTGCGGTGTGGACAGCTTCATTCTAAACAGGTACTAAAAGCATCATTAATCATCCTCCCTCTGACGCCTCGCCCTGGTCATGTGACACAGGCGGCTGATGAGCCGGGGAGGGGGATCCGCCTTAGGGGAGGAAGGAGCAGAGTCTGATTGGCTCCTTGCAGACGTCCTTTTAGAGGTCAGCCAGTCAGCAGAGATGACCTGCCAATGACCTTGTATCACTTGACCTCTGAGGGCCGGAGGGTCACTATCTCATATCAGGTAGAGAGCAGGCCGCAGTGGAGGGGCAGGAGGGAAGACGGATGACATGGAAATAGGGAAGAAGAGGAGAAGAATGGCGCACGGGTTGAGGGAAGACACACAGAATGATTGTGTGAGGAGAAATACTAGGAGCGGTGAATAACAGTATATAAATCAGTAGGGTTTAGAGGTGATTGAGCACCTGGTTTTCCCCTTTTTTTGCATAAAATTTATGATGAAAAAATGTTTTTATGGCAGCAAGGACAGTCCCGATGGAAGGCTAATTACGTCTTCTGAATCAAATCAATGAGCAGCAAACATCTGTATGTTTGTTTTTATAACGTTGATTGGTTATTTATACCAAGCAAAATGGCCAGAATTACAAAATGTGCATACAGCTTCTTTCCAAATCAATTTAATGTTCAAAATTGGTTCTTAATTTTTTGCCTCTGAATTTTTGGTTCTGAATTTTTTTGCCTGCAGCACCCCTGCACATAGTGTTTTTTGGTTCTGCGAGAATCAATCCTCTCCCTCGTGAAATAGACCCAAGATGGCGCCTGACAGAGACTTGATTGAGAAAAGTTCATGAACTGTTCCCTCGCTGAGCACAGACCGACGGATGGCTGATTGACATATGAAACACAAAGAGACATCTGAAAGACAGAGCGCCAACGTCCTCAAACGTACTACCCATCCCCTTCTCTTCTGTCTCCCCCTTCACCTCACCCCATGCAGCCCCGCCCCTTTTCCTCTCTCCTCCATATGTCTATGAATCTGTCACTATGGCAACCTCACCCCAGGGGCAGAGGAGGAGGGGAATGCCTTCGTTCAGACAAATACACATCGCAGGGTTCATTTATGATGGTTTGTTTAGGGATTATAATACACTGATTGGAGGTCAAAATGTCTGTACTTGATGTCATGTTCAGACACAAGAGTGTGTGGTGAGCTTTGAGCCTTTTATAATGACATGATGTGAAGCATATTGCAGAGCCTATGTGGGAAATCTGCATTGAAACATTTTGGGAGGATTTTTTATTTATTTAGGTATTTTCATATCAAACACTTAAGTTTAAAGGCATATGAATACAATAACAAAATCTTGTCAGCCAGTGGAGCATATTTAAAAAAAAGTAATATTGCAATTTTCCTTAGGGCACAGACATGCAGCATACCGCCACAGGACCAGTACCATTAAATCAGTGAATTATATCAATGGCATCATTAGCATAGCTGCTCCTAGGTTATTGTGTCTTAGTGTGTGCAGTATCAGCAAACTCTGTAAAGGCTCATCCCCTTATTTTGCCTCTTTTCCCTTCACTTTATGCATGTCTGCAACTTTTGAAAGGGCAATCCAAACTAGTGAGAAGACAGAGATACTTGGAAGCGGTCAAAGCGACTGCACACAGTCAGATATGTAGCAGGGGCCACCTTGTTTGATATTTACTGATGCTGCATGATACCACAGAGAGATACTGAATGTACAGTCCATGATGCTGCCCCAACACACAAACAGGAAACAGGGAATTATCCTATACAACAGCCTTGCAACCTTGACACACTTTCACCTCTGTGTGCACCCCTTCTCAACCTTTCCCCCCTCCTCTCCCAGCCCCATGATACCTTACATTGACTCAAAGCCACCTCCCCCTCCTCCCCCCTCCCCTTGTTTCAAGAGCAAATTTCCCTTTGCAGCCAGAAGTGCTGAGTGCGCCTGTTTGCTTTGTACACAGAAATTCGCTGAGGCTGTAAGCTGTCCCCAAACATCTGCTCCCTGGAGTGGAGCACGAGAGGAGAGGCAAGGACTGGGATTGGTGTGCATGTTGTTGTCAGAATGTGTTATGTATGGATTTGCGTGTGAGAGTGCATGCGCGTACAATTATTCAAATTGGTGCTTTGTATCTTTTTGAGCGCTTTATTAGTAGCACCTAGGAAACAAAACACATATTTGTGTAATTGTATACACAGGGCATCCAAATGTACACAGGCACACACACTGGCACAAAAAAACAGGTGCACTTCATTTAAACTTTCTTGATGTTCAAATTGTTTGGTAGTCAAATATGTGAATGAGCCCAGTGAAAAAGACTAATAGTGCATGAAAGTCTGTGCAAATAAAGAAAAACAGTAAAATCAGATGAGCAGAAAGCTAAAATGGAACATTCAAATGATATGTAATTACAACAACAACTTAGCTATCTATAAGTGCTTCACATCGAGTTAGAAAGAGCTTAACTTGATCAATTGAATTCATTCCCCTGAGCACCGGTGAGCATATTACATGCATATTATGCATTAAGTTAATTTTAGGTCAACTATGCATTAATTACAATGATCTCTGAGGGAACCCACTTATATGTATAAATGTAAGTTATTCTGTAAGGCGCATATGTTCTGTCATTGCTCATGCCACGCAGTGCTCCTCGGTAACAGCTGCCCGCAACAGCTCACACACAGCAATACAAAACCAAAACAGAGACTGTCGATATGCTCATTTATCATGAACCAATACATCACTGCTTTTGGTTTGACATCTAAATTACATCTTTTAATTTTAAAAATGAGGCAGGTAAAAACACTTACTAATTATATTCAAGCTTTTCTACTTTGTCAAGAAAAACAGTTTCTTATTGATTAAAAAAGAGGAGCGTAAGAAGATTTTCAAACACATTTCTTTATGAGAAATGATTGCTGTAAAGAAAAGGGAAAAAAAAGAAAAATAAAGATGAAGACAACTTGTTCGATGACTTATTTTGGTTTCATTTTCCTTTCATTCACCTTATGTGTATAAGCGCAGCACAGCTGTCAGTCTTGTGAACAAACCGTACATCTTCAGGAAGGAATTACAGAAGAGCACAAATTCATCAGAGTAGAGTCACACTCAAAAGCTTTGGAGCTAAATGTCAGGTCTGAACAAACAATGCGGTTTTACCTTCCATCAATTGAGAGGCAAATGTTGAAGCTGCCACAGGATGAAATTAAAGTGATAGTTCACCCAATATAAATCAACTCTTCTTTCACCTTCACCTCATCCCTATAATTCACATCAAGTTTTTTTTCTCTGCACATTTTACTGTTACTTTTTTAAATCAGTGTGTATTTCTATGTGAATATATTATACAGTAAAAAGTGTGATAAAGTAAGTTTGATTTTTTTTTTAAGTGCACACCTGCTGCAAGCATCAAACACCTCAACCTGTAACATAAAGCCCTGTAACAAGGGAACACATTTGCAAAATATGATAAAAGAGTTTGTAATAAGGCCAAGCTAACCCTCTCCTCAGGAGGAACAGTGGACATGGGAAACCGTTTTTAGACTCCCAGGCTTGTCATCACATTTCATCATCATCATCATCCTCATAACCTTCACGAGTGCACTCTTATTTGCATTAAAAGGAGGAACACATTTGATGGTTTTGTTAAACATTCCACTTTGTACTATTTGCTTAGAGAGACTCGGCCTTAATGGGATGTTATTTGTTTGAATGCAAATTGAATATAAATTGGGCTCAACACAGTTTTGAGTTTAGCACGCATGTAAACTCATTTGTATCAACTACAAAAAAAACAACTTTGAAATGTTTATACTGTCAAAAGCTACTCTGCAGACCTGCAAGTTAAAACTTTCAAGCAAAGCTTTCTGTTAATATTAATGAGAAAAGCTCCAAATATATTGTTTGAAAGGGATACATATATACATTTCTCTAAGAATCATTCCACCAAATATGCATGATAATTTATAAGAAGCAGGCATATAATGGATAGTTGCTCTAATTTCTTTTTTGCTGCCTCTGACATGGAATCACATTAAGTGTTAAGTATGCACCAGTAACTTAAATTTTTCAACTTTGCTATTAAAAATAGGGCTGCAGTTTATTTCCAAAAAACCTATTGTATGAAAAGACTCTTTCATCCAGTTTATAAAGTGAGCCAGTAGCGCATTTTTTGGCTTATTGAAATAAGAGATAGGGCAAAAATTAGGTTAGCTCTAGGAAAAAAATGCATTATGCAGGTCTGGTATGGAATTATAATATGAACAATTATCATATGGCCTGGTCGCCTCTCTATTCAGCTTGATGAAATATTATTGTGTGGCCACAGAGAGCCAGCAGAGGAACAAAAGCTTGCCAAGTTGTTGGTGAAAAAGATAAAATGAGAAAAAGAAATAAAGGAAGAGAAAAAGCTGCAGATTTGGAGGTCACACAAATGAATGGTGCATCTTTCTCTCTGTGAGCCGCTGACCGGGTCATCTATGTCTCCAGGCAAGACAAGGGTCAAGAGGTGAGGGGTGAACTCTGGTGTAAGTGCATATATTAGCTTTGCCCTGCAGCCTGCATGCCCATAGGTGCAACTGTCTAATTATTATTTTATTAGCAGGGTTTTATGTGCACAAGGACACCTGTTAAGATTTAAAAGACCTTATTAATTAATTTGGTTTGTAGCTTTTTATTTTTCACATTCCCCAGTTGCTTCATTGTAGCCTACATATTTTGTTGTCATTAATATCCATTTCGGAAAGAGTATTACTTTCATATCCAGTGCAAACAATGCTAATTGAAAGCTAAACAACAATATTCCCCTTCATAGAATTAACGTGTGCGGCTCATTTCTAGATATTAGAATAGACATTAACACGACAGAAACACACTGCTATACCGGGAACATAACAGTGTTTAAGGGCCGGGTTCACAATCATTTACTTTATATGAGGCTGACGAGCTGCTGGGGCCACGCGCGCAATAAATTGGTTGATGTGCAAAACAGCACAGACAGCGTTTTATTGTCTGCCCTCCCGCATGAGTGTTCAGGCTAAATGATCATTTTCTGATGCATGTATCGCGGTAATAAAAGACGCAACAGCTCCCTATCGTGACGTTTCTACATTCCATTAACGTGCAGTTACAGATGCATGCAAACGCTCCCAGTTTTGTGCCTTAAATAGATGGATCACCACGGATCAATACTCCTAATACGAGCGGTCGATAAATCTATCAGTCAATTATGGCATTTTAATCTTGGGGGACTGAGGATAATGAAAAATCTAAACACTGGACAAAAGCTGGCTAAAGAAGGACATAAAAAGTATTAAATAAGCACTTTGGTGCTCTGCCAAATTAGCACGATAATGTCCTATATGTTCATGTTACAGGTGCATTTGGCCTTTTCTATAATGTGAGCTTTAAGACACAAACTACTTTAAAATGAAGAAATAAAGACAAAAAGAAACCCATAACTTAAGCTATCAATTCTTCCAAGAATTTAAAGTGACAAGAAGTGAAATAATTACAAAAGTCAATCCAATTTCCATAAATAAATTTGATCAAATGAAGCCCTTAAATAAATAAATGTGTTATTTTAAACAAAAAACAGGTAGCACGTGCCATGTAGAATAAATAGATAAAAGTAAAGTCACTTCCTGAATAAAGAGAAAATAAATAAACGAGTCCCCCCGCATTTGTATGGACAATTAATATTATTTTGTTTCCTAGTTTACATTGTGTAGACATGGAGCGCGATGGAATGACTCCGATTTTAATATTCAAATCAGAGCGCCAGTCTGAAGCCGGGAACGATGACAAATTGTTGTGACCCGTTCTTGCGTGAAGAAACTTGCCATCGCGCCTCTCGCGATAAGCATCCATCCATCGTGATAACCAAATAAAGGTGCAGCCTGATTGAAACCGATGCAAACGGGAATCAAAACATCTGCAGGCTCAGGAGTTCAGGGCCAGGTGTTTTGGAGAGGTCGGTCCAGGAGAGGGGCAGGTGTCCACGGTGTTAGAATGCGGAGCAGCTGCGGGCCCCGGCTCTGAGATCATCAGGCCGTCTCTCTGCAATTTCTTCTGCTTCATGCGTCTGTTCTGAAACCAAACTTTCACCTGCGTCTCGCTCAGCTGCAGGGCACCGGCCACCTCCACGCGCCTGGCCCGTGTCAGGTACTTGTTGAAGTGGAACTCCTTCTCCAGCTCGGTCACCTGCCTGGTGCTGAAGCTGGTCCTCGGGGTGCCGTTCTCCGCGGGATAGTCATCCGAGCAGAGGCTGCCGTGTCCAGCCTCCACAGCACCGAGGCCCGGACCAACGACACTGAACCCACAGGTCATGTGCATTCTGGCTGAGGAGAGAGGACATGAAAACAGTCAGAAAGAGCAATGAGGTTACTCCCAAGAGAAGCAAAAAACACTAACATGATCACGCCCAAATCCAGGGAATAGGAAGAACAATAAGAGGAAAATTCTATTACTATAATAAACCTTATAATATTTAAATAATAATATGTTCTTATAACTTTTGAATAACTCATCAGAAATTAATAAAATATTTCTTATGAACCTGTTTGCTGCTTTCCTGGTAGTTTAAAAAATCTCTGAATGAGTAAATAACAGGTATGTTTGTCAAATGTCCAGGAATTCATTACAATTATTTCCAAAAATTAGTATTTGTAGGATTTGGCCCTAAACCGGTTTGTTGATTTAAGGTCTTCACCTGGGAGCATGATTCTGTCTGAATATCAAGTAGATGTGGTAGATGTATTTCCCCACTGTCTCAACTTTTGCAATAGCCCACAGGGACTAAACCTTTTGGTGGTGTAAAACAGGTGCATGGAGAATAGAATAATATCTATTGGGGTGGACATAATAACAGAAACACCTGTGCGGTATAACGCAATCTCATGCAACAACATCACAAACTGCAGCCTGAAGAATTAATGCAGATTACAATCGCCACCTCTGACCTTAAAGATTTAAAAGTTATATGTCCATAATGTAAAGGTGCTGCTTTTAAAATGTATCATGGTCACTAAAGAGAAGAACAAAATGTTCCATGATATTTAAGATTTGCAGAACAATATAGTCAGAAATGCGTAAAAACTTTGCAGCGTTTACAGTCCATTAACTGCATCAGAATCATTAATAATTTGCCTGTAGGCCTTTCTGTGTCAATGACAATTTAACAGTTTACAAATCCTTTTAGACTTTGCATTTAAGACAGATGTGTTCCTTGTTTTTCCTCTGAGGTTTTGGGTCACACATTAAAGTATCATCTGTGCTGCTTATGTGCAATGAATGACAGGAGCCGCAGCTAGATCCTGATTTTTCATGGCTGACATTGTGGGCGAGTCGTCAGTGAGTGTTTGCCTCTGAGAAAATGTGCTGCTGCTACATAATGGAGTCAGTGTGCCAGGTGTAGTGCGATCTCTCCCACCACAATTCATTGGGAGGAAGGTTAACAGGCCTCTAGCCACTTGGAAAAGCATAGCAGATGGAAAGGTCACTTATAGGATAAATGTCGACATCTGTGTTTTAAGGAAATGAATGTCAAGGTGGGCGAGCCGGAGAATTAGAGGGCAGCGAAGAAGAAGAACCAATACAGAGTAGCTGTACGCAATTATGAAGTTCAGCTTTCAGTAGTGCAAATCACATGCACATTCTGATAAATTGCTGCAAAGATAATAGAATTGATGCTGGCCAGAAGGCATAGAAGAATCAAACTAAATATTTGAGGAATGACTTGCACACTTAAAAATAGCCAGCCAGCAAAGGGAATGGAAGGGGCCTCCCAAGCCAAGGAGAGAAGAAGAAAAGGGATAGATCGATACACATTGCCTCAGTCATCTGGGCATCCAGCCCACAGTAATTCAGGTGCTGTCAAACCATAATTGAAGAATGACGCACTGGGAGTATATACACTGAGCCAGGAGATCAGGTTACTGCAGGTCTGTGGAGGCCTTTCAACCAGGAAGAATACGCAAGACTTTGTTCTGTGCCAAAACCAATAGAAGCTCCAGTGGAAAGCATACTTTTACTAATGACTCTTTTACAAGTTACACAGTAGCGCTAATGAGTTACTCCTACAGATGATCCCCTTCAGAGAGATGCAGGGAGAGGTTACAGAGATGCTAACAGTAGTGCTAGGAGAAGTCTTTGTGTGAGTGGGCGGCTGGGAGCAAATGGCTTTCTCAAGTGCACAGATTTAGATCAGATGAGTGGCTAATGTGTTTTATGAATAAAATCACTCTGGGATCAGTCAAAGGTGTTTTTGTCACCTTTACCTCCCTCAAAGTGGCATCATCACTGAAATGTTTACCTGCTAATCTAAACTCTGTAGTCTGTGCAACTGGGAAATGAAAAACTATACATTGCAGTTTTGTGTTTGTTGCATCTGTTTGCAATATTTATGACTAATTACAAATGTTAATGACTCTTATTGGGCCTCCTGCAGCAGCAACTTGAGAATAATATTTGTCAATGTGTGTGAAAGCACATCATTACCCATTAATTTGATTTCTGAAGTGTTTTATCCAGCTTGCGCTTCTGCATCAAATAGCATTGATATATTCCAAATATGTTGCAGTCAAAAGGTAGAAGTGGTAGTTTTTTTAATCTTTTGTTGTTTGTTAGATCTTTTGAATATATTTAAGAATATCTGGAGATGTTCATGTTTAATATTGCTTTTCTTAAAGCAGCATCATAACAAAATTATTCAAAGTGCTGAAGTGCACATCACTATTCACTAATCTGAAATATGTTGTGTCTTTTTTAGTCTGTGCTTCTGCATCACATGATATTTTAATTTTCCAAAGGTTTTTTGATCAAAAACTGTTGTCCCATGTGTGTTTTTATCTTCTTTTTGATCTGTTCAAAATAAACCAAAGATTTATTTTCTCATATTTCATGATTATGAGAATAATGTTTAACAAGAATTGAATCTGCATGACTACCCACAAATCTGAATTCTTGAGAATTTTTTTGGGAAGAGTTTTGTGAAGTTTTTTTTGGATGGTTTCATATTTTTTAAGAAAAATTGAAGTATTAATACATTAAAATTCTTCTAATAAAACAGTGTTATGAGAATAATGTTAATCAAGGCCTCAGAGCTTATATCACTACACTCTTATTTGATTTTTTAACTGTGTGTCTCTGTGTGCTTCTGCCTCATTTCCTATTCAAGTATTCTTAGTAAAAATTTAAAGGTCTTGTATGCAAAAGTTAGAAATCTTAGTTTTGTGTTTGTTGCAAATCAAGGGAGATGATTATGCAGCATGAGTAGACATGACCATTTACCATACTAATGTGCATATTGCGGCAGGTTTATGTTTGTTGCACTGCTTGCAGAGGAACTCAGGCCTTCTTTTTTTTTTTTACCACAAACAGTTTGTGGTTATGATGGCCGACATGCATCTTTGGTCAGTGAACATTTGGGTCAGCAGCTCACTCACAGCAGACACAGAATGTGCTATGAAGAAGAAGAAAAAAAAGACTGGACCACCATTGTAGTAAATCTTCATCCATGTAAAATTTATGAAATGCAGCTCAAGTACATTGGCCAGTCAGTCAACTGACACTATTGATCAAAGTGAAGGATCTATATTGGATACTATAACTCACATAAAATTGAGGACTGATAGGCATTTTTCACATTAGGAGGCTATCTGTATTTTTTTTATTTAAAGCCTGGGATGTGTATTCTTCAGTGGGCTCTGTGCCCAGGACTCATCACTCAGGGAAATGATGATCTGTGACAGCAATTATGTTAAAAAGGTGGACACATGTAAAGGTGCTGCAAACTGAAATCAATACACAAGGGCTTTCATTACAAACAGACAACTAATCGATACTCAGGGAGCACTCCTGCTTACAGGAGTAAGTTTTACTCAACTTCCTGTGAGGCTCGACAGCCACTGGTCTGATGCATTATTCAAAGGCTGCTGGTTAGGAAGGGCATGGCTAAATAATTGATCATTTTCAGGCTTGAATATACACTGTGGCTGAGCAGCTTTTACTGTACTTTACAATCCTCTTATGTGTGTGTGACTAAATCCTGCTTGTGACTGTAGGTGGAGCAAACATGTTAAATAACCTCAGACATTAACATGGAACCGTTAAGGAAATATAACACAGTCCTCATGTGCATATTCAAATTTGGCGCCGAGTAAACAGCTAGGAATACATACCAAGCGTTTAATCTGATATAAAAGTGAGATAATAGTAAAAAAAAAATCAAAAAACATTTGTTTGTGACGGAGGACATTCACAGTGACGCAAAAAACGTCAGCATTTTTTCTATTTACAGAAAACTTTCGATCAAACTTTCCAAACTATCACTGGAAGTTTCCCAAAGCTTAAAATAAAACTTAAACACATTTGTCCTGAATGAATTTACGTCACAGGGAAGATTTCTCCCTCCTTTCGTGCTCAGTCTCTCGTGACAAAACTCACCCGCCCGGTGCTGACTCCTCTTCACTCTCATCCACTCAAAAGTTTTTCTGTTTACATCCAAAGCAGCTTCGTTACAATCCAAAGTAACAGAACTCCCCACGTCGACGTGAACCTCTGTGTCATTATAGGAGCAGGTTTGAATTTGCACTGCGGGTGATCCAAACCCGCTTTGTGCCGTCTCGTCGTTGTTCGATGCGCAGTATCCACGTCCTGGAGAGCCCTGCCCCTGCAACCTGCACTGCCAGGGGACACGGGGCGAGTGGGGGCAGGCCGGTGCCGAGAAGCCCTCGAGAGTCTCACAGTGGATTGAAAGAGGAGGAGGGCTGACCAAAGAGGAGCACAGAGTCAAACTGTTAGAGAGAGTTAAGTACCGGGGCTGCGGAGAGTTAAATCCGGAGGCAACTTCCCCCTCCCCGTCACGGCCGCAGAGTTCAGTATAAGTCCTGCAATCGGGGTCCAGGTTTATGACCTCTTTGGCTTGGCAGCAGCCCGTGAACAGGGAGCTCCTACTCTCCCCTTCGGCCGTTAACTTTTGATAGGAAGTCATTATAACCTCTCCCCTCCTGCATAATCATTGGACGGGGTCCCACTCCATGCCTGGCCTCTCGTGCATCCAGTAACGCGTGGTCAGGCGGCTGCACGAGCGTGGGGACATTCCTGTGAGGAGAACCAGCAGTTCCTGATTGATGGAGATGACGTGCCCTCCTGGTCTCGGCCAATAGCTGGACATCTCTGTCATCAGAAAGGACAAACACTGAAGAAACTCAATTCAGGTCAAAATCTGAATAGTGCCATTGAAAGAAAACTACATTTGTCCTTAAAAACAGCCTTAACAATGAATCAGCAAACACAGAGGGCCTTCTCGTGCTTTTCACCTATGCAGACAGGTAGGCTATGACGTCACACATGTTTGCATCCTGAACAGTTTTGTTTGCCCCAAGAGAAATGTGTTTTAGGTCAAATTCTGCTATAATGATTATTTTTCACGCCAACAATGCAAACTTCTGTTCCCAAAGAGTAAATTAGCATAATATAGAGCTACATTGAAGCAGCTAATGGATTATGCAAATCTGCGCTTGCTCCTTGAAAAAACCCGAGGCCCTCTTTAGCAAAGGTCTTAGGTCATGAGAAAGGCACACTTAATGGGTTCAGAGGTCGTGACAGCTGGTATTTAGAAGTTCAGTTGCAGCAGATTTGTAATTAGCCTCAAACAAATACATAAAAAGATGGCTGCGAGTGCGAGCATCAAGAAGTTGTAACTGACAGTTAGGGCACTAAAACTCCTGGTCCCTCCGCCAAGAAAAATAGAGCGTGTATGGTTGATAAAGAGAGAACTTCGGACTGTGTTTATGTCAGCAACACTCCTCTGTATTTGTTTAGGAGTAACTTTTCCTGTGAATTTTTGCTATCAAAAGTTGGGTGTCAAAACGAAGAAAAGAACTCACTACATCCACAAATAATAGAAGATACGATATTTATTACCAGGACTATATGCTTTAAAGATCATGGAGACAGTTCATTTAGCCTGTGTTTTTGTGCAACAGTCGATAAACAAAAACTCCGCCAGCTCAGTGTTATCACCTCCAGTACAGAAGTGAAAATGTCAAGTAGCTCCATATGGCAGCACAACATTTTTTCTCTCTCTCTCTCTCAAGTCTGGTGACCTACTTTCAAAAACACACATCAGTGTGTCGCGACCTGCGGAAAATAAATAGAGTAGGTAGAGACGTGAATTTAGATAGCCAATAAATGTTTGATTTTGCAATGTAAGTCTTAAGTGTTCAACTATATCCAAACTTTTGAATTATTTTATTTCAACTTAGAGTTAATGTATGTCATCTCATAGTCACAATAAATGCCATAATTCCAAAGAAAACACAACTTTTATAAACAAGGTTACGTTTTTATTTTTTATTTCCGAGCTTCAGTCATGTTTCATGTCGCTCAGTCTGTGTACAAATTATGCAGGCAGACGAGAAATGATGTTTGCATGATGTTGAAATAATTTTACTATTTAATTATTTATTATTTAGAATTAATTTGAATGATTTATTTCCCTGTTCCTGCATGCTCAAATCAATCTGTTGAAAATATAATAATTAATACATTTAGTATGTTGATTGAAAGCCATAACATGCGTGCAATTATTTTTTTTCTTATTAGCCTATTATGATTAGGTTATTGATATTTCATTTTCAGATAACAGCACATAACCACCATCCGTAATATTTGATAATAAAAAAAAACACTCTCTGTTAACTGTTCTTATCGTTTTATTCCGATAATCTTCCCTATGTCTTTTAAGTCTGCAGTAATTACAAAATAATTCAGCGTAATGAACAACTTTTAACTGCATTCTTACAACACAGAAATATGGTCCCAGCTGTGGGAGTTAATGGGATTCTACAGGCAGCGATGTGCTGAATGACTGAGTGCAATATATCCCCTCTCTTCATGCATTTGCGGCGCGCGCTGATCCATCTTCATGTCAGCTCGGAGGTTACTCAGGGTTCACGCGCTCGCTTGTTTCTCTCCTCCACACTCAATAAATAAATCTCTGCAGCTTTCTGTTTACCGCCTGAATATAAATTTGTTTGCAGTCGATCGAAGACCTGTGCGGAGGTATTAGAAATTGTATTTCTGTAATGGCTTTCAGCAGGGAGGGAGGGGAGGGGAAGGGGTTGCAGAGAGGGGAAGAGAAGAAGAAAAAACAGGTGTGAGCAATCTCTGCTTTTTCCCCCTATGCAAACGGATTTTTAAAAACATGCAGCATCTCCCTACAGCCCTTGAACAAATTACTTTTAAAACCAAGTAACCTTTTTATTTTGTAGGACAAAAACAGCAATCATTGTTTGTTCCTAGAAGTGCCATATGTCTGATTAGCATATTTGAAGAGTTGTTCCACATCACTGACCAGCCCTTTTATGCAACAGAAGTTATATTATCACATAAAACAAAAAAAACACACAAGTGATTTCAGCTGAGGACAGCTTGTTTCCCCTAAACCACACATTCTGCATGAGATGGCTATAGAAATACGACAAAGGATAATCTCACGATTTATCTGAGTATTTGATCTCCCTCAAACCAAATTCTGCATCACAATTACGAAAACAAAAGAAAAGATTCCCCCAATCCTTCCAAAAAACATTCTCCTAAAACTGAGTGCAGACATTTTGCATCCTGATCACCCTCCCCGTTGTTGTGACTGGAGGTGAGGTAAACATTGCAGCTCTAGTGTGGCTCTGTCAGGAGGCAGGAGACAATATTGACTGATGCTAATTTGTTTTGCGTCCATGCTCTGATGTGTGTCAATAGGCGGTCGAGGCCCTAGGATCAGCACTGTCCGTGCTCAGATTACCTCAATGGATTTGAATTGAACCCTTATCCATGCTACCTCTACTGACATCAGACCCTCCGACACTGTCAGGCCTCATTATGTGTCGGCTCTTGACCCTCACAAGACTGGGAATGAAGCAGTGCTGACAGACGAGTGTCACCAACAAGTCGGAGAGGTCAGAGCTGTTAATGTAGTTCCAGGACGGGGAAAATGACAGCCATCTATGCCATGTTTATGGATCTCAGGCTCTTCAATGCAGCATCAGGATAGAGCTGTAATGTGGCTGAGGGACAAAGAGAGGGAGAGAGTGGGAGAGAGGGTCAGAGCAGACATTCAAGTGTGGCACATTGACCGGTTGAAAGATGGCTATCTTTATGATTGATAGAGCATGTCTGTGTTTTTCAGGTATTGACATTTGTGAAAAATTGTGATGTCAGATGAGGTTTAGCCCACACACAAGCCAGGGAGTATAACTTTAAAAACAAAGAAATCTGGTAGAAAGACTCACCTTTTTACAAAAATAGAGAAATCAATTTTGCATTGCAAAAGGAAGAAAATGGACAGTATATTTGTGCAAAATATACCCCCCCTCCAAAAAAAGGGGAAAAAAATACCATTTGCATTACTTATACTGTATATAATCTTAATAATACACATATACTTGTAAACAAATAGTATATATTTAAACATATTGCATATATTTGTACACAAAATGAATGCAAAAAACCCCTTCTATGATCCATAATCTATGTAGTGTTTGTTATAGGGATGCTGTGGATGTCAAGAGGTCTTGAAGTTATTTTATTAATTTATTGTTTTTTCTTTTCTTTGCATATTATACACTCTAACATCCTGTCACTGTAGAACTTCTAATTGTCCTTTCCTTCTGGTTAAATGCAATGAAATCTGTCACAGCACATGAACTTTAATCATAAATCCAGTACTGTGCAAATGGCTGGGGACATTACAGCTAAGTGCATTCAGCACAGGCTCAACAGTGCGACAATGAAGCAATACTGTGCTAATACCAGGACTTTTCAACTATAGCCTGTAGTATGTAACTGCAGCCCCTCACAGCTTCACTGAGCCAAGAGGCTCCACGTCGGCACAATCCCAAACATCATGACAACAAGCCATCAGTCATCTTCCCCCAGAGCTGCTGCGCACACTTCTGTGTTTCCGGAGTTCTTACTGTGGGAAATGAGCAGGGTTAAACATGAAACAGGAGGAAATGTTCATCACTGCAGCACATTCACTAATATTCTCCCTCATACAGCATTGTTTTCTCTGCAGGAAAAGAGGAGTGTTTTTTTTTTTGCTTAAACATCCCCTGCTTGTTCTCAGAGCAAATCAGCAGTGTACTGTGAATGCTAATCATGCTTAATACCAAAATGCTGATAGAAAAATGACACGGTGTTAGTATAGCTCTAATCTTCTGGTGAGGTCCAGGGAGGAATATTTCTGCAGGGTAAAAAACAAAACATGTAATCTTCGAAATCTTGTGAGTTGAAATGTTCATTGATCAGTTATTTGATATCTACAAATATTAGTAAATGCTTTTTATTCTCCATTGAGCAGATTTGAGGCCATTACAATCATGTTTTTAAATGCTTTTTTAACAGTATCATATTATGTGTATTGGCCTGCCCCTGCCCTTTATCAAAGCTATATGATGTTTACATTGAGTAAATTATTCAAACTCAATACTGCAAAAATGTATGGCTGCATAGTCTATCAGACTGAAATATTCAAGATGTCCTGTACATCAGTTTCATTCCCCCCAAATTAAGGCTGACATGTTGTGCATCTTGCAAACTTTGTTCTCTCCAGTAGATATTTAAACACAGTTATCTGGCTTGGAACAATGTCTGGCTGCACAGCATGAGTTATTCCTACTTCAGAAACATTTCGTTTAAAAATTTGAGGTTTGACACAAATGACTCATGTAGTCAACAAAATAGCAATGCTTGATTGCAAATATCTCTGATTTAGCATTTGTGTTGTGTTGGCTGACCTTATTATTTTTGTCCAACTGAGCCAACTGCTGTGTGTGTAAAAAATAACCATAACAATAGTAAATCTAACCACTTGTTATTTTCTTTCAATGCTTGTTTGACTTCCCTCTACAATCATTGAAACTCAACATGTAGAATAGTGTTGAAGTGGACCCAATTGCCACAAACTCGGCTTGCATATGTTATAAGTGGGACAAAAAGTTAAAATTGACAGTGAGGCAAAGCTGTTATACAGAAATACAATTTCTTTTTCTTATGTATTTGATATGCATGAACACTTTTTTCCATTACATATTTGAAACTACGAAAATGTTATTCCTAAATAATTCCTAATGCATCATTTAAAGTATGTATGGTGTAATGCTTCATACAAAATACTGTCAAAACTGAAATAGAACAAAGATGGAAAGAAAAGCCACAGACTATTTTAAAACATTTTACAGGACAACTTTTTGAAACATGCTATCTGCAATTGTCATAATATTTTAGGATATCAATCAATTCAAATGGGCAAGACTGCAAAATAACTTCCATGAATTTTACCATCACCCAAACATAGTCTGATATATCTCCAAAATATTTTCATGATGCAGATGTTATAGTCATAAGTCTTGTGTCTGTATGATTTTTCCACACAGCTTTTTAGGCGAGAACAACCCAAAGAAAGTGAGCATTGATTGGTACTCAGTGTGATAAAGCCATTGGCTGTTAAATACTTCTTGATTGCTCAATAATGGTCAACATGTGACATTTAGCAGGGTGACTGTTGTGATTACAAGTTCATTCATTTCACCGCTGCAGTTCTCCTGCAGGTGACTCTCACTATACGCACGGCGGAGACACTTTCATCACCAACTTACCTTTTTATTGTCACCGATCATCCTTAACTGGGAAGCATTTAAAATGTCATTGATCTTGATAATGCCTGGCCGTAATATGACAGTAACAGTTGTATGAGATTCAGGAAGTCAAATTTCAGAGATTGATGAGTCGTAGCAGTTGAGTTATAATCCATCTAGCTGACTAATGCTCGGGCTCTGTTCCACACCGAGGAGCAGACAAATAAATAAAAGCCATAAAGGTGACACAGGAAATTGATACTTAACAATCATCTTGAGCAACAAGCACCTGGAGAGACTGGTGGGCAGCACTTACTGCTGTGGAGGGAGACGCTGAGAAGGTTAATAGGTCATAAAGAGAACAAAAGCTCCTAAAGGCCACACATATAGTTCAAGGTTTGGCTCAACAATGGACCAAAGTATTGCATTTGACAGACACACTATAGATAGGTTTAACTTATGGTGTTTTCATCATACAAATCAGTCCCTTCCAGAACTTAATCATTTAAAATAAAACTGAAGAGAAAGGTCCCAAACTTGATCGTAATCTTTAAAAAAAATTGTAAGAGAAGAACAGGCCCCAGTAGAAAAAAATACCAATAATACTAATCATTAGTTTTACCAATTTTGGAAAATATAGATGGACTTGTATAACACTTTCCTAGTCTTTTAGACAATTCAAAGCTCCTTGTACACACATACACATACACCCATTCACACACTGATGGCAGAGGCTGCTACGTGAAGTGCCCAACAGTATTAACTAATCCCATTTATAAGCATTCACAAACTGCTGGCTGTGCTACTTGAGAGCTATACGAGTGAGTTCAGTGTCTTGCCCAGGGACACTTCAACATGTGGCTGCAGGAGCACGGGATCAAACTCCCTAGTTTCCGGTTGAAAGATGACCAACTCCACCACTCACAGTAATCACTCACTTAATACTGGAAGAATGTATCCAGTTCACTGTAAACTTGCAGAGAGGTCTCTGTTGTCATGAACTTGGGCAAATTAGTAGTAAAAGCAACTTAAAGGGTGTTTATCCTGCAGTTTGTCATGTTTCTTTTTATACATATAATATTATAACTAAGAGAAATCAACAAGTCTCAATTCAATCTTTTTTTGGAAAGGTGATGTTTAATTTTTAAATAAATGTAGTCCATTGATCAGTGTTTTCACCTAAAATCCCTGTTAGAATCTAATACAACAGGACCAGCATCTTCTTAAGACACTTATGATGCAGAAATCTTCAAGTCAATTTTAAAGACCATAATTCTAAAACCAAAATATGCTTCTGCTAAACAATGTTTCATGGGTGAAAAGGTGGGAATCATTATTTTTCAATACATGAAAATGAGATGAGAGACTTTCAACGTTTTGACTTATTGACATTTTAACCAAGAGGTTCTTGAAGACAGAATGTACCAGATGCTATGTGTGACTTCATTGTTTTTTTTAAATTGTATTTGGATATTCTGAATTCTTCTCCATAGAGGTATAGTACATGTACAACTCTGTCAATGTCTTTTAAATGACATGATTTTGTTTTCTGCACATATGGCAATCGTGTAAATCTTCATGAACTCAAATAGATACACACAACAATCTCTATGTTTTTATCGATTTATATCTTCATTTTGAACATGAAAAGTAGATAAATAACTGAGCAAGAAACTTGATGGAAAATATCAAAGTAAACCTAAACAACAAAAATGACTGCCATATTCAACACAAAGCAAGCAGTACATGTCTGAAAGGGGGGAGGATGAAGTTTGCCCTTATTTAAACAACTGTAACACAAATATTCAGTAGAGAATAAAATACACTAAAAATTGACAAGCTATCACAACATTTCCTCTTCTCTGTGTGTATTAAAAATGCTACTTTTTCAGTATTTCTTAATTGCACAATTCCTTATTTTTCTACAATTTTCAAGTGTTTTAAATTGTGGAGATGCATTAAGTGCATACTGTACAAAGTTTGGTTTGTTGTCTGTTTTTGTCTTGTGATGGGCTCTTTTCTACTTTTTATTCTGAAGTGATTTGAACTGTACATAAAAACTGATCCATTAGATGTTGTTTCATGAATTCAGCTTTGATGTCAAGTCTGTTGTATGTTTTTTAAATAGTAGTGCACTAGGAGCTTTAGCTCCCCTACATACCTGGGGATGATTCCTTAATCACTTTATAATGAGGCGGATGTCACTCTTCTTTTGCAGTGTTTTAGTCTGTGTAATGTTGTTAAGTGCTCAAGGTCTGGTAATGTATATATGTGCATGTATGGATTGTGGTGTATTATGTAAAAAGAAAACACCTGCTGAAAATAAAGCAAACAAAACCAAACCAAAAGTCCTCAACAGGGTTTCCATGTGTTCAAGATCCTCTGATTTAGCTCAATAAACTAATAAGAGAATAAGCAGGGAGAGCATACCCATCTATAAGAGCGGCGGCTGCCATATAGACATGTATTATTAATAGTATCACTTATTTCCTCTGATAGTAATCCCCATATAATGAATGGAATTGCATCGTTATAACATAAAACTCGAGCAGACACCAGCAGCTTACTGTGATGGTAACACGATGAGCTCCAGGCTTTAGTTTTGTTAAATAAAGGGGCAAAGACTGAAGAGTTGTCATCTTTGTTCATGGAAGCTTAAGAAAGTCTTGATGCAAAGAACATTTTTCAAATCATACCCTCAAAAATTTCAGTTTAGCAACAGCTGCAGATGGGACAGTGGTACATCCGTCACTGTAAAGAACAAAACACAAAAATGTAGAAATTAATGATGGACCGTAACCAAAGCTGGTTTCATGGCACCACTGCTGGAGTCATTTATCACTAAAAAGATCCACTTAAAATGCTGCGCTCCAGTCTGATCAAAGCCAAGAATTTAAAAACATAACATGTACAGATTTTTGGCTTTGCAGATCTTCCCCCCTGAAATAACAGATGTCATCAAACCTGGGGGGGTCAAGTGAGTGAAAAGGAAATAATGACTTTAGTTGCTAACTAGGAGAAAGCATAGGGTGAAAACAAGCAGCTAACTTAATGTTGTAATGTCCCCCCCTTTGTAGAGGGGCCCTTGGGGGTGCTTTTCTTGACCTCTGGGGATCCCCCTTGACCCAATCCTCAGAATTACTGCACTCCACTGTGTGTGCATCAGTGTGTGTGTGTGTGTGTGTGTGTGTGTGTGTGTGTGTGTGTGTGTGTGTGTGCATCCTCTCTGCTTTTAGTGTGTAGAGGAACCAGAGGTAAAGGTCCTATTGAGCCTCAGCTCCATTAACACCATAAATCACCTAGTGTATGCAAGAATCCCAGGAATCCGACACTGTCTGCTTCTTCTTTCCCCTCCTGCTCACAATCCTCCTCCCCACTTTTAGTCAAATATATTTAAAGGAGAGAACTTTTTCCTGGATCTTACTCTTGCCTTTATTACTTTTCAGCTGTCACCGCCTCTTTGATGCAGATGTGGTTGTAGACATGACTTTATTTTATTCAAATTTTCCACAGGGTTAGAGCTGCTTCATTGCTCCCATGACTCCTACTGAGACCTGCTGAAAATGGTGTCAAATATTTACCAAATGACAGCTGATCCAAAGGCTGATTAGCCAATAAATTAGGAGCAAGGAAGTCATTCTATCCAGGACCACTAGGGGATCAGCTTCCTGGTTAGCTCCTCCATTTCAGAGCTGTCAGTATTCCTCAGTGACAGCTCATTTACAGTAAGGACACTGATATAAAGCTGTCATCATGTGCAAAAAATGTGTGCAACTTTGTTAGAAATGTGTATACCACAGGGCTAACATTATCAGGTGTAAGAGAAGGTTTACTCCTCCATCATGAGAGTTGCTGCTGTCTTTGACGTGCAAATCTGATGAGACCCAAGAGAGCCTGTCTGTGACCCACTTCTGTCAAATAAACGCAGAAAGCCCCTGTGTGCCTAATTTAGCTCAGCAAGAGTAGAAAGTTTGAAATCAAAATTATTTTTTCATGACATCTTTTGAGAATATACGTGTCACAGTGGATGCTGTTAGAAAAGTCTCCTCATTGTCCTTTAAGATAATCTGTTGTCATTAGTGACTGAACCTCATTGGTCTGTTGTGGACTGGAAGGGCTTCTAAGCTAACATGGCTAACATGCCCCCTGAGGAGGCCAGCCCCAACTTGCAGCTCTGCAATTTGGCTATTGACAAGGCAAGGGGTTGGAAAGGAGGAGGCAGGAGATCTTGTCATGGTGCCCAGTGGGTTCAGAGCATGTGGTTGGAGTGCTGGAAAGACCGCCTTGTCTCTGTGATTAATGGCAGGGAACTTAGAGGCAGAAGCCAGGGAGAGGTTTGTGTGGCAGGATTGTGCAACCTGAAAACACATTACTGCAGAGTTTTCAATGAATCTGAGGTATGCCTTAATTTGATTACAGAATCGTTCTTGTTTTTTCCATGTGAGATCTAATCTAAAAAAATCTTGATAATGAAATATCACTGGGGAAAAAATGTAATTGTAATCAGCAATGAATCATGTAAACAGTGCACAAGAGCTGCAGATTTCCCAAATGCATTTAATAAGCATGTACAGTATGAGACATCTTAATTAATCAAGAAACTGTATCAAAGACTCACCGTATCTTTTAATGGATGTAACAAAAATAAAAACATCATTCCATGTGAACATTATTCTGCTCATTTCACAGTTTAAACATTTTACACAAGTGGTCGGCTGATACATGAAGAAAGAGGTCTAATGTGACATATGAAAGAAAAAATAATCAGTTACAGCCACTTAGCTGTCATATGAAAACAGAGGGAAATAGAAAACCAGCTCCTTGTTTGGTTCCCACATGCATTTAACATGCAACAACATAAAAGCCACAAAATTACAGCAACCACGTCATTAAAAATTGATTAAACATCTTGTGCATGCTTTTTAAGTACAATATATACAGCAAGTTTAAAGACCTGCATTCTTCAGTTTCTGTGCCTGAGTAACACAAATTATATCACTGCAGCTCTCCTTTAATTTAGATACATTCACATATTTTAATTAAAATGTTTCATGAATGCTGAACATGTGTGTTTTGGGGATTCCAGCCCAGGGAGGCTAATCAGACATCCTCAAGTCTTTCATGAGTAAGTGAAAGTAGACGATTCTGATGAGCACAGGAGGCCGCCAATATTGGACTCTAGGGCCAGTTTGAAATGTTGGCATGGTGATGACTATCTCCGCCCATGCAGGATAGCGGTGGACCAACAGATGGAGGTATGCAGCTCTGATGGGGCAGATGTGCAGGGGGAAAACACTGACCAACGCTGCAGGCAACAGGAGCATAATCCACGCAGTGCAGCTCTGCAGAGGAGGAAGTTCTTACAACACATGTGTCTGGAAACCCCAGGAGGTCTGCACATGAGCTGGTAGAAGGGTTGTAGGGAGACAAACCTGCCACCTTTTCATTCTTGTGCTCCTTCTTGTATCTCATCCTGCGGTTTTGGAACCAGATCTTAACCTGGCGATCTGTAAGCCGCAGCCCGGCAGCCATCTCCTTCCTGCGAGGGCGACACAGGTAAGGACTGAAGTGGAACTCCTTCTCCAGCTCCAGCAGCTGGCTGTTGGTAAATGCCGTCCTCTCCCTTCTGGCGCTTCCTCTTCCTGATTGACCGGCCGCCACCACACCTCCACTGACTGATGAAGGAGAGAAGCACATAAATAATAGGGTGTTAAAAGCAGTATATCTAACAAGTCTATCCTGAAATGTACAGCCTCCACTGAAGGACTTCAATGTTAATCCTCCACCAAATCAGCCGGGGACAAAGTAGGAGCCCTCAGCTCTTCCTGTGTAGTCACTCAGGCTGAGACAGTCTATAAGACCGACTGTCTACTGTTTCATGTGTTTGGGGAAAGTTACCTCCCGAAGAAACAGTCTGGGGGAAACATCTGACGCCACTGCAGCAGTCTGACAGGCCACATTAATCACAGCTCCATGCGGAAGCAGACCTGTCAAATCCCCATCTCAGTCACTTAAAAGGTACCTTGGGAGCAGCACTGAAAATAACCACCATTAGAGGTTCCATTTGACATGTATATGAGCGATACCGGGGCCCTGTTGATAACAACATGACATGTAGGGGTTAATGATACTTAATAAGGCCTGAAGTGACCTGAAAGAGGAAACTGTTTAACAACACTGCCAGACTGGAGCGTCCTGGTGGTATGCCAGCTTGATTGTAGTTCTAAAATAGTGATTATTGTCTAGCTTTTTTTTTTAAAGCCACTCTGTGAAGCCTTTGATTTGTTAAATTTTTGGGACCCCTCGTGAAAAAGCAGTTTGTCTTGTCGCTTTTCTGATCTTGTTGAGTACATGCATAGGTAGGGTTTTCTGACAACAAATCTCACCCCTGCTGCCTTTTTACATTCAAATGTTTTTCTCAGTATGCATATTTGCTGTGAAAAATTTGGTGTTAAAAATCCGTCTGACACATACCCTGTGGCAGGGGTGTGAGGTATTAATAGTAACACAATAGAAATAATCAATCTTCTTCCTGATGGTGTAACTTGCTTTTGTAGCTCATAAACAGGCATCAGTATTAATTTCTGTCTGTTTCATAAAGAGCTAAAAACTCCTCTCAGGAGCTTTAAAATAACAACACCACTGCTAGGTCAATAAATATTTAAAAAATATTGTTCCATACTTTTTGTATTACAATCTTCTCTAACTGAAACGGTTATCTGTAAAATGTAATAGAACAATTATATGTTATTAAAGATAATATACACCTTTATTATTCCCACAAAACTAAATAAACACATATGTTAAGCTATAAGAACAGATGTTATTCCAAATACTTTGAATGATTGTGTTAGGGACAATAAACCATGGTTATGTTTATTTTACCCATTAGAAAGAAGATCCAAAGTGCAGGGATTTTAAGTTTGCCACTTTTCTGTTGTTAATATTTTATCCCCTCAGAATCAGAAGAACAAACAGCTACAAGCAGCCCTCTGACTTGTGTGACATTTGTGCATTTTTAACTGTGCTGCAACACTATCACTAATTCCAATACAAATCTAATCAACCTGGTAGAGAGGAAATAACCTGCACATCTGGTGAAACTACTTTTATGCATAATAAATGATGGAGGTGACACATTTAAGTACTGACTAGTGAGACTTAGGCTGGCCATAAATTTGTAATCAGGTATGAATGACAAGAACTGTAAGGTGGTGTGTTCATGCAACAAGAGGTCTGACTTATAAAGTGATATTAGGATTAATGGATTCACCAAATCTGAGTACCTAGGGTAATTGTGCATCATTTGTTGTCCCATTAGTTACAGCTGCAGAAAGTTAATAAACAAAGCAGGAGTTACCAGATTGCTTAGAGTCAGTCGTCCGTGGATTCATCCAGGGGAAAATGACTCCTGAGTGGCAGATGGTGAGTACACCACAGCTCCTGCCCTTGATGTCCAGCTTGTCCTTGGCATGGTGGTGACCCAGAGGCTCCAGAGGACTCTGAAACCATTCACCTGGGTTCAACCTGGAACTGACAGTAGCAGAGGAGGTCATGTTTTGCTGATTAAGTTCTGCTTCTTGGCCTGCTCCTCCTCCTCCTCCATTGTATCCAAGGCTCAGTTCTGGCACTTGTCCAGTGCCCATAGCTAAACTGTTGCCATGCAGCTGCAGTGGGAGGGCAGACTGTTGGGGGTCCATGAACTCATCAAACTGTCTCAAATAAAAAAAACAGAAATCCCTCAACAGCCCTTAAGACCAGGACTTCTGTCTGTCTAATATCAGATCAAAATTAACCTACATGGAGAAAAACATGCAGGGAAGCGCACTTGGAGTAACCATGTGGAGCATTTGAATAATATTTACCAGAAGGGTGCCGTAGTCACGTGGGTTTCTCCTCCAATAGCAGAGCTCTGGAGTTGCAAAGTATTCCGCTGGCAACTTGGGACGCCCGAAGAAGCTTCAGCGATATTTCTTCAGACAACATTTCTATGAGCTGCAGCCTGCGAGTCTTTGCCTAGGGATAAAAACACATATTGGAATATGAATAGACGCCAATACGTATGTAATGAGAAGGCGAGACACAGTTAGATGTGTTTACGGAGGGGGAGAAAAAATAAAGGAGGGGGGGGGGGGGACAGTTAGAGATTACAATGTGTGGTGAGAAAACGGATTGTTTCTAACTGAGCATTGATTTCTTGTAATATTGTAAATCTCCTGACAGGACGTGTTTATTACTCGGAGCTGCACACCCTGAACTTTTCATGGTAGGTTTTATTTTTAAGATACCGGGCGAGGAGCTCCTTCCACAGTAGGGCTACGACTATGACCTGGAACATTATAGCCTACTGGAAAATAACGGGTTATCCATAAGAACTCATTGTTATTTTGTCGATTTTTTTATTTGAAACGGAAAACATACATGGTGCATCGGTGGATTTTTCCAAATTAAATATAGAGATATAAAACCTATTTATTCCGTATTTCCATACTCTAAGCTGCTATTACCATCGACTTTGTGCAATAGTGCTGCTTTCTGTCTGCCAAGCACATTATTTTGATCATTTTTGATAACATAGTTTAACACTTTTCAAATGCCCTTAAAAATCGGCGGGCATTTTTTAAAATAACAGCATATGCTATAACTGACGAAGTGGAAGTGCAGCTTTGCTTTAATAAGATACACTGGGAGTGGTCAAACAAAGGCTTGACAGTCATTGCCACACAAAGACAAAGGAGGCAATCATTAGAGATTTTTTTTCTTCAGGAGGATACAACGTATTTGCATTAATAAGGCTGCACTGAAGTAGGCCTACAGTATGGAGTGTCCCTATCTGTCAAAGAAATCTTTGATGGTAAACATTCCGCTTACAAAGAGGAGACGCTGCATATATGTGCGCCAGTTTTCATTTACAATGTACAGCACACAAGAAATACACGAACTTAGTATCTTAGACACAAAGGTGCAAAGCACTTAAATATAAAAAATGAATTTTACAACTTTATTTCAAACCACCATAATAAATATTCTTGGGGTAGTAATTTGGGATTAAAGCTACATCAAGTGTGGCCTAACTGAGTTAAACTTTGGAAGAAAAAAAAATTCATAAAACATTATTTCTTAATTTCAACAATGCACAAATGTGCGCAAAGTGGATATATAACTAAAATAATTAAGCTCTCACAAATTTTCAAATAGTGCATCCAAAACAGGAGTGTTCTGCAGGCTTAGTTATTAGCATAGCATTTATACCCTGTGATAGTATCAATCTTATGGCAGAAGCAGGCTTTGGATAGAAGTTCCTTCTGGTGTTTCACTACAACAAAGCTGTCGAGAAGACCCTCTTTAGATGTCTCTCTGCAGTGATGGATTATGCACTCAGGCTGAAGAAGAGGAGCCTTCCCCCTTTTCCGTTTCACCCCTAGTGCCACCATCACTAAGGCTTCACCTGAACCTCCACACAGGAGTCACGTCCTTGGATTTGTTTGTTTTTTTACAATAAATTAAATATTTCAATTTGAAATTTCAATTTAGGTCAGTACATAGACACTTTTCTGTTCAACTGTTACCCTTCCCATACAGCATTGCATATAATGAGTAACAGTTATCAACATTAAAATGACTGTTAAATGATATTATTGTCTATAATAATATTTAGATTGTAATAATGGTAAACTGATTGTTTACAATACATTAGACTCTCCAATGAATGTTACATATAATTGTACAGGTTTTCTATTATAAACTTAAATCGGCCAATTATTATTATTATTATTATTATTATTATTATTATTATTAACGGGTGAATTAGCAGCATACATCAGCCGTCACTGAAATGGGTAAAATAATTAAATTGCTTTTGTTTTCCTTGCCTCACACCCTTGAACACACTCTCTGAATGTGAGATAGAATCTATGATATACTAGCTCAGCAAGCCCATAATTTAGCTCCTCCGCGCCTCCACAACAATTCTCCGTGAACTCTGTTTGAACCGCCTCGGTGGCAATAAATCATTTTTCTCTCTCACAAAAGCGCGCCGGTCGCTCTGGGTGTCAACCCTTTTACAATTCCTCCTTACCTTCTGCGCTCTCTCGCCTGCTGACACAAACAAGCGAGGAAATCGTCGATAAACTTGTATTTTTTATACCAAATAACGTGCAAGGAAAACGGAAAGTATCTGCAGCATGCAGGGAGAGAATCTGCAGAATGCAACACAATTCTTACATATGTGTTTTTTTTCACGATTTAAATCTTCCTTAATCTTAGAAATAAACATAAATGGTTTCCAGAGCTGGATGCACGGATCAGTGGATGTATTTGCAGGGGACAGAGCTGTGCAGATAAGAGCAGACTGAGAGAGAGAGCCGGAGAGAAGACGTTAATGGGCAGAGGATGCTGTCGGTTAAAACGGTGCATACAAATGGCGCTGTCTCTGCAGAGCACGCGGAAGATTTATGGGCCCGCTGCCCTATATTGCTGTAAACAATGCAGAGTGAAATGAAAGGAGTAGAGTTTGCACACTGTACTTCATAAGTGAGGGAAAGACACACACTGTCAATTTCCTAAACAAGTCCTGACTTTTGCATAAGCACGTGTATTAACATATTGTATTAATTTGGGTGTAGCTTATGGCACAGGCAGGATGTAGCCTACAGCCTGGCCTGTGTGTGGAGGGCAGATGACATAAATCCAGAAGCTCTGAGAGGATGACATAACATTTTGTTTTATTTACTCAGGAGAAATAAATGTTTTTCAGGATATCATTAAATAAATAATGTTGCCGTATGCAAAAATACTAGTTTGAAATATTGCACCTGTGAAATCTGATGTACAGCGTTTCATTAAAGTTGTTTTAAATGTGTTAAATTTCTTTTTGTTGCATTATTTCTTTAATAATGTATATCTGTGCTGAAGAATAAACTACCTGCATCAACTTTAAAGCACTTTGGATCAACTCCTGTTGTTTATCAATAAAGTGACTTTGTTTAAAAAAGGAATGGGAGCTTTTTTAAACCATTAAATATTTATTTTTAATGGATGATTAATGAAATTATAGGCAAGTTTTAGTACACACAGCAATCCTACTTAATAAGATGTTGACTTTATATTACTTTCATGAAAACATGTAAGTCAAGCAGGTTTCAATCATGTAGTTTATATTTTGTAATAAAGTGGCCCTTTGATTTTAGATCAAATTTGCCTATTAGTTTGAAATTATCCGTTGCATCTCAAACCCCACAATGTAATTCCACGTGAAAGTGGAACTCCAGCAGCTGTCCACAAAAGATGACTGCAGAAGAAATGCAACATGTGTCCACATATTCTGCAGGGAATCATTTCCAGAGAAAAAAATTCAATAAAAAGAGCGCGTTTTCACTTAACCTGTGCGTAATTGTGGATCTATAGTCTACGGATACCATATTCAGATCACTTGTGCTAATGAAAAGTGAATCTCATAATCATAACTCAATGTAGTGCCTGTCTGGGCCTCATGTGACGTGTTGAACTGCATGAAAATGGCTGTCATTTCTGAGGTCCTCAACGATGCAGTAAATAGGCTAATGAAGAATATCTCAGCGAGGCGTTATGGTGACATAAAGTTTACGCACGCCATCATGTCCAGCGTCACGAGTATGGATCCAAGCTGTTCTGAAATGTTTGCCAGCTCTGACAGTAAATCACTTCAACATATCTGATGGAGTTTTAAAATCTAGTTTTATGTAAATTCATTAAACTCTGCCTCCATCACACACTCAAACACAAAGAAAAGACGTGGTGCATCTGCTCCCCAGAAAGATTTACGGATTTATGGCACACCCACTGCTGGTCAATGCGCTAGAGCCTCTGTGTCGCTGGAAAATAGCAGCTTGACCCCTGTTTCAACTCTCAGCCTTTACACATCTGCCATGGCAGCCGTTTCAACACACTAAACCCTGACAATACAACAGTCAAGACCCTTCAAAACAGAGCAATGGTGGCACTCACCTGAGACGAGTGAGGGGGGAAAAGAATCAAAGACGGTTATTTTTTTGTTTTATAAAACCGTATTATTATAAACCAGACCGCCGTTAAAACAGCTGATCATATTCATTTCGTATTTGCTCTTGTTCAAACATTTCGAATGCTGTTTGTGTAAAGTTTTTATATCCTCAAAGAGAGAGTCCTGGCCCGAGGTGCTCATAAATCACAACCTGCAGCCTGCAGCGGTGCACTGTGAGCTGAAATCATGTGCGTGATTCAACAGTCTGCAGTCAGAAAGTAAAGCAGTTAGAGGCTGAGTAAGTGAGGAGGGATTTAAACAGTGAACTTCAACACTACACACCGTGTCCCTGCGAGGTGCTGAGGGGAGGAATTAGTACAGACTATTTAAGCTACTCTTAAACGGCATGCTTCCATAATAATTACAGTTTGTTTTAAACTTAAAGAATGGATCTCATTGATAAAAAAAGAAAAGAAAAAACAATTCGTTTTTTTTCTGGCATTCATTTATGTTTTTCTGTCATTTCTTTAATTAATTAATTTGGTGTTTATAAAATCTTGGCTTTACAAATGAACATACTAGCTTATATCTGAGGGAATGTAAGGAAAATGATATAGAGCAGAAGTCTGTGCCCATTATCCCAAATTTAAACAACAAACTGCCTGATTTATGACGGACAAGCAACATCAGCTTTGGTATAAAACGTCTTAAATCACGTATTGCTTATTCTGATAATAGATCCAACAAAGCCATGTAAGGGCTTTTTGATTAAATCCTAAATCAACAAAAAGTCATAACACAAAATCTCCGCAGATTATCCATAATGTTCTCTTTGTACTTCATTCAAATCTTCGATTACAAGAGCTTAAACAAATGTGACACGATGTTTTTGTTTGGAGTGCAATCTGAGCTCCGTCTGCGAGAGACTAGATTTTCACTTGATGGACACTTAGATCAGTTGTTTGGACATGAACGTCTGTCAGCTGTTTATCTTTGAAAACATGCTGGTGTCAAATATTTGGTCCTGGACACGCCAGAAAGGAATAAACGTGTTGCTCAATGCATGAAAATAAGAAGAATAAATTGAAATAAAGACATTTCTCCAAATAAAGTAAAATGAAAACAGTGACGCATACATCTAATTATAAAACATGAGCAATACCTTGGGCATTTTACTTGTTATTCTTTTGAAGAATCTTAAACGACCAATAAATAAATTATTTCTTACTAGACGAAAATTTCATTTGGTTTCAAATAAAAGTTTTATGGAGGAGTGAAGTGTCTGTGGAAGTTTGAAGGTTTTTGTGACTGAACTTGAAGGTCCCTGTCCATAAACTAATCATAATGACCAACTGTCCCAGTACTGTCACAAACACCTGGCTATAATTGGCAGCTTAGTTTTGAGCTGAAGTACTGACCCGAGGCCAGTTATTCTCTCAAGTCACACAGAAGTCATGTGACCGCCAGGCTATTTTTACTGCCTCTGGTTTTTTGGTACTTTGGGGAATGTAATTAACCTCTGGAAGTGAGACATTTTTAACGCCTAAAGCTAATTTTAGCTGTTTTCACAAATTGATCAGTTACACACGTCTTTTAGGAATTAATAACAAAAATGCCTATAAAATCCACACAAAACAAAACAAACATTTGTTCCCCATTAGATTTTTTGAAAGACCTATATTACGCATTACCAGATTCATTCATGGTTTTCATAAAATCCTGTATTATTGGCCCTACCCCTCGTTCTCAGTGCGTAATGTCCGCTCGAAGTGACCAATAGTTTTCAGGACGGTTTAAAAGATTCTCAGAAATTAGGACGCATGTTTAGGGTCCTGTAGGTCTGCTGGATCGGCGGACCAGGTCTGCACGAGAGATCAGCACAGTCCTAGGTCAGACTGATTAACAAAAGGAGAGGAACACATTCAGTGCGGCCCCACTGTAGGCCTCTTTACGGGCGCAACGAGGAAAAACCCACAAAAGAAAGCCGAGGCCAATGGGGGAGCAGCGCGCGCGCACAGAAGGTACACTTACAGAGAAGGAGTCAGGTCACAGGGTGGGAGAGGTGGGCCTTCCAGACTAAAATGAACCTAATGGGACAGAAAATGTGTCCTCGAGGTGAACTCGGCCTTTTCCCTCTTCGCCCCAAAACTTCAATAAAGTAGCTTTTCAGCCTCGCGACATGGAGGCGACAGGGCCGAGAAAGGGAGCGGAGGGATGCTGCGACTGTGGCGCGCACATTAATTTCTCTAATCTGTCCAGCAACATAAAGGCTCGTGGATTCATTTTTCAGCCCCGTCTCAACACCATTCTAGTGGCTTCTCAAAGCCTCTTCTAAAGGCAGATTCTATCCGCTTTGGTCCAGATAAAGTACGTTTATGTTGAGAGTACATTTAACGCTCACATTTTGAAATATGTTACATGATATACAGGCTGGTACATCATATTTGTAAGGATCGACACTGGCTGTAGCCAGAGCTGTTTTTCCCGAACATAACACAAAGCTGTGTAGTGAAAGATTAATGATGGAGAATACCTCTTCCTTTTAGTGCTCACGAGCTCCCCCACTACGCGAGGCATTTATATAAGGCCTATTCATGGCCACTATTTCAATATATCATATCAAATTCTAGCACGCTTTGGGTTTAAGTCCATGGTTCAACTGAATCGGTTCTGCATACATTTTTCAACAACAACAACAAAAAGAAGAAGAATGCATCAGTTGTGAGAGAGAGAAAAAACAAAACAAATAAAACAAGTAGAAACCTCAATCAATGTGCAGTCGTGTGATATTTTGTCATGTTGTTGGATTAGTCTAGCATATACATTCGTAATAGTCCTTTTAGTTTGTTAGCCCTCCTGCCAGATGAAAAGCGGGCGATGACGTTGCATTGAGCACGTTTTTTTAAATGTAGTTTTTTTTTTTTTTTTTTATTCTCGCGAGCTGCTGCACACTGACCCAATGGAGAGACAGCAGGTAAATGTGGGGGGAAAAGAGAGTAAACAACACACAGGAAAATATCAGCATCCTTGCAGAGTTGATACCAAAGGTCAGCGAGTTTCCTCCATCTCCATACCCCATCCCCGACGAACACCATATGACGCATTACACTCTATCGTATCTGTGCAATCCCATGACTTTATTTAATTTTTTTTTTGATTTCTTTTTAATTTTTACATTTGAAAATTCAGTCGAATGGCGCAGTGGACTCTAGAAAAAGCAGGGCAACTAGTTACAAAATGATCAGAATATTTTCACAACGGTCTATAATGTGTAACACATTGCAAATGTCCTCTAAATGAATGGCATGCAGCATTGTGTTGAGGTCTAGGACGCAGGGAGCAGAGAGGCAGCGCAGTGTTGCGTTCAGGGCCTCGCTGGCTTCACGTCTTTTAACGCTAATTGAATGCCCTCCAGCCTGATGAGGTGACACATAATGCAGAGCGCAACTATTTCTTTCTCAGATTTTAGAAATAAGTTCAGGTCCATTATGAGGCCAGAAGTAACACACATACACACATACTACACACACATACAGCCTCACACACTCACAGGCTGTACACATTGCTAATTGCAAGACTCAGAAATGAGCTGCAATACTTACAAAATTGAAAACAGTGGTTCTTGTTTCCTTCATGAATTTGTTTAAATATTCACGTGTACAATTTTAAATATTTCCTCCAAACAACCATAATAAAGCAGACCTCATCTTGCCTAAAATAAAGGTTGGACCAAACGTATTTAAAACTAGTAGACACTCACTGTTTTATTGACCAATATGATTAGCACAAGTACCTACACCTCCGTTTATTGCATTTCACAATAATCTGCTTTTTACGGTCTAAAAACACAACATCAACACCACAAAACTAAACTGTATATCAAAATCCTGGTTTTTTGAAATACACGAGGTAATTTCACACATTATCCTATACAAACAAGTTCAAGATCAATGGTGTGTTCCAGCTTTTTTATATACAAAAATAACTATTATTAATATGGATTTTCTTCCAGTGTTGTTTGAAATAAATAGATTGTGCATTTCACCTTATTGGGGCAGCAGGGCAAAAGAATGGCCCACGATAACATTTTGGATAAAAATGTATATTTTTCTACTTATTTTTTTCCTTCATTCAAAACATTTTTAATAAAAAAACATTGTAATTGAGCTTCAAATAAATTAAACCCTGTGTCACGAAAAAATATTGATCGGGTGTTCGCAGTAATCCATGCTATATAACATGCATTTTAAATAACTTTGGACTTAAAGGAAACGCACAAGATAGCTACCAAAACAAAATATAGAATTGTTCTATAAATATCCAGTTCTTTTTCGTGGCTCGTGGGTTTTATAACCCTGGTAAGTATCCTCGGCATGCTGCGCTCCGGTCAGTTCGTCGGGGGGGCCCCTGTGTTAGTGGCCGAGGCAGCGGCTACAGCGCCTGCTGCTGAGCTGTGTTGGAGGCCGGGAGGAAGAGGAGGATCTCACTTGTGGTGTTCGGCAGCCTGTGATCCTTTTTCCATTTCATCCTGCGGTTTTGAAACCAGATTTTAATCTGTCGCTCGGAGAGAACTAGGTGTGTGGGCGATCTCGATGCGCCTCCGCCGAGTTAAATATCGGTTTATAGTGGAATTCCTTCTCCAATTCCAAGACCTGCTGCCGGGTGTAAGCTGTCCTAGACCGCTTGGGCTCCGTCCCATTGTACGCCGAGTTCACTGGAAAGAGGAGAAATGGAGAGACAGAGAAGGGAGGAAAGGAGGGGTAAACAAGAATGGCCTCAACTGAGATATGGCTGCAAAGATTTATTGGATATGAATGTTTGGCTGTTTGAGGGATTTAAATGGGAAGTTAAGAACTTCTCCGCGTAATGAGAGGACACTCACATCCAACTATGAGCTAAATTATTAATGCAAGATTACAAAGCTCAATTTTTTCTCTTATTCATTTCTCCCCCTCTCTCTCCATCGCGCAATACATAACAGCAGAAGCCACATGGTGATACGGCTGCCCTGAGTATACCTCGGCTATAAAATTTATGGTGGGTGTAATTACCAATGCCGAGTCGTAAATCCGCCTCAATTGTGCCATTTCAAAGGCTTCCCTGCTATCGGAGCAGGGGCTGGCAACGAGATGGGAGTCAGAGGGACTGATAAAGGGAGGGAAAAGAGGGAGAGAGGAGCATGAGGAGTGCAGGGAACATAAACACACAAGTTGCCTACCAGTGCTGACGTGAATTTTCTTCATCCACGGGTACACCACGGGCTGTTTGGAGGAGGCTGTGCTGTTGGGATGCTCCGGGGTGGCTTGGTTGCAGGCGGAGGTGGCGGCCGGTGGGGTGGCGGGGGACATGGACAACTGTGGGGTTTCACATGAGGCAGGCTGCCCTTTCCCTGTCAGCAGGTGCGCAGATTGGGGTATTCCATGTCCCCGTGGCGTGTCAGGTTCAGGGATGCTTGCACAGTTAAACTGGCGCTCTTGGTAGCTCGCCCGCGGAGGATATAACTCCTGGTGGTGATGCTGGTAGCCAGTTTCCCTCGCGCGGCTGTAATATTCTGGACTATGCTCTGGGATGTAGTTATTTTGCGAATATTCCTCGCATGGAGGAAATTTCGGATCAATGTAGTTAGACTCCATCAAATACGAGCTCATGATCATTAATTTCTGGAGTGGAAAATAATTTTTCTAGCTTTGTCGTTTTTCTGCTCCATAAAGCCCTCCTACTTGCGAGCAGCCCTGTAAAGTTACTTTTACCACGTGACCCAGTGGCCCAATCGCGGAGTAAGAGGTAGTTCCCGGATAAGGAACCAGAGGTATTTAGCATACCTACAGTCGCCATTGTGGGCACACATCTCTCTCCCTCTCTCTCTCCCCCTATCTCTCTCTATCACTCTCTCTCTCCATCCCCCCTCTCCCTCTCTGGTTGTGTTACCAAAGCAATTGATCTTGGGGACAAAACTAGTAGCTAGTTGCTGACCAAGGAAAAAATAAAACAGGCAAAATCCACTGGTCTCAATTATTCAAAGGGACAATAGGTGATTCGCCAGTAGCTATATTGCTGACCAAGGAAAAAATAAAACAGGCAAAATCCACTGGTCTCAATTATTCAAAGGGACAATAGGTGATTCGCCAAGGATAAGGCACAACAATAGCAAAGCAATCATTTTGTTAGCCTGCACGCCTTATAGAAAGGTTATCTGCTAATTAATGAAGTCTTTAGCAACAGCACTTCAGCTGTGAAGCACATTACGCACCATTAATACACTTAAGAGTTATAGAGCTGCTGCAGTTTTGATGATATTTCTAAGAGCATTTCAGCACTGATATTTAAAAGGTTTATGGTGAATCTAAATGTCAGAGGAGGACTGGAGGGTGAGATGATCTAGCGGAGGGGTTGGTGTTAGAAACAGCCCTGATCATCTATAATGACTGAGAACTGAGAATGGACAAAAAGCCTTCAATCTAATTTTAACAGTGTTTTACTATATGTTTTTTCTTCTGGGTTGTTAATTAAAACATTAAAAATCTACTAGGGAAGAGATTGAGGTAAGGATTCTCAAGCTTACATGTATTTTGAAGCTCTTTTGAATATCAGCAAAAGTCTTTTTTACAATAGAGCAAATTAAATTATTAAGAAATGTTATTGTGATCCAACTGAAAGACGCAAAAAGATTAAAGTGTATAAAAGAGAATAGGCAAGTGTGGGACGTGACTTTAACCTTTAATTAAACCTCTAACAATGAAAGACACAACAAAAGCCACTTCTATGTATATTCAAATATTATTATGAGCAGCATTACCAATGAATACTGGCAGAGAGCTGTGAAATTATGATGATCAGGAACAAAACTAACTTAATAATCCCAAAGTAAAGTCATAGACCTGCAGTCACATGTCACAACTGTGTAAAGCATTATTATGATGTCACAGGCCTGCAGTCAGCAGTGGGATGCAACCATTATGATGTCACACATCCAGAAGAAAAGGACCAGTATCATTATGGAGTCACAGGCAAGACAGTCTCAGGACATTGTGACTTCACTGCAGATGAGTGGTACAGTGGCTCAGAGGTGTTACATTACATTTGGTTGTTGCAGGCAACACAGAATGTAAGGGAATTCAGGATTTGGTATATTCAGTCCTATCAGAGATAGGGACTTTGTTCTTTATATTGCAAAGAAATGCTACTGTTATTAATCTTAAGAGGCTTTTACAGACAAAATACTTAATTGAACTAATCTCTACTCGTGGCTTTCTGTTTTAACAACATTTAAATGTCCTTACCCTTTGTCTTTACTTGAAAGACGACTTCTGGCATTTGTTATGGCCTAAATAAAATCATGTGACTATATCAGATGTCACTTCACAGTCAACTAAACCTGTGAGGACAAGCTACAATCAAAATATTATGAAAGACAAAGCTTAGTGAAAGGAAATACATTCCTTTAAATGTACTGATAGAAATGCAACAGATGTACACGTCAATATATTTTTAATATAATCCCAATAATAACCAATATATAAAAATCAAGTAAAGTTTTCATGTTGCCGCCAGCTAGGACCGTAGCCTCCAAACTCCAAATGTTATGCACTAATCATGACAGAGGCACCAACCATCCCCACATCACTGGAGGTCTGCTATTCCTCTGTAAACTGATCCTGCCTGAATGTATAAACTTGTCATGTGCTGCTGTTTGCTTCCACTTCCCACACTTTGCTGTGGTCAGAGAATGTCACTGATAGCTTAGCAGCCTCCATGCAACTCCCTCCTCTTTATTATGAAGTTAGTTTAGGAGCAAAAGGACAAGTAGGAAAAATTCCCACAGTATAATAACAATAATGCAACTTTAACTAAAAGTTCTGGACTCCCACTTGAAGAAACAATAGACCTGAATAGAAGTATACACTAGTCAATCTTATGGTCAACAGCAACAGATAAAAACTTAACTCATGTATCCATTTCCTCAGAATTAACTACACAGTAATATGAGTAACAGTGGCGTGGAATGGCATTTCTAGCCTTCCTGTTTGTACAGAATGCGCGCGACATTTCTATTAGCCCTCGCGAGGATGTTAGAGGCGTTTTATAGAGCAATAAAAGCCGTAAATCAGTCACTTATAAACGACCCCTGGTTCCTAACGTGTTTTACAGGCTCTGACACAGTAGTATAGCCTCCACACTTCACACATGGCTTTACTCTCTGTGGCCTAACCAGCCTGCACAATCTACGGCTGTCTGCACTGTGAATACACGTTGTGACAGTGTTATTGCGTTGCTCCAGCCTGTATGTATGTGTTTATTACTGATGCTGGAATATGCAAGGAGAGATATGTAAAGGAGAGAGAGAGACACAGAGAGAAGAAGAAGAAGTAGCAGAAGAATCCATTGGCTTGATGGCGTGGTATTTCAGTTGCCCATGTATTCCTGTAGAGACGTATTTGCGACTGTTTGGACTTCACACAAATTCGGTTCTACAGGGTACATATAGACAACTAATTTTGTAGGTAAGGAGCTGCAAAGAGAGTCTGTCAGGCAAACCTTTCTGCAATCAGGTTGTTATGTCTGAAATCAGAAAGGCATGCAATACCGCAAAAAGGTAGAAATAAAGCAAAAAGCTGCAGCTGTTCACCAGGGGTTAGTGGAGCACTTTGTGTATTATAAAA
The DNA here is from genome assembly GCA_020745685.1 of Tautogolabrus adspersus. Taxonomy (NCBI): domain Eukaryota; kingdom Metazoa; phylum Chordata; class Actinopteri; order Labriformes; family Labridae; genus Tautogolabrus; species Tautogolabrus adspersus. The sequence continues at coordinate 15,471,170 of CM036547.1, read as the reverse complement.
TATATCAAATAAAAAATACTACTTTAATATGTTTTCTACGCTTACAACCACAGACACGCACGCACAAAAACGCCGTGCGTAAAGGACAAGAGACTCCCCTTTTCTCGAAATCACCCTCTGCCTTTGAGGTAGCTCCTATATGAATATTCAGTCACAAACACGGAGCGTACAAAAGGACGGCGTGACAGCACAGATGAAAAATAAGTTTCTATTGTTCCCAACCATTTCTTGTGCTCTTCATTACCATACTGACCGCTTGGTAACCCTGCTTCCTGCCACTCCGAGAGCTAATGAGAAAAGCCTCGGATGAAAAATGCAATATCAGACATGTGACCTGTTTGGAGGTTATTAAAAACAGCAAACATGCTCGGATTGTGAATCAATGGAATTGATTACAGTGGAAATGCAGTGGTGGCTTCAGACACTGTCAAAAAAAACCTCTCAATTTACATATTTTTCCTCGTGCATTCTGATGATGAATCTAAAAGATATTCTGTATTTAAGAGTAAAACATCATCCTGATTATTAAGGACAAAATATCCACAAATCCCCACTCATGTTCATTTGGCTTTGTCATATGCTCATCTAAATACATGCTGTTTGTTGTGCACCCAAGCTGCTGCATGCACACCACACTCCCCTCTCTCCTCGTGCGCTCTGGCGGACGCATTTTAATATTAGTTAGACAGCCTGACCCGCGTTTCACCCCTCGCGTTTGACTGCTTCCAATAGTTCACTGCCAAGGATTATTGATGGAGAGACAGCAATTAATTCCTTCTCCCCACAAATGGCTTTCAGATCGTGCACCTAGTTCAATAACTAGTTATAATGTAGAAGTACAAAAAATGAGGCCCCCGGGCGGACTAATTTGATGTTTCATTTGTTCATTTGAGGAATTGTTAAGCTTCCTTCTTTTCTTATTCCCCCCTCTGCAAAATAACCAGACTAAAAGCGTGTTCACACATGTACATATGTAAACAGAATAAATCTGTGCAGAAGTATGTAGAGGACCTTGTTGCTGTGTCTGTTTGTTTTTTTAAATTTGGTGGCGCAGCAGCAGCAGCAGCTGACCTGGATGCAGCATGAAGAGCAATATTCCCGCTCCCTGATGAAAATGGTTACGATGAACATTTAATCAAACCCTTAACCTAATAGCCTCTACACGTGCATCCTCCCCAGGTGCAATAACGTTAAACTGGAGCGTCCAGTTAAAATAAAAAGTTTTAATGAAGTGCAGACAGACTGGAGACTAGTTGGGTATGAGGAGCCTTTAAAAGCAGCAGCCAGGGGAGCAGAGGTGCTTTTGAATACTAGATGCCCCACAGAAACCATTGTTTGCTTTGCTGCTCATTACAGAAATGCTGTGGTTCATTACTGCAGAGGTGAGTCCAGCTCACCTGTGCAACAAGAGTACAACTCTTCTAGATATTAACTAGACCCAAAGTAGACTGCAGGAGGATTGTAATCACAGCTGAAGTTTTGTTTGTGCTGTTAATGTTTGAAATAATAAAAGTTCGATTTGGAAGTAACAACAATAAGTGTCCTTACACAAACACCAGACTCCCTAAATAAACTGCTTAAGATCACAGGCATCAGTAGCCGTGATGTCAGTGTAGCCAGCTGTTTGCCTGCAGCCAAATAACAAGCTGCATGAAGTGTCACAGCTCTTGACTGAAACCAGGTGCAGAGGCGAGGGCCGATGGGTAACACTTACAGAGAAATTCACGGTGCCTTTCGTTTTGACCCGGCGAACAGTCTGGAAAAAAAGAAAGAAAAGAAAAATTAGATCAGGATTACTCGACTTCGAGGTTAAAAACGTATTTTTTTGCATCCAAAGGGAAAATATTAAACTACATGAAATATGCCAGCATTTTACAAAACACTTCAAATTTCAACTCTCTATCAACAAGGTTTCTTCTGGTCATTTCCTAATTAATCGAGCTTTCAGTTTTTGATAAAAACAGACAGCACGCGTAAAAAGCGTTTTCGTGAATGGATGCAGTGTGCATGTTAAGTATTTAAACTGACACATTAAGATAGATAATTTAATAATAAATAAAACTGAAAGAAATGACAGTATGAGCAAAACCATATAAGTCCTTCATATTTTTCATATTTCTAAGAAATTCTTGCATGTGAATTTCTCATGGCTGCCATAAAGAAAAAAAACGTTTTGATATGTTGCGATATTATTTCATGTTAATGATCCTTGTGTCCCTCTGCTTTGATCACTTCTGTTTCCAGCCTTATTAAAGGCAGTCTGTCCTAGAAAAGCTCTGACATGTGTGGGCTCCAGCAGAACTGGACCGAGGACAGAAAAACGAGGACGGGTCATTTTCAGACAGTAAAAATGTAATTTACAGACGTTTTTGTATTTCCTTAGGCAAATGTTCTATGATTAGAAATCCCTGGACTTCATGACGGTTGAATTATGGCGCGCAGTCAATAAAAGAATCACGACTATGTCCGCACATTGTAAATAAATTCGCTCTCTGTTCGGAAACGGTGTAATGAGAGTTTATGGTTCTTATTTGGACTCAGACAAAGAGGGAAGTCTGTGATCACCCGGAAATGACCTGTGTGTGTGAATGATGACTGTCAGCTCCACAGGTCAGAGAAAGGAACACAAGAGCGCCGAACACGGTGGAGAAAACGGATGTTTGCACGGTCTCACTTTTACTCAGCTGGTATTACACTGATTTCAGATGGACTGTCTTTCTGCACGTTAGAATAATGTTTGATTTATTGCAAGCTTCCTCCTACTGAGAAATAAGAGAAAGGACATGAAAAGAAAACATTTTGATGATAACAATTATCCTTAAATCTTTGGGGGGGAAATATTTTGAAGCATTGAATTTGTTTATAATTTATAGCAATATATATATAAAAATGCTTTGAAGTACAATTACTCGGTCTATTATGGGTTATTTTTAGTTTTACTTTGAGAGCTCGTGATTAAATATGTCCTCCCCTTTGATGTTATAAATATTTCAGTGAGGCTTCTCAAGAATAGGGTCAAATTAAATCAAATCTTTGGATGCAAAGAGCCCTTCCGTGGTCACATACAGCCACAACAGTGAAACGTCACCCACACAGCAGCATGTTGCACAGCGCCCCCTATTGGAGGTGTATAACAGATCATCGTGCACACTTGAAAACAAACCAACAAAATGAAAACAATAACCCAGATTTTTTTTTAAGAATACAAAAAAGGCATCGCACAGTCTGATACACACAACGGTGAATAAATGCAGTTAATACAGCATCCTAGTCAGAACATACACACCCTGCTGCAGCCTTCTCTTCCTCTCTCTGTGAGCTGAGCTGCACTCTCACACAAACCAGACTTAATATCAAAATGAGCCATTTGCAGCTACACACATTGATTAAGCAAACATCAGTATTTCTTAGCTAAACTGCTTTCAAAGACTGCCGAGCATTTCAATCAGTTGCCCTATGGAAAATGATTGGACTATAGGATCACATCGCCTCATCAGTCTCAAAACTGATCGATTCAGTGATATCTAATTCCACACGAGGACAAGTTAGCATGAATATAAGGAGTGGAAAAGAAGTATTCCTTTGTTACAGAAGAAGATGCATTCTTGTTAAACATGAAGAAGTGTTTTTATAAGGGGTTGAGTTCATACGACGCCACAATAATTAAACTGCTGTGCCTTTGAAACAAAACTGTCTCTCGGCCCAGACATGACCCTAAAACAACAGGGGCACACACTCTAACATGACACCAAGGTGAAACCGTGACAAGAGGCATCTGCATGATAAGGTTGTGTATTTTGTTATATACGATTCAGCATTTTAACATCGACACAGAACAAACATTAGATAACACATTTTCCCGCGAACTGCAACATTGAACCAAAATACGAGACTAACAATTAAATGTAAACTGTTGATTCATAAAATCAGCAGTAAGATGTGCATGAAGAAAAACAGTATGTGCATGTTTACGAGAGAGGTAGGAAGGAGGGTAAAGTTGGACGCCAGATGATTTTTGATAGTTGTGGCTGACTTCTCATTTTCTCTCTCTTACTGAGAGGACTACATGCAAATCAAACTGTTGAATCATACAGACAGCCACTGTTCTGCAAATCAACCTCCCGATTTTCCTTTAATTTCCCCAAATCAAAATCTGCATTAAAGAGGTTATAAAGGTGATTCTGAGTAAATATAATCCTTATAACCCCCCCCCCAAAAAAAAAAAAAACAGTGTTTCGTCTCCCGATTATGTCGTTCTTAATGTGCAACACAACATACCCTAGTAGGCCCTATCTGTTAAACTACCGGCTACTTCATAATACAACTGTTTTATAATTATAAAACGTATATAAAATACAAATTAACACTATTTTTTACAAGTAGCCTATTAATAAAACAAAAACAATGCACACTAATCTAAAAGATACACAATATTTCCCCCATTCAAATCACGGCACAGTCGCAGGCCTGTGCAAAGTAAAAATTAACTTACTGCAGTGTGCAGCTCTCCGCAGCAGCCGCCTCTCACTCAGTCCGGAGAAAGGTACTGCATCCTCACTGCCACAAAGCCCTTTTCTCCCTCAGATAAGGGGAAGCCGGCAGCTGCGATTCCGGACAGTTAAGATTATATATGATGTGTATATATCGAAGGTTTGTCAGCTCTTCCAGGCCATAAAACCCACTTAAATGACACCACGTGCTCCCTATGCACCATTCACAGGCCCTGCTTGGGGCAATTGGCATATGTAACCTTGTAAACTTTAAAATACCCTAAAAGAAAGACATAGAAAAGGGGGATTGAATGCATTGTCCATCTAAAGATTAGGCCTAGCAGTGCGCAGAGATAGTGGACGCTGCGCTGACCGGTTCTCTTAACCGACCAGGAAGTTGAATAGGAATCTTTTAGTTTGAGAGGTGAGTGTATTTTTATTTTTTTTGAGTAGTGATAGTCACAAATTGCCTCCTAACCTTGGGTTAAATTGCAACATACTACTACTACAACAGTAACCTGTGCGATTTTATGTCCTCTAAAGCAGCAGAAAGTGTTGTTTTAACTGCAGCGTAATGATGCCAGGATTAAAGCGCAGGGCCGTATCATAAAGGTGCCATATGGCCTCCACTGTGGTGCATGGAGCGTCCGTCTGCGGCCACAGGAAACCAAAGTTTTGCATCAACGTTGTGTTGTGGGCGAATGTTATCACAGGCTAGATAGTGTGTGTCTTCCTTCCCTGACTAAACAGGAAACGAAGTGTGCCTGTGGTGCAGGACTGGAAGAGGGGTAATAAAGTTTTATGAGGGCATTAAACTTCAGAGCGCGTTTGACAATCAGAGAAATTTCCAAGGATTTAGAGTCAGACTTGATACGTCATCAATGGTTAAAACCAAAGATAAAGGATTATTTTAAAATCATTTCTACATTCAGATGACTACGCCAGCTATGTCATTCTGCCACAACCCCGATAAAAAAAATAGAATAATCAGAAATGTGGATTCATTGATGAGATTTTATTGGTTACAATCAAAACTTAAGCCATCTACCAGTTTTTCTTGGCCCTGTTTTTAACCAGGCACATGAAGTTTACAGAGTGTACAGAAATGGCTTCATTGCACATCACAATAATACCACACACAGTCGCTGAATTACACACTATGATTTAGATTCACAGGGAAAAAGGACAGACAACATGGACATAAATCCACTCACAAATATTAGCTCACTGAACACATCACACATCCTAATGTATTGTTTGCACTGCAACATATTAAAAGAATCAAGAAAAGGAAGTAGTTTTAAATACTGCTGGGAAACTATTTAATAATATGATTTCCAAAGCAGTCACAAATGTGTCTGGCTTTATTTGAATGTTTGACCTTTATGTTTCCTCGTATATGATAAAAAAAAAAGATCGTCTATTACCCATCCTCCTCTACTTTTACCTTAATCAGGAGACAGATTATTAGTATTATTGTGCAGCCTCTCAGTGCACTGCAGAGCATTGAGCCTTGCAGCTAGAAGGACACAACAACTCCCCCTCAGCATTGTGTCCCCTCCGTGCAGCAAAGTGAGCTTATCATCGCATGGGCAGCAAATTAATTTAGAAATGTAAACCGATTGATCAAAGTGAGTGATATTCAATACATTAGGTCCCAAACTGCAGCAAGTGACACATAATTGGTGATGAAGCACACAGCGCGGTGTCATGATGTCATTGCTCCTCGCAGTTCATTCGGAGGTCACGCGCCACTCCAGCACTGTGTTGCAGCACTGTGTGGCTGACAATCTGTGCTCACTGCTGCACTTTTTCTGTTTTATTCCTTCACTTTGATCTTGGAGTCCTTCTTCCACTTCATCCGTCTGTTCTGGAACCAGATCTTGATCTGCCTCTCGTTCAGACACAGGGTGTGCGCGATCTCCACGCGCCTGCGGCGGCTCAGGTAGCGGTTGAAGTGAAACTCTTTCTCCAGCTCCAGAGTCTGGTAGCGGGTGTAGCTGGTCCTGGAGCGCTTACCCTCCGATTCTGAAGGTGTAGTGAAATCAGTTAGATTTCAGAAGCATTATAGAGATTAATAAATATAGTAATAAGGTGATAATATTATAATTACATTTTAAAAGAATTGCTAGCCATAAAGCAGAATAACAAGCAACTTCTTTGTATTTATGTCCCGTCCACCCTCCTTTAAAAGATCAAATATCTTTAAATAGCCTAATTTTACCTGATATAACTTACTGTGGCTCTAAAAAAATGTATGTCAGGCTGAAAAGGATGGTTAATAGGCCTACATAAATTACACATACAATGAGAAGGCCATCTACTGTACATCATTTATTTCATAACAAAACATAAAAACAAACAAGTTTATTACATTTAAGAAACGGTATTTTATACATAAAATGGGATAACGAATAATGGCTTCCTTGTAAACACTGACCTCGGCCTACCGGCTGCACGAGGCAAAATAACATCGTGGGAGGACAAACAGATGTGTAAAATATAAAGATTATACAAGGGGAATATTGTTTCCCAGAGATATTTTGTGTACATATATTCATAGCAGACGTGCTCGAGCACATATACGTGCTTAGTAAAGTAACAGGCCTTCTCTACTGGACTGAAATATTTTGAACGTCCAAGCTGTGTGTGCAAGCCTGCATGTATGTTTATGGAGCAACACATAACAGAAGTAGCGTCCTTTTTTTGTGTGTGCAACAAATGCCGACTGTCCATCTCCACTTTGAACAGTCAACCAGTGGTTTCTCAAAGCAGGGAGAAAGAACACGCCTATTGAAATGTTTTAGAGGTGAAAAGTTCACGATTGGGTCAGGGCATTGGTGCTTCCCAGAGTTCAATTTAAGGCTAAAGCTTCTCCCACACATACAGTCTGATCATGTAAAAGCATGAAGCTAGAATAAGGCTATAAAAAGAAACAATACACAAACTTATTCTTGGAAAGGGAATTTGTAAATATTATTTCATAGTTTTATCACAGTTTACTTCTCTTATCCAATTATAGCACCATAAATCACCCCGCAGATCACCTCTTCACCGTAACAGAGCAGGTTTACGAGCAATGGATGCCTTTGTCATAAAATTTATGACCGCGAGTTTTTATTATTTCCTGCGTTTGGCCTATAAAACTCAAGAGGGGAAAGTGGAACGGGCGAAAAGAAGTGTTGCAGCGTAAAGAGTGAATAAGGGAAAGCATCTCAGTCGCACTTTAGGAAATAGGCAAACTTTACCGTGGCTCATGTGCAGCTTTGTCATCCATGGATAAATCTGTGGTCGCTGCTCACTGTCCTGCCGCTGGCTCATTTTTGAGGTTCTTTTCACCGCCTGCGTCTTCTCCGCGTTTCTCTCGCTCTCCTCGCTCTTGTTGCTGCCGGGTTTCGCGCTCGTCTCCGGGTCTCGGTCCGCCCCTAGTCCCAGCAGAGTGCTGCTGCCGTAGCTGAGCCCGCCTGCGTCGTCCCCGGACGAGCTGCTAGAGACCATGGTTATCTGTGGTCCAGCCGGGAGAGGAGTATCCGCACTGCCACGCAGGCTAGCTTTCATCTCCTCCCGTTCAGCAGAGGTCGTGGGGACGGGACAAGTGAATATCCCGCTCACATTAACACCCTCATAGTACCTGGACCTGCGCCCAGATACATCGAAACTAAACATAGTGTTAGAAGAAGTTGTCTCGCTTGTTTGCCGGAGATGGCAGCTGTCAACATAAGAGCTCATTTTAAACTAGTTTCTTTTAAACTAGAGAGGGCTGCAGGATGGAAGCTGCGCGTATTTCCTTGTTTTTGTTGATCATTGCTTTTCTTTGTAGCCGCTTTTGAAAATTCACAGCTGTCTGCTCTAAAAAAAATAACCCAGGATTTATAGGTGGAGTAGGCTTTGGTATCTTTTTTTAATTCTTGATCCGACGTGCGCTGCCCAAATATGGGGTATTTGTATGGGATCACGTGCACATGTTGGCCAGTCATAAATTGGCTTTGATACTCAATGGGGATATTGATGAATAGGAGAAACGTGTCCGGTAAACTTTGAGCTGTTGGTTGTTGAGGACCAGGCAGGGGTGTATAGCGCGAAAAAGGGCAGGACAGTAAGACAAGAGCGTCATCTGGTGTCTGGTATGGAGCAGGACGGTCAGAGTGGCCAGAGCTCCTTGACACACCGCGAGTTCACCAACATTCACATTTAATAATAATAACAATAATTATAAAAATAATAATAATACTAATAATAATAATAATAATAATACTAATAATAACAACAACAACAACCATTTCCCACCTTGGTTAAAACACTAACGCGAAAAGAAGAAAAAAACACGAACGTATTTTTACGCATATGGACATCTGGAGTTGTAATACAGTAATAAAGCTTTACGGGAATGTTATAGTGTTAAACTTGAGAATGGATAATGGCTCATTCCCGCGCTTTTAAAGTTACCATCAGGAAGTTGGAAATTTCATACGAGTCCAAAATTAGCTTTCTGTTCACTAAATTCACCTAGTTGTTTTCCTCTTGTTAAGCTAACCATACAATTCGTGATATTTCAATTTAGCCATATACGCCTCTCCTTTTACGCAGAGTCTGGTGCGTGTTTTAATAAACTGTGTTCACGCGGCCATTTAACCCACGTCTAAAAGTTCAGTTCCCAAAAATACAAGACGAGAGTGAAAGTTTTACAAATATTTTATTCCATGATACACATTTATGACAAAACATGAATTCCCAACCAAAAGTGAAGAATTACAAGTGTACAAATCTATCTCACACGGAAAACCTATTGTGTCAAACCATGAAATAAAAAAGGGGCTAAAAGCGCAAGTTTTATGTTATGCAGCGTCTAAGCGGCTAAATGCACATAAGTCCTCACAGGGTTGACATAGTATGCTGTTGCTTGGATTATATACAGGCATTTTAATTGTGTGTGTGTGGAGTGTATTCTATAACCGTGCAACTTTCATGTTTATGCAGCAGGACACTTTTTCGCGCATTATTCAAGTAGTGGATTATACCGTGATCAGATAAAGTGTCCGGTCCTTCCGTGGAATGTGCGTGTACAATACTGAGCTAGGTCTGACCAACACTGTATTCTGAGAGGTGATCAAAGAGTTCACAGTGATTGATGGGGTGTTTGGGATAAATACACAGAGTTTTACTGGCATGGGAAAAACGAAGAAATTAATACTTTTACTCTTTATTTTCACAATACAAGTGGTACATTGCAGTAAAATAAAAAAATATGAGCGCTCCACATGTCACAGGGGGCCAAACTGTGGCTGAAATAATTTGGACTTCTGAGGCTCCTGTGGTCAACATGGGGTATAAGTGGGAGAGCTGCGGGGTTTAGCCATCATGCAGTGAAGTCGCTCTCAAGTCCATGTAGATTTTTTAGGTAGTTATGTTGGGTTTAATGGTGCTTTTTTTTTTCTTTTTTTTTTTACTATTCTTTCTTCTTGTCCTCATCCTTCTCTTCTTCCACTGCGCCACTGCGTTCTTCCTCCTCCTGAGAGGCTCCTGTCTGTTCACTTCCAGTCACCGTGGAGGTCAGGTTGCTCTCTTTCTTCCACTTCATGCGCCGGTTCTGGAACCAGATTTTGATCTGGCGCTCTGTTAAACAAAGCGCATTGGCGATTTCGATGCGTCTGCGCCTGGTCAGGTAGCGGTTAAAGTGAAACTCCTTCTCCAGCTCAAGGGTTTGGTAGCGAGAGTAGATCTGACGTCCTCTACGCCTGTCTGTCCCGTAGCCCACGCCTGCTGAGATACAAAGTGGAAGAACTAATTCAATCATTTGTAAGGCGATCTCATTTGACATTAAAATAAATGTGCTTCTGTCTGTGGCTTCTTAATACTTTGAGGCACTTGAGCACAAGTTAAACGTTATAATCAAAATACATGTAAAAGGAATACATTTAACTGAACGACTGTCTCGAAGGGCATCTTTTCTATATTATCTAAATTAATAAAGGCACAAAAATGCATCTCTGCCTCACGCGCCTCTGGCTTCTAAATCTTCCTTAAAATGAAAGCTGTTTGTTTGCACATGCAAAGGCCCATCTACAGGTCGAGGGGATACAGTAATGTTTTATGGGGCCATAAAAAGTAACTTACTCTCTTGGTAAGACATATCGTAAAAGTGGCCCATTTCCTTAATTTATTTGTCGTAGTAAAACTCACCGCCGTGTGAGTTCATGCGCTGCATCCACGGGTAGATCGGGATGTTGCTTTTCTGCTCCTGCGCTCCTGCTCTTCCTTGATCCAAACTGTACTCTTGAGCAATGTGGCTTTGTGTATTGAGTCCCATGTTAGTTTGTCTGCAGCTGGGGAGCACGTCCTTGTCCTGAAGAAACACGTTTGATCCATACTCGTACTGTGCCCTGCCAGAGCCAAAGACGACATTGTCTTGAGGGGAGTAGAAAGGTGCATATATCCGATTCTGGGTCACAGCGGCACCGTACGACGAAAAATGTCTGACTGTGTCATAGGTGGTGGAGTTCAGGGGGACGTTAGGCAAAACATCTTGACCACCCGATAAATGGCACGAGAGCGACGGGTTTGCGAAATAAGAATTCATACCTTGCTTGTAACCCTCTCTCCAAACTCTCCCACTTCTTTATCGCTCTCTTTTCAATCTCCTTCTCAGTAAATCTCCTTCCCGTCTGTGTCAACCAACCACACCTTTCTCCAAGCTCTTCTTTTTTCTCTCTCCACTTTCTGCCTCTCTAACTGGACGTGGGCTACTTTGAGGATTCAATATTATTAATTTCCAATCTCCGGTTAAGACGCACAAACGCGAGTGTTATAGCCGAGGCTTGGCTCGGTGAGAGACAATATGACAACGTCAGCTGACCGGTCTCCACCAATTGAGAGGCAGGAGTTGAAGAGAAAGTGTAGCTTTTAGCTCAGAGCTTGAACATTAGTGCTAAATGCCGATAAACACGACGTGGAGTTGGAGTGGCACACTGTCTGTCCAGCCTGGATGGATGAGGCATTTTTGACTTGAAGTTTTTAGAGAATGTGGTGTTTGGAGAGGAAGTGGGGATGAAAAATATGGCCAATGTCATTCAGAACAGGGATCACAGTCAAATCAGGGTGGAATATTAGCATAACACACACGAGCTCAATTTAAGATGGGTTTTAAAGAGTGAAATCAAGATAATAGGTTGGATAATGCCATTAATCAGATATAAAGCAACCCCATTTCTTGTGGGGTTTTGTGTGTATGTGTGCGTGTGTATAAGAATCTGGTTTAATTTTACCACCCCACTGCAGAGATATTCTACATAATCTAAATGCTGTTATCCAGGAGGTAGCGCCATTGTGTGAAAACTTAGATGAATATTCGTTTTGTTTGTTTGTTTATCTCGAATACTTTCCAACATACTGTTAATGTTTCCATTTGTGTTTGAATTATCCAGCGTGTGAGCAATTTACATGCTTTTGCAGTGCACTGGGGGAGGGTGTAGGTGGTTAAGAATGCGTTTATGGTCTATCTTCTGTGAGGGCAATAAAGCAAGTGACGTTCCCCAGCTCACCAACAACTATCTCTGCAGCAGCAGAGCCCTGCAACTCAAGCAGCAAAATGATAGCTCTGCACAGTAAGCAGCACAGAGGAAATAACGAGTTTACTAGCATGAAAAAGACTAGGAAAATTCGGCGTCTAAGAAGATCATTCCAACTGTCTCTGAAAATCCGATCAGTTATGCGACTGTCCAACACATCAAACTAAATCCTCCACAGGCCAGCTGAGCTCGGTGTTCGCTAGTCTCAGGTACAGTCTCTTTAACTCACAGTGATTAAAAATACGCTTTTCATTTTACGCACACAAGTTAGAGCTGATACAATGTAGCGTTTGAAAATGATTTTAACTGCTCATGTTCTTTCTTTTTTTCTGCCCTGTTTTGATCATTCCTCGACATTCCCCTGACACACACAGAGGGAAGAAGAACTGATAATTATCTCAGCAGAAAATGACGGGTTTTGGAAATTACTTGAGAGGTTTCCATTGAAAATCTTACAGTGCTTTAGCGCGTGTCTGGGCGAGGCGAAAAACCCAAAAAATTATTCATAGAAAACAGAGCATTGTTTCACAGTCGTAATCATATTGAATAAAATGTATTTGTTCACGTTTGTACATTATGAAAAGATAATTTTATCCTAAGAGCATTTTAACTTCTTTAAAAAAATCCAGCCTTTTTAAAACTGAATTAAAAGTAAAATATTAACTTATAACAATATCATTCACATTATCAGGATTTTCTCAACAGGCTATAATAGATACCAATAAAATAATCAATACATAATTGTAAAAATGTCTGTTCAAATGCAGCCGCAGAAGCCTATTGGTCCCCCTCATTGATTTCCTCAGTAGGGTGAATACTTGCACACTAAACGTGCAACACTGTTTGGTGTGTTGTTTGGGATCCTGAAAAGCCCATAAAAGAGACAAGAACAAAGAGGAGGAAGTAGCTGGTGCAATAAAAGTTCCCCTTCACCTTATTCGTCGCCATATGTGACATCCACGGCGCACAGATTTGAGGCAAATAAAGCGCAAAAGTTTGAGGCTGTATTGTCCCTTCACTGTTGTCCTGGGATTATTTTCCCCTTTTTACTTAAAATGTAACGAACCAACTTTTGTTCGGGTTCAATAAACACATAGTGCAGGATGGAAATAGTTCCAATTATGAAAAATATTCTCAATCCACAGGGAACACCTTTAAAATTCATAGAAAGCATAAAAAGATTGTTCACAACTTTAACAACAGTAATACATTTATATTGAATTACAAATATTTAAAATGTCAGAAACTGCTGTTTGTAATTCGGTTTTACTTTCCGAAATGTTCAGGCTCACTGAGTCAGAAAGAAATATTTGTGTGTGTGTGTGTGTGTGTGTGTGTGTGTGTGTGTGTGTGTGTGTGTGTGTGTGATTGTGTGTGGAACATTTGTTTTATAGAAACTACCTCTATTGTCATCCACATTAAAAAAATGTTTACACAGTATATAAAAAAGCCTCAAAATTCACGTAACTTTACCAAACTTATTGTTTTATAATAAACTTCTTAGAATATCAAAACGCAGATTTTGCCCTCAGATTGTTATCCACAGCCCCCTCGTGAAAACCGCTCGCTGGTCCATAAAGTTTGGGTTGTAAATAAAAGGCTGAACACTAAAGCCAATGTGTGGACTGGAGGAGCAGGAATGCAGCAGAGCTCCAGCCAGTGTGCAGAATTAGAAAGGTCATTCTTTCCCTCGTGTTTTAGTGTTTTATTGCGGCCCGTGAGGCAAATCACATTCACGGCTTCTGATGCCTTTTGGTCCACGAGCTTTAGGAGGAAATCATGACATCGAGTAAGGAAAAAAAACAGGAAGGAATATCATAAATTATTACTAGCGACATTGTACCAAGTACTGACCGTAGATATTAAGTAAAAGCGTCAATAATTAATTGATTGTGCATGCACTTAATTTATAGTTTGCAGTTATTCGGTATATTCGCAATGCAGGCTTGGCATGGTGGGAAAAAATCATGCATGTCAGGATATTATTCTATGTCCATTTTATTATTATTACTGTTAGTTGCCGGTGTTATAAGTTTAGTTACTATAACGCTGGATCGTTTATTAATACACACTTTTGATGGTTGTCCCGCAGAAGGCCTAACTTTAGCAGCATGATCCCCTGCTGCACAACAGGGCCCGTCCACGTGCACGCTTCACCTGTCTTTTTCGCACACACGCCTTTAGATCTACATCAAAATCCAGCATCACAACATAGCTCAGTATTAGTTGTATGGGACCTGTAAAATTTCTACATTATCAGCCATGATTAAAAACACAGCGAGGGAGGAGAAGTGGGCTCAGCCTCTGAAGCTTTTTCCTCTCCCCCGCTCCTAACCTGACTAATAAGGAGTAATTCACGTACTAACAATGTAAAGCCCTCTATAAGCACTTTACCATCGCTGGCTGGCCCAATTAATGTCCGGAAGTGTTCGACTTTATGCTCGTTAAGCACTCAGGAAGCTGTTGGCCAATGAGCGCATGTTGATCCACACATCATAAATTATGACCATTAGTAGGCAAAATTTTGAGCCCTGTCGGGATTTGTAAGTGAGGTTCTAAATGTGGTGATGCGGACAGATTCATGACTACATGAAGCTTTATGCCAGACTATCTGTGCTTTTAAAACACTGCAGGGCAAAACAATAGACTGTGCTTTTCCCCTCTTATATTAAACTAAGATTTACCTCAGAGCACAAATGGATCGTATTAAACACTCTCTCTGTCTCTTTCTCTCTCTACAGACGCAACTTTATGCAGAAGCAGACATGGACGTTTAACAAAGGAAAGTAAACAACGTGTCTAACAGTAGGTTATAAGACCTTGAAGGCTCTCACAAAGAGGCTGAGACTTTTCTTTTAAAAGACTAAAATCCAAGAACTGTGTTCGTGCAGCTTTAGCAGGGGACACACACCTTCCCAAATCACTTTAGAAGAAAACAAAAGATATTTTGTCGCAGCGCACAATAATGAAACACAGAGGCAGCAGAGCTCTGAAAAAACAGCAGGCTTTCAACTTCACAGGCACACAACACTATACTGCTGTCTGAGTCAGTCAGTCAGTCAGTCAGTCAGTCAGTCAGTCAGTCAGTCACTAACACTAACACACACACACACACACACACACACACACACACACACACACACACACACACACACACACACACACACACACACACACACACACACACACACACACACACACACACACACACACACACACACACACACACACACACACACACACACACACACACACACACACAGGTATTTATGATGCCTTATAAAATCAACAATTGGTAAACTACTTTATTTTGAGGTGCAAGGCTTATGTAGTATATCTTTTAATGATTTTTATAAAATACACGTTACAAACAAATGTACACATTGGCTGTGTGTGTGTGTGTGTGTGTGTGTGTGTGTGTGTGTGTGTGTGTGTGTGTGTGTGTGTGTGTGTGTGTGTGTGTGTGCTGCGCGCATTAATCTGTGTTTAAGACGTATAGGGTGTTCTTCCACATGTTGAGAGTGTTTACAAATTGATCTGATTTTGATAAGTGAAGATATCTGTAATGTTAATGTTATTTGCTCATTGTATAAATAAAATCTCGTACCACCACTCACAATGTTGTCAGTGATTATGTCACAGGGTAGCATCTCATAACAAATCACTGCATCTCAAACAACATAACAAAAGATACCAAAAAAATCTCTTTTTCTCCGAGCTGACAACAACACCAACAATAACAACAAATGAGACTGTCGGAAACACTTCTCTGTGTCGGCTCGTGTAGCAGTGTTTCAGCCGGGTCAGCTGACATCCGCAGTAGACCTCCGCCGAAAGGCAGCAGCCATAAACAACGAGCCTCAACACCCGCCCACTTCCACATATAACACTAGTGGTCGCTAGGGGGCACTGCCAGGGTCCTTACTATGTGTCAGGCTCCACACATTGAAGCTTATGTGTATCGTATGTTGTGTATGTGTGTGAATATTTGTGTGTAAGCGCGTGCGCAAAATTGCAAATGTTATCCAAGCTCTTGGCACTGACTGGATATAACAAGTGACGACAAGTATGGAAAGCAGGAATAATTAGAGCACATCAGAGAGCTCTAAGTGTAATTTGTCACTGCCTGGTCAGAGGGGCCTGTGAGTGATGACAAAGTTTAGTATCAGTGGGCGATTTATCACAACACACTAGCACAGCCACAGCACCACATAAATGCTCCTATGCTGTTGGCTAAAGCGGCTGGTACAAACCCACACGCACAGGTAGGCCTATACATGCAGGTGCATAACAGGCAGGTAAATTGCAGTAGTCAGACAGGCTACAGGTCAGGTCAGGGCTGCACAAAAAGACGCACCCACCGACGGACACACACGCACACCCTTCTGCATCATTCGGCATTCCTACCACAGCAGTGACTAGCCAAACACAACAAAAACACTGAGGAATAGCGAAAGAGATATCTGTAGTCTTACCTTTGCAGTTTCACGCAGCAGCTGAGGGGAGAATAACAACACAGCGCGCATCTCCCGTGCTATAGTTGCTTCACACCCCGCCGATAAGGAGCGTTTGTGCCTCGGTAAAAATCTTTCCAGCAGCCTTCCTGAATCTCTTTCCTGTTCCCAGACGCGCTTTTATTGCCTCCGGGAGGGATAATCGCAGGCAGCAGCGGCTGGTAGCGGCGACGGTCCCCCGAAGATCCCTCTGTCAGGAAGTCGGAGATCAGATGAATATCACACGAAGCAGCGCCAAAATCACGGTGCAGTGTTATTCATTTCAGAGTAAAAAGGAGGAAAATAAGGCTTCTACGCCCCAGCTTTAGTCTGCTGCTGATACAAGGGAAGGACCAGAGAATAGACAACAGCATAAAGTTCATGTTCATAGAGCGTGTGCCACGTGGCTCGCTGCAGCCAATCGCAGAGAGGATTCAGTCGTAAACTTTTATTACTCAGCTGTAAATTTCTCCCTTTAACAACCAGGAATGTTTGCACCCATCTTTTCCGTTGCGTTTTTTCGATTGCACAAAACTAAAAATGGCAACACGATATGAGGCGCAAGGCTGATATTTCCCCATATGTCACAAATGAGACATGCATGCGTCAGAAAGAGATGACAGTTCCCCTGGTGGACAAGCTGTATGCCATGATGTACTCAGAGCCAAAGGGAAATAGGAAATAAAAGTGTGAAAGGGAAAGAGAGAGAGAGGGGGGGGGGAGGCAGGGAAAGAGACAGAGAGGTCTAATTAAACTTCAATTAGACTTAACTATAATAACATATTAGGATCTCTTTCTGTCTGACTGACTCTCAGGATGGATTACATGACTGTCAGTAGATGTCATGTCTCACTGTATACACCAAAAATCAAGTAGATGGTCTGGGTACACGCGTGATTAAGAAAACTATCAAATATCAGATAGATTCCAGGGTATCCTTTCATTCGTTCTCTCTTTCTTTCTTTATCAGGATCCCCATTAGCACCAGCATATACATATTGGCTATTCTTCCAGTGGTCCAACTCACATACAGACATACACACTTAATCCTCATTTTTAAATGAAAAAGCAGAAAAGGTGCAGCTTGATCCTGCAGAAAACACACACAGCAACGATCTAACTATTTAAAGAGGGGGAAAAACATAACCTGTTACAACTAGGGAGATTTACAAGGGGGGAATCGGCGTTTGAAATTACGTAAAAAAGAATCACAATTTTAAAAGAACATAAGGCGTCAGCTGGGCTTTGAACCAATATAACCTCATAAACTATGGTGCATTAAGAAGAAAATCAAATCAACAAATTTAACATAAATAAGATTCACAAAGAAAGGAAATCATAGATTAAAAAAATCATTTAATTTAAGCCCTGATACGTATCTCGTAAAACCATCTCGTCTTAAAAATATTAAATTGTGACATGTGGTCTTAGTAACGAATAAATCCAATTTCCTAGAACCAAATAATGAAATAAACCTGGGTTACATACTCGCATGAGATGTGCATGTTGTCCCTGTAGGCCGTGATCTCCACACTGAGCCTCGACACACAGACAAAAGAGACAGAGGCATCCCAGCCGAGTCTTTACACCGCCAATAAACTTTACAGCAGGTACACTAAACTTTATTGGGAATGTCAACGCTGTGGTAAAAGTACACACACACAATGGGCACATCCGTGCTTCAGAGTAGCTGTGACTTAAGGGACACATCCGGATTTTCTTTGAAAGACTTCACGTGAGAGAGAAATAAACACAAACTGTGAAAAGGCTGCGCTTTGACGCAATAAACCGTCTGATTCTGTAAAATGTAAGATAAATAGGTGAAAATAGACACAAAGGGCTGCCAGACTTGAATTAAATTGATTTTGGCAGAAAAAGCCTTGATTCATATTTAAGTAAAAATGTGTTTTTCAAAAAAGCAGTTTGACACAAATCCGTCCTTTTTTCAAGTGGATACAATTTTATTTTGGACACCAACATTTCTATTTCATTTGTTTGGCAACCCTTTTCAGCTATAATGAGTCAAATAGTAGGCTATAAATGCAACTTTATAACTTAACTTTGTACTCGTTTTTTACTGAAACAAATAATATTTTAATAAATTATTTATTGAGATCACAAAGTGAGATCACTTTGGCCCCCCCGGGACAAATAAAGTTTTTTGAATTGAATTGAATATGTTGCTTCGTTTTTTCTCGATGTAACAGAAATCACGGTATGGTATACGCAATAATTTAAAATATTCAAGATTGAACTTCGTCAGTGTTTTTATATCTAGCCCAGTCATTAGAAAAAATCTGACTCAAAGTTGGCCAACAAACAAGCCTTATGACAAAATAACATTCCCCAGTAAAAAAAAAAAAAAAAAAACAATAAAAAACACATGCACACCAGTGGAGACTACCGTAAAGCATTTGCATTCACATTATCTCTTACAAACATCGAATGGATCAATTCAGCTTATTCAAATAGTCTTGAACTTTTAAAGAGGGAGACACAACAAAACCCATGCAGATTTGAATAATTTAGCCGCAGGGAACAACTACAGAGAGCCAGTACAGTTCATTATTGCTGATAAGTTCTAATAAATACAAAGAGAGAGCGAGAAAACAGTGCTGTTGCCCCTTCAAATTACAAACATCTTGTGTTAAGTGAAATTCAGCTGTGAACAAGACAGGGAGGTCAGATGACCTGCTCCTGCATGTAAGGAGGGGAAATAGTATCAATATGATCCAAAGAGAAAACATTTGTACTATAGCAACAATTCAAGAGTCCAATTATTCTGTACCTTTTGATACATATCGCTGTGTTTGTTATACAAACATGTTACTCAGATGTTTTTTTCCTATATCAATATGATTAAAAATATAGACAAGAGGAGACGAGACCCGACATATTACCTGCACTTTGCCTATTTGATGCTTGCAGGAGGTTTGACACAAAGTTTCACACAACCCAGACGGAAAAAGCATCCCTCGTGTTTTTTATTTTTTTATTTAGTCCGATTATGAACACGACGATGTTTTCTTCATCTCATATCAAACATCCATAATTCATCCCAAGATTCATTAAGAAAAGCCTCGTGTCCTCCCTGAAGAGAGGAAGTTTCTTATTAAGAGGATGAATCAAACACGACGCAGGCTTTGGAGAGTGCGCACGCTGTGAGAGGGAATTCTCAACCTTTCCTTAAAAGGTAAAGGGAAACATCTGCAAACGCATGTGTTGGTTTATCAAACAAGTTGGAAAGTTTTAAATTAAGAAAAACTTTACTTATGAGGTTTTATAATAGGCTTTGTTTTATCTCCCTTCCTGCTGCAGCCTGTGAATATTTCGTGCTGAAAATCAGAGGATCATCAAAAAAGGTAAACTGTTACATTTTGAGTCTTTTCCTCTTTGAATTGTTATTATTTTGTATCAAATGAGTTCTGAAAGTGTGGAAACTCCGACTCATATATTAGACAAAAGTTTATAACTCGTTAGAGAGAAACGTGAATTGGCACAGAGATAAATAGACTAGAAATTGCATTGTTTCTCAGTTCAAACATGTATGCGCGTCATTTTTATGTGTGCGGGGGGGAGGGAAGAGAGAGGGGGGTAATTTCCGAGGCTGCAATAACAATAAAAAGAAAAACAGAAATGACTGTGAGCCATCTTGTTTATTCGTGATTTTACATCAACAATGGCGGGGACACACAATTCCGTCTTTCACAGGAGAAAACACCAGAAAACGAGCATATTGTTAACATCAATATATAACAAGACGTACATAAAGATTATATTCAGTGCAAAAACAACTACGCTATATCACCAGCACATCAAAAGAAACGTCCCTTACTTTAAAACTCGTTGTAATTGTAGCAGGTATTATCATACACAGTACATGTGCGTTATAGGCAGTTTTAGTTGTTGGGGAAATATAGCTTGCGTTTAAATCAGAGCGATGCCACAAGTGAAGAATAGAAATTCAGCAAAAAGGCAAGGCTCTGAGTTTAGGTAGTGCCGTGGTTACAATCTCAACATTTGAGCTATTTGTCTTCCCAAGACTCACAAATTGTCTTCAACAAGTGTATACTGTATATTGGGTTAAATGCTACATACATAACTTAATCATATAAGGTTGATATAACACTTTTCAAATTAAAACCATATGAAATCTCTATATTCAGAAATCTCTATTGCAATTCCCCCAGGTTTTAGGTAGCATCAAAGGATTTCAAACGATTGCATTTCCCTGGTAAATCCTAGAAAAAGATGTCTGAGGAGCTAATGGCTATGCCTTTGTCTAGGCCATTCACATGAAAACGAGTAAAACAGTAACATTAATAATTAGAAGAATAAAAATTGCGGTCTATACATGGGCTCGTGTTGCCATGTATCTGCTGCGATGGTGTTGGAACACGAAAGTTATAGGCCTACATTTCGCTTATAAATGACGTCCATGTCACTTTTTACATGTAGGCTATTCATTTATTTACAACACAGGGCGGCGTTGGTCATGATTAGATCTTATTTGGCTATGCTTTTGATACTCATTATTATTAAAAGCAAATTTGTAATTTAAAAAAAAACATCAGCTAAGCCATTTCCCATCTAACATGCGTTTTAATTAACCCCTTTTCCTTTTGAAAGGGCGCCAGTTTTATAGTTTTATGAAAGGAAATCTGCGTCTACAGAAATATCCAAATGGAAATCATGTTATAGGGTAACGAGGAGGGCGAATTTTGTCTATTAATGACAGAGATATTGGAGGGATTCCTGTCCCCTCTTGACAAAATGAAAGGGTGGTCATAAAGTTGACGCTCTCTGCCTCCTTGTGACTCTTCCTCTGTTTATGGGACCTCTCTTTTTTCTCTCTCTTTTTCAGCCATATAACCATAAAAAGGACCATAAAATCACTCTTTGCTCTCTTCTTCTTTCTCTTCCGCTTCTTTCTCCTCGGCCTCTTCCCCTTCACCGTCCTCGTTGCCCTCTTCCTCGGCCTCAGCTTCAGCTTCCCCCCTTTGACCCGGAAACTTGTCTTTGTTGTTCTCTTTTTTCCACTTCATCCTCCTGTTCTGAAACCAGATCTTCACCTGGCGCTCGGTGAGGCTC
This sequence comes from Tautogolabrus adspersus, assembly GCA_020745685.1. Lineage (NCBI taxonomy): Eukaryota > Metazoa > Chordata > Actinopteri > Labriformes > Labridae > Tautogolabrus > Tautogolabrus adspersus. The sequence goes on along the minus strand of CM036547.1, from coordinate 15,449,531 downwards.
AGGGCGTGGGACACCTCGATTCTCCTCTTGCGCGTCAGGTAAGGGTTGAAGAGAAACTCCTTCTCCAGCTCCAGAGTTTGGTAGCGGCTGTAGGTTTGCCTCCCGTTCCGTCTTCCTGGGGCTTGAATGAAATAAAGCCAGAGGTTAGATTGGCTGACCACGGACCCCCATAAAAATAATCTTTCAGGGGACTCATAATTAATTTTTCATTTACTTTCTCTTCTCATTCAGTATGAATACTAATCATTCAGCTCCTTAATCCAGCCTTCACTCTTTCAAATTTCACTTCACTCATAAAGAGCGGGGAAAGCCCTTACTTAAATTGTAAGATTGGTTATGTGATTGTTTTTAAACATAAACATCCATCAGTTGCACATTATTGCAAAATAATATACAGCACCTGTAATTTTTAATGAATAGCCTGCTTATAATATTTTTCAGTGTTTGAGCTGTTTACAGTTCTTTCTGCAGTAGGGATAGGCTTTCTGATGTACACTATTACTTTAGTCAGTAGAAGATGGTGAATTCATAAAGTATAATCCATTATTAATATAGGGTATACCTATTCTTTATATAGAAATGTATTAAATCGACATTACTGTACTCAAGTCCAATTCACATATACAACAACCTATATGGTCTATGTCAGAGTAGCATGTTTGCAGACATTATTATGATGCAGGGCCTATACAAGCCAGGTGGAGATTTTCAGTCTCACACACACACAGACACACACACACACACACACACACACACACACACACACACACACTGAGTGACACACATGAAGAAGAAAAAAAGAGGGAAGGAAAAGTGTATAAAAAGATAGAGATGAGATAAAACTGTACTGTAACAACAGATGGGGTCAGACTGATGATAAATATCTCTCAGAGTAGATAGAAACTGAGCTTTCACCTGTGTGGACTTTATGTAGCCTGATAGCTTTAACAGAATGATCCATGAATGGAGGAGAGGTTATATCTACATAAAGGCTTTATGATTATAGCTGTATAAGTCTTTGGGCCTGTGGGGTCAAATTACCCCCCAAAACCCCTAAAAAAGCTGAGCTGGATCATCGGCACATGTTGTGTTTAAGCTAACTCTCCTATCACTCTGCATGCTAGTGTGTGCGTGTGCGTGTGTGTGTGTGTGTGTGTGTGTGTGTGTGTGTGTGTGTGTGTGTGTATACCTGTATATGTGTATATGTGTATGTGTGTATGGCACCAACATATTTTCAACTGTGACTTATTCATCTTTCCCCCAAGTGCGGTTAGAGTTTGTGAAATATCTTATGTCAACGATAATTGACTTCAAAGAGCTGGTGTCATGAGCTGTGATCTGTAATAGTGCGTTAAAGGCACTTTAGAAAGCAGCAGCTCAGCCCTGTATGAACATGTGCTGCAGAGACACAACAGCCTGCACTACAGGTTCTATGTGCCCCATCATGTTCGCTCACTTATTTCGTTTTATAGTTAACACACACACACACGTGGATAATAAGGCACATTTAGCACACAAATACATACACAGAGGTAGACACACGTGCACAAACACACACACGCGCGCACACAGAGCAACACAGAAAGAATAGGAAATAATTTGATTCTGACCGTGGGGTCTCATCCAGGGAAACATAAGACTGGGAGAGGAGTTTTGATTTAAGTGGCCTTGTCCTTCTCCGGGGTTAGAGCTGCTCGACGATTTACAGTCTGGGTATTGCGCTAGGCTTGCGTCTTGTTGGGTACCATAAAGCGTTTGCCTCGGAAGGGCTTCATATCCATAAAATTTCGTCGCGTCTCCGTGGCACGCCAAAGCACAGGGGTTTTGCTGGTATCCGGGGTTGGATATCCCCGTGGTCCCGTGGTGAAAAAAGTCCTGCACATGATGGGACGGGTGCTGAAAGCCCGGTGCGGCTGCTCCGGGTCCGTAAACGAGCGTGTGGCTGCGGGCGACGCTTTGTGGAAACCTGCAGTCGTAGTAAGTTGGCTCCAGTGACTCGCCGCCTTTGTACTTAGAAAAAAGAGGGTTAACAAAATAGGAGCTCATGTTTGGTTAGCATCAAGCAGACAAGGCTCTCTCGCGGCAGAATATCTCCTTTAGGATGATGGCAGCCTTTTGTTTAGGGTCCCAACTCGCACAGCGCGCACAGGCAGACAAACCGGAACTAGGAGAAACGCTGCCCCTTTGGACAATCTACGGAGCCTCACTCTCTCTGAGCCGTTCCTCTCATCGGGTTTCTCTCGCAGTCGTGAGTGGGGCTTGTTTTTTCACACAGGCTCAAACCCGGCTCATGGCGTGCATGTGCGTTTAACTATACGCTTAAAGCTGGCTTGCTCGACCGGCACAGTCACAGACGCTTTTCTTTCTTTTTCCTTTTTTTAAAGCTTCCCACCCAACCCACCACCACAGGCACCCCCCCTCACCCTCCTCCACCACCGCTCCCCCCCCCCACCCCTTCATCTCTCTACGAGCGGTCAGACGTGGGCCCTACGTATATTTCCACCTTGAGAGGAGCGGCACTAATCATAAGCAACAACCTTTGAGGCTTTAAATATAATCAATGTTGTGTTTTTCACGAGAGCTTTGTTACAAGCTGATCAATAAAGCTGTTGTGGAAAGGTTGAGATATAAAGGCAGAAACACGTGACATATTCTTACTATATTCTGTGTGTATAGTTTAACTTGTTATTGTTGCATTATAAAGCGAACATATCCCCTTTTTCGGCGGATAACGCTGTTATGGGTTGGTGTTTGCCCTCTCAGGCCCTAACAAAGGTTACAGACTAATTTCTGAAAATAGTTGACCTTTTATGAGCTCTAGGAGGTCAACATGCATCAAAGTAGTTAATGAGATCCAAAATGTTACAGAGAACAACACTATTATGCAAAAGTAAGTTAGAATTGGATTAAAAAGAATCACACAGAATATCCTCCTCGTGAAAGCTATTACAGGGCCAGAGCGTCACACTTGCACCGCGCGCAGTAAAACACCGACACACGCAAATATAAACACGACCTGTGAATACTAGGTGCCACTTACTGACCCCGTAAAACCGACGAGGATACGCAGTAAATCTCCCGCGTGGAGGAGTTCATAAAATTTTACATTCGATGTTGAGCTACAATGAGCGCGTGCATGGTCTCCAGCTTAATGCTCGTATAGGGCTCTCTCTCCAAATATGCCCGCGTGCTTTTTTCTGTCGCTACTGACGTTTTATTCACATCATCGTAAAAAATGAAAGACGCACTGCTCGAATTTAAAGACCTTTCACACTCTATAAATATGCAGATTGTTAATCAATGTTGCGAACGTGTGATGCACTGCTGCTGATTCACACACCAAATATTAAGCATTTACATTAGCACGTAGCTCTTCTTACATTATGATTATTGTTATGATTATCGTTATTATGATTATCCTTATTATTAATATTATTGTTATAATAATAATAACTATTATTATTAGTAGTATCGTTGTGATTATTATTATCAAGTTTAGTGTAATGTTTTGGTTTTGTTGCAATTGTTTCTGCTGCCATTGTAAGTATTTGTTGAATTTGTATTACTGGTACAACTGTCTAAAAACTGTTATTAAAGTATAATTTACACATTTAAATAATGCTTCTGAAGTTAATGTCTTTTAATGTATTGACAAATTCTTTTCCATCATTAAAATCAGGCTGCATCATTACAAATAAAAACAGCAATTACGAATTAAATGCTGACAAAGAGCCAGAACACACAATGTACTAACATCTAATGCTTATATTGTTGCCCTGCAAAAAAACTAACAACTTTTTTGCGTTAAAGTACCACCTTCAATTAGTAAACAACGGATAACGATTTCAGAAAATGTCACACACAACCCCGCATACATTAGAAGAGTTTGTTACAGCAAATACGTTGACAAACCTCAATTTAAAATTATAGCCCCTGAATGAAAATAAATAAATGAAAAATCAAAATAAAACTGAAAGTGGAAAATATACAAACATTCCTGTGTACGCACACACTCTGTGCCAGACACAACAACCAGCTCGCTGCATTCCGCAGCTCTGCTCTGTGGCCGATTACACAAAATGCAGAGGGTGACCATATCTGTCATTTTGTCATCGATAGGTTACTCTTCATTTTACAGCCAAGCCACAGAGCTGTAAAGAAAAGCACTTCAACACACAGATCCTGCTCAAAACGTGGATCAACAGCGTCATCTAGTGTTAGTATGTGCCCATAACTCTGAAGGGATGCACCAATCAGAGACGACTGTGATGGGAGACAGGGACTCCACAGTTGTCCAAACCTTGTGTGTTTTCTGCAAGTAAAGCTGATTTAAAGAAGCAGTTTACGACAAAATGTGTAACTATACCTCCATTGTATAACAAGATGGGGAAATAAGTTGTTTGGAATCCTGTTTTTTCTGTCTTTGGCAATACCTGTTCTTGTATACGTGATAGCAATGCTCTGCAGCAATTTTATTTATGCACAATAACTATTGACTTTTTCCATCTAACTGTAGGCTAATAGCTTACTCTTGTGATGAAGTGCAGGGGGCTGCGGCTGGCACGTCAGGCAACAGCCCCCTCACCGGTGCGCATGACTCTCCTTTGAACGCGTCAAGCAGCAGCGTCCATTAAAACCATAAAGTAATTTAGCCCAGACGTCTAGCCAGTCAGTCGAGTTTGCATTGTTGGTCTGCATTTGAGACAAACAGCCGAGCTCCAACAGGGGCTGTAAAACTGGCATTTTTGTCCGAGCAGAGCGGAAATGCTCTGGATTGGGCTTTGAAATTACAGCATCCTGTCCGTATTGTTTGCCATCACAAAAAGGCAATTTAGGCCGATCCCAGGAAACAAATGTGAGACATGGGAAATTGTCTCTCACTTTAAACTCAAATTAAGTCGCACATTTTCTGATCGCCTTTGGGCCTGGTGAATGAAGGCTATAAAATTAACAATCCACGTTTATTAAGAATATAATTAATTTAGAAAAAATACAAATTAGCAGTGGTTATTATTTCTAAACGAACACGATCTTTAATCTGTGATATCGGCACAAAGACTGATTCAACATATAGGACACAGAGTAGGTTGAAACCATAAATATGGTACATGCATCAGCACGCGTTTATTATTCGATTTAGTTATTTCATTTAATTTCAACTATAGGCTACTGCTTCAGTTCACCCATGGTATAGTTAGTATAAATGAAATGAGATCATTATTAAGCGTAAAAGGATTGCCCATTGATTATTGAGACATTCACGTTTCCCCCTATATTAGAACCATTTCGAGTGTTTATTTCATTTTGACAGACTTGTACCCTTAAATAAATGCACAGCTGTAACTGCACGTAGCTCAGACTTTGATAAGGCTAATAAAGAACCCATCTAACTAAATGCTGAGAATTTTAAAACAATGTTGTATTGCTAAATCCTTAACTGCGCTGTCAACGTAAAGTGTTTAACCTCACCATTGTCTGAAGCTCATTTAGGCCTTAGCTGTACTTGGAGGTATGCATGTCGGCCAAAACATATAACGAGGGTGAATACTTGAATCTTAATAATTAAACACACCCATATGTTTGCAACACGTAGCTTGTATTGATTTGGTAACTCCATATTCCTGCCGTTTTTAAATCAAGTTAATAGTTTGGCTGATACTTACTTCGCTTGTGTTTGTTTGGCCCCGCACAGCATGAACTCATTACTTTAATGCGAATACGAGAGATAAAATGAATACAGAATACAAGTTCTTAGTGATTATGTTTGTATTTATATCTACAGTCTATAGTTCAACTCGCTACAATCAAAAAAGAAGAAATGCACAAATACAGAAACAACTATCACAAAAAATACAAGACAGACGAGTCCGAGCGCAGATGTTCTGTTTCTGTACAAAATACTACACCTGCATGACAACGTACAAAGGAAATTAAACATGAAAGAAAACATTCACATCATAAATTATGGGTTTGTGAAATTCAAAAGAATTCAAGTATTCTCTTTCTTCAGACAGTTTCAACGTGTCCAAACTGCAACTTGTATAATTTCTCTTACAAAAAAAACATATGCGAAAGTAGAATGTTATTATCTCCTTAGAAGTGTTTTTCTGTCTTTAACACATGTGCACTGGAAAATGACAAAATCAGCATCAAACAGTCTCAGAATTAGAAGATTAATACAAAAATCCAACAAAGTGATAAATATGAAGACGAGGAGTGTTTTGGTACATCTGTGCTGTCCATGTGACTAGTGGTTATTAGTGTTGTTTTTCTCACTGCTGCAGTTCACATTATTGTTCTTTGCTGTCGCTCTTTTCTTTGTTCATTTTCTTCATCTTCATTCGTCGGTTTTGAAACCAGATTTTGACCTGCCTCTCGGTCAGATTCAGGACCCTCGCGACCTCGAAACGGCGGTCTCTCGTTAGGTACATATTAAACAAAAACTCCTTTTCCAGTTCCAGAGTCTGGTACTTTGTGTAAGGACATCGCTTTTTCCTTGTGGAGCGGGCGTGTATCCAATTTGCCACTGGGTTATCTGCAAAAAGAAAAGGTCTTAATTAAAAAAAACAATGACTATGTATTTGTAAACTAATCTGAAACATTTTAAATGTAAGGAAATACAAGTGACTGCAATAAAATAGTTAAGAATTTGAAAATATGCGGATTCACAGCAATGTAAATATAAAAAAAATAGAAATCAAATCAAACACACGTTGCATTTTACCATTAAACTAAAACATTTAGATAAATGATTCTCAGCCTCAGACTATCCAACACTACACTGATTTGCTTCCTTGTCCCCTTAACTTGTGAGTAACACCGTCGTAAAATACTCAATGCGCTTATTCACTTTATTGGCCCATAAAATGGCCCGTGGTTCAAGCCTTTACAGGTCCGTGGTGAAAGTCCTCGAGTATGTCCCTACATTCCTCAAGTTGGCTGCAAGAGTCATGTGAATTTGTTTTGAAACCATGGAGGAGGGAAATTATAATCTGGAGCTATATGCACACTATCTACTCATTATGGCATGGCTAAATCATATGTTTTTTTAGCTGGGGATCAAATGAGTGAAAATGTGGGCTTTTCTTAGCAGCGGGCCTGAGAAGGAAACGAGATAAGGCGGCTTACATGAGCCTCATGTGCCGTATAAAGGCATAAGGTGAAACATGGATGTAAAAATGCATCATGACGCATTCAGTGGTGGATATGTATTCATATTTTGATAGATGAAGAGAAAACCAAAGCCTGTTTTAAACATCATGGCACATGCGTCCAAATTCAACGTCCTCCTGTAGGTTTGAGTCCAGGTTTATAACCCTGTCTGCTTTTATAGCCCCAATATTAGCCTGGTAGCGATTGTCTTTATAGTTCCTACAGCTTTCCCCCTAGCAGAGGCTATCCGGATCTAAGCTGAAAAGAGGGGGGGGGTAAACTGTATATAATTACACTCTATATGCAGGACGTTAAAATGCCTCTAAACAGGTTTTACACAATCCCAAACACAAACTCCCACCCGGTTGTAAAAGGAGCTTGAACTTACTCGGATCTAGCTCCGGCTTCTCGTCTTTATGTTTCTCTGAAGCCACAAGCTCCGACTCGGGAGAGGGGACATTCTGCTGCGTCCTGTCCCGCATGTCAGTGGAGGAGCAGTACAGATAATCCGTGTAGGTCCGTCCGCTGGAGCTAAGACATTCTCCAGCTCTGTGCTCCTGGAAGGCGTCTGGCTTGAGCCCATAGTGCCTGCTGTTCCCCGGGTAGCCATGGAAAGGCACCGCGCCTGATATCGGCTCCAGCCATGAGCGCATATACCTCGAGTCTGTGGCTAAATGAGGTTGGTGACTGTATGGATGGTAAACCACTGAGGACTGGGAGTGGACGGGGGCCCAGGAGGTGGAGAAGACGGGAGGCTTGGGTGCGAAGCTGCAGGAAGGATAGTCGGCGCACTCCGGTACTAGAGACGGAGGACGAGGGCCGGCTGGGTGCGAACCGGGAGCCGAGAAGCGAGTTGCAGCAAGGACATCCTCGTTTTCATGGTTGATCAAGGAGTCCACATAATAATTAGTTATGGGACCCGTGGTCGACATTTCGAAGCTACCCCGACTCTTTTACATGCATCCGATTATTATATGGAGTGTATGTGTACTTTTTATCTAGCCATAGAACAATCAAGGCAGGTAATTATTTCTCAACGCTTCCTCGCCTGCTATTGGCTGCTTCGCTGACACGTGATTCTATTTACCCCCTCAAAAATTGTACAGTGGATCAATGCGCCGCTTATCCTGGGATACCAATGCACATTAAAGGGATTTAAGAAAGTACTCTTTTGCTCTTTTCATGGACATACTAGAGGTAACGTCAACAACATGCTTACTTATAGAGAAAATATTTATTTGTAGAGGAGATAGTGGATCCGTGTCGGCGCAGTGCAGCCCTGCGCACATTACGTCTAAAACCGAGAGAGGAACTATTTGATGGTGTCATTAATCTCTGTCTGGCAAAACCTACCGTAGCTCCAGTTATTGCTGTGGATAGTGTTACAGCATTCAAAGTTTATTGGATTGTTGACGCTTCTTATCTTTATCAAACCAGCTACAAAGATGATAAAGTGAAGGTTTTAGAACTTATGCTGTTTATTTCTAAACAACCCACAGAGAGAAAACCTTCGCAGTAGCTGCATCAAGAAGGAAGGTTAAAATACGGGATGCGGGATACATCCACAATAAAGTTTGCACCGTTTTAACGAGCGCGCAACAAGGCAAATATTTCCTAAATGGGATCTGCGGAGATAAGAGAGGAGGAGATTCAAATTCTTGACAAGCAGCCCACTACAGCGGACTATATTCGGCTAGTGACCGTTCATGTTTTTATGCCCATCAATAAATTTTAACGAGGACCATTTGATTGTTCATAAACGTGTCGGTAATAAGGATGCATCCCAGTTTCTCGCTCAACATAAAAACACCAGCGGTGAATGTATGAGAAACAATTCCTAACACAGAGAAAGAGAGGCCGAGGACAGGAGAGAGGAGACTACAAGCAGAGGAGGTTAAAAGGTTCGTTAAAGGGCTAAATACATGAAAGCTTTCATAACAGGGATTATGTTACTGTTGGATCTGATTGCGGAAGTTTTACCCTGTTGCTTGTCAGAGACGAGGCTGTGAAATAACACTGAGTTCTTCATAAGGGCTGCAGAAAATAACACTACAAATATACGATGAAGAAAGAGTAACCAATGAAGTCAGCAGTGTCACAGAGAACCAAATTAGACTAATTGGTACATGCATAATTGAACGTTTGATGCATATGTGCAGAAAAGAATGAGAAGCATAGCTGATATAGAAATTCATCATTTAATCACAGTGAGGTGGTGGCTTTGGAGCAAGAGGATATTTGCACATATCTAGAAATAGTGATGCTGCGTGTGTTATTGTGATGAACTTACCTCTTATACGCATAATCGTGAATCAAGCCATTTTGGGGATTGGTGAATTGCAGGCTTTCTTGTATGTGTTGGATGCGTTTATGTGCCTAATTGCTCTTATAATGACATTTTTTAAATATTTTTTCCTTTACTTTGGACCCGTGCTTTGGAAAAACTGAGAATTCATTTGTTTTCTCCAAACCTAAAGACGAGGCAGTGTTGTTTGTTTTTGCAATCTTTATGTGCAAAAGTTACATAACAGTAGTTATGCACGGTGTACCATAAAATCCCAAATGTGGAATACAAGTTTAAACAGAACTTAATACTGAAAATAAAAAGGTTATAACGCTTATTAGACATGTAGCTTTTATATGAAAATGAAAACTCTCAAATGTTACCACTGTTATCCAAGTGCCAAGGATCAAATGACGTCAATAATTACAATAATATTCAACTTTGGTTAAAACGAATTCTTACACTTGCAAATGAACTAATTAAATACTATACATGGACCTCAGAACATATAATTTCACACAGTAACAGCTATGCATAAGTGCGATGTTTGTCATGGCTACTGAGTTCAGATTCAACCATGAAATTTAAAAGGGCAGACGCCAGACCGGATAATGCCAAACGGTGTGTGTGTGTGTGTGTGTGTGTGTGTGTGTGTGTGTGTGTGTGTGTGTGTGTGTGTGTGTGTGTGTGTGTGTGTGTGTGTGTGTGTGTGTGTGCTGGTGAACGCGCAAGTGTTTGGTGAGTCAAATATTCCCCCTCATGTTTAAAGAATTATAGCCATATAGGCCTAATCAATTTAGTAAATCTAACATGTGAGGTATTTAAATGTGTGTGTTTTTTTGTGCAGGCTGAAGGTCTGAGACCGTTTATTCTGCTGCTGCCATTAAAAGTGAATGAAAAAGTGCTCAGTGAGACTTTATTACCATAACATATGGCCATATAAATACATGATGTGGCTTCTATCTCTGTCAACAGTTATCCAGTGAATAATCGTTAATGTTTTGGGTTTGCGCGTGTAAACCAGTATTTGAATGTTTAGGCTATATTCGTGTTATTAAGAGTGCGTGTGCATGGGACGTGTCTGGTGTGTACATCAATTAAAAGTGTGTTTTTATGTAAATTCTGTATTAAGTTCACCTCCTTTATCCATTTTTCCCTGTGCTCTAATAAAATGACGACTTGATTTAAATTGGTCTTTGTTGTTGTTTTAATTGATCTTTTCTTCCATTATTACAGCTGGTGTTGCAACCAAATCATTTAAGATTATGCGGCCGAAGAAGTAGTTATTTGTTGCATCGCCAAACCTTGTCTTCGTATTTCATATTTTGATTTCCTGCTTCCTTAATGTGACACACACAGCCTTCCAAAAGAGTTGTGTCTACTTTGTGTTTTGATTAATTGGTATGATATTGTAATTTAAATTTGAAAATGAAGACTTGAATTTGATAAATATGCAATAGTACATGCTCTAAAGGTAACAATGACAGACTGGCACAAAACTGTTGGTTTATTGCGATCAAATGGCTCTTTGTCCGTCAAAAGATACATTTATCTTAGGCTACTAATTTTGAAGACGCCAATGAATGCTTTGCAGACGGCACAACATACAGCACTTTCTATCCCTAGACTCTGTAAGATTATGGAGCCTGTTTATTGTGTTTGTTTCACTCAGCACAAGTCATTGATACACCGGAAATGTATCTCATATAGGTTTATAACGACTTAATCAGTAAGTGATGATTACAAATATGATTGAATCTGATGCTATCAGTCCTCATGGCTCTGGCATTTCTCTTCTTTGGCATTTACACAATTAACTTTTCCATTCACTAATAAACAACAAATGCGCATCAGACAGAAAATAGGCTATAGATGTGCAGGATGACGCATAAACCAGGCCTGCAGGCCAACCTCAGCATGGTCACATCTGAAGTGGACAATGTTGTTTTTGTTTTAGATGAATGCCGTTAACGACCAGCCTTAAGCCGTCATATTTCAAACGTACTAAGTCAGACCAATACATTACGTGGAGGAACAGTCTGGATGTAGCAGCACTGCGATGTCACTTCAGATTAAGACAAAATTATTGACAAAGGAAATTGAGTACAGACCCACACCAATATCACTGTCATTAGATCCAGTTTTGGGGTAAAATGCAAAGAAGGATAACTACTGAGAAAATTACCCTTTCTTCAGAAAGGGAAAACGCACCGTATACATTTGATAATGTAAGATTGGCAGGCTGCAGACGACTCTTTATTTGCACCCTTATAATAACAAAGAAAATATAAGAGAAGGTTGATTATCCATCTAAAAACATCTCCTGTTCCTGTAAATGTGATTAATCTTCAATGCGAATGAAGTATGTGCCCTGTTTGTTTGCATTTCCATCAACACAACCAGGGTGCGTCAATTACAGGGTGGATAAATAACAAACTATGCTATGCTTTCATTTAACACGCGCACGTTGACATTTCGAGGCTTCTACGTAATGACAGGGTGAAGTCACATTATCGATTAAGTCAATTCAGTGCTTAACCTTCACTTTCTAAGTAGTCTAAACTGTTGGTTTATCTACGAAGGATTTAGACCACAATGCACATAGTTTAATTCTGTATGAATATTAGAGAGTGGATATCAGGAGTTATTTGAGATCTCATGTGCAGAACAGATAGCCCCACACGAACAAGAGTAATGTGTGATTAGCTGGCCACAGAATTACCCGTAATACCTAATTGCACCCTGTTTTAGTGTTCCGTGATAATTGCATATTTCTGAAAGTTCAAATCCATAAATGCTCAGTCCCACAGCTTTTCCAAAGTATTTTTCTCAACCGAAACACTTCAATAATCTCCCCCATTCGAGCGTTACAAGTCCCAGGACCAATTACGGATCGATTCAAATATTCTCGAGGCGTCAAGGCCTGACACAAATATTTGAGCTTCATTTAACATCTTCTTTCTACAGAACATGTTTATCTTGGTTTAAAAAGCTAAGATATTTCTGTGGGATAAAGATCACACTCCTTAGAATAAAAATAACCTATTACTTTTTAGGCCGTTGATGCGTAAAACGAACAGATGATGATTTCCAGCTCTAAACCAATTCATGCGAATAGAATTATTCTCAATTGTGACATGTTGTGCAAAGGAATAACATAATTAAAATTCGACCTTTGATTGGCGTTTACTACTTTGTGAATTAAGTACGAGGTATTAATGTCCAGCAAGAAAAACGCAATAATAAAAAAAATAAAATAAGATAAAGTAAGGTAAAAGCCGCTGGCATAGTTTCTTCATGTCTGATCATGCCAGTGGCAGTAACACTTCTCGAGCTGTCCAAAGGAAGTGTGTGTGTGAAACCTTCAGTTCCTGTGCGCCACTACAAAGTGAAATGAATTGCTTTATGTGTATATGGTTTTAGGGTGAATCTGTGCGGCTCTCGGGGCTGTTTCCAGCGCTGTAAAGTCTTTGTCAGTGATGCATTCCAAGGGAGACACTCATTCACTGAGCTGAATGAAAGTGACTTTGGATTCCAGACTGTCTCTTCCAGTTTGCACCACCGCCAAAGGGAGGAGGGGGGCTGAGAAAACAAGGGGAAATAGTGACCAGTATAAACACTGGACCCTATAGCAGGAAAAATGCTAACTGCGCCATCACAAGCACACACCGTTCTATAAATAAGTTATTGTTTTTCTTTAACACAAGCTCATAACTCTCATAAAGACTTAAAATATGCTTAATCACATTTATTCTGAAACTAAATCATAAATAATACACGTTTCTTACACATGTCATCAAATATATGACTGGCTGAAGTGAGACTTAAATAAAGTTAGGCCTTTACCTTGTGATTGTCAGTTGCTCACACAAATTTCACACATGAATAAATGAGCCTGTATGTGGCAGCGAGTAGCTAAATAAGTAATTGCTACTGGAACCCAAAATAGTTTAATATTAAGGCTAATAAAGGTTGTATTTGTAAAGAACTGTGGCTTAATTAATCAGGAGATGGGAGTATTGTTATCTGGTAACTCGATTAATTTCCAAAAAACTTGCGTCTTTACTAGTAAAATTAGGATAGGATATAAAACACGCAAGAAGTCTAGCAGAGGCTCGTTTAAGGGCCTGGGAAATAATGAACTTTACAGATTGCTGTTAAACAATATGGTGAACAGTAATGTTTGCCACCAATGAGTTAAGATTTTTATTGCACAGAAAAATGTATCCACGTTTTGCCAAAATGTAATGACTTTATTTGGAGGATTGCTGTCATGAGTGTCAGTGTAAATGCTTCTTGTGCCTCAACGTTTGTGGGAAATATCTACTTTCAAAATATATAATATCATTACAGACATATTTTTTGATCATATAATTTTATATTTATTTTCATGTTGGGTTCATTCTTAATATGAAACTTTTCAGCAAAAAAGGAAAATCGGAGTTGCAAACTAGTTCGTTATAAAACATTTCCATCAGCCGTAAATATATACAGGAGGGAAACACAAGTTCACATAAGATAATTACAACGTCAATACGAATCAATGTCCTGTAATAGATCCAGATAAATTAATGAGCCAAAATGTGACATCCATCTATCCATCCATCTGTCCATTCAGATCATCATGGAGCAGCTGTCAGACGCAACACAACGCCGTCTAAAACTTTACCCCATGTTGTTTATAACCTATTCTCCCTGTGAGAGCCACAGAGCTTTTACAGCCCGCCACAAAATAACAGCAAAGAAAGAAAACGTCTCTGTCCAAGGTATTGCAGCTCAGTTCATTTACAATGCCATTTGCGGAGACCTGGTTGACTATAGGGGGTAATTCAGTGGAAATAGTGCCCTTGATGAAGACGAACTGACGTAATCAAGGCAGTTTCTTGTTGCCGAGCCAGGAAGCCATCCCCAACAACATGAAACTACCTAAACCACGCTTCAGCTTCGCGCAAAAGGGGTTAAAATCCAAGGAAAGGAGAACTCATGCAAAAGCCAAGTGAGGATTTACACTATCCAGCAGAGAGAAAAAGGCGAGTACCAACACAATAAAACAAGTTCTCTACTATAGAGCTGTAATCAAGCTACTTTTCTAACACTGCATGACATCTTGTGTTTTGTCTCTAATTCTCTTTAACAAACAAACAAAAAAATCGTATTTCCTGTTCTTATTTCATAGACAGCTTCTTGTAGCAGCTTAGGACAAAGGTTCATTTAGCTGTTCCAAACGAGGCAATTTTAAAATAGTCGCAGTAAGTGTGCATAAATATTATGCAAAATATTCTGCACCAGCCAACATTATAATTAAAACAAGAAAAGAAAGCAGAAATGAGCAGCCCGCTGATTAATAGTCTCTCATCAGCTTCAGATAAACTATCGACATGTGCAGGCGTGCACCATGCGTGCCACGAGAGCTGTCAAGCGAGCTCTCCTGACAGATGTGGCATACTTTACCAAACAGGAAATAAAGCTATTACGTGAAGAAGAAAAAAATGCGTCCTACCTTCTCTTGGCTCCTGCAGAAGACGCCTTCCCGGTGAGTTTAGTTATCCACGTGTGCGCTGCGATGCTTTGCTTATTATTGTCCCTGCAGCCATAGCGGTCGCTGTCCCCTTTTTATCCACCATCTTTCTTATCTCCTGCTCCCATGTAGCTCCATTATCCCGGGTGGAGGCGGCTGGCTGCTCCCTTCCAGCCCAGCGCCTTAGCTTGGCTCGTGCACATTGCAGTCTCTGCTGTGTGGATTAGCCCTCCTCCACACACACACCTTTAAACGCATCTTTACTGCTGCAGCACATTATATTTGCAGATCATAAAATCCACCCCCAACGCTTTCTAGGGCGAACCTGAC